>CM055269.1:91372293-91698230 GCA_029237695.1 Conchocele bisecta
CCAAAAGGTCCATTTATTCGACATTTTGAACATCTTTTTCTCAGGAACCACATGGCCGATGCTGGCCAAACTTCATAGTAAGTTAAGATCCTTGGGAGAAGCATTTTCAGATTTGTTAAAATGAGAGTCATCGCTTAATCCAAGATTACCGGCCATCTAAAAATAGCACAATTTTTTAAAACACATATGAACTCAATGTCACATTCTCCTCTGGTGTTCATGGAGTCAGGTGAGCGAATTAGGGCCATCATCGCCCTCTTGTTAATTTCTTGCTCTTGGTCTCCTCAAATTACATATCTCACAACTTCAACATTATTTTGGTGGCCATCTTGGATTCTGGGAAGTACACATTTACTTATCGATATTGATAAATTGTTTATATTCAATTGCATAGTTACAGAGATACGTTTTAATGCATCTACTTTGTATTTAACCTAAAAGCAATACACCGCATGATGCAATGTGTTTTAATGTTTCGCGGACTGTTATTTTTTGCGGGTGGGATCATATCTATGATATTTTCGCATTCAATCAACCAAGGGACATAATTTTTTCAACGCTGATTAATGGATACATGTAGGAAAAATTTAAGTGTATCAGACCTTACTTAATGTACGAAAATATCAAGATATTACAGTATTTTCTAGGGATAAAATCATTTTTATATAATTTTTGTATTTTTCGAATATTTTCATGATTTCTCATAATTTTCGATAATAATACCCACATATTTGTACATAAATATTATTCTGTGACATGAATTTAGTAAATAAACGCACGTTTGGTGGAAATATATCAAGTATATTTAATTTTAGAGAGTAATTTTTAAGGTACGTCATTTTAGCGGAATTTTGGCGGCCATCTTGGATTTACCAGAAAATGGCCCACCTGGATTTTGTAATAAATGGATTTTCGAATTCAGCACAAAATTTTACTTTCCATAAGAATCACTCATCAAACCTTTCGGACTCAACATTGTAAATAAAAGTGCCCCAGCTCTGGGGCTAAGATACGACGTCACTAATGACGTCAACTGCATATCATTTTAAAGTTATTTTTGACAGAGTGCCGACACCACTGTGCAGCCATCGATCTCTTATTCTTAAATTGCGATTATGAACTGCTTGAGCTGATCCATGATTAATGCCAATGCTCTATCTGTTCACATATATATCGTCTACCAACACCAAGTAATAAGTTGTTGGTATCTGTATAAAAGCTGATTTTTATTTTGAGATAGGGGTTAATTAGAAATACTAGCGTTTCCGATTTTAATCCAATAAATCAATCATTATACCATACAAAATACACTACAATAAGTGTTGCAACGTTGTACCAACGTATTATGAATTTCTATGCCTGTTTTCATGCTGCAAACACCATGTTTTTACCAAATTAATTTTTAGTCACTCATCACCGCATCCATGACGCTTGACGTATGTAATGGTGACGTCATAGAACCTACGTAATATAATACGACGTCATTGACGAAGTGTCAATATAGCTGTATGCCAAATTTCATCCAGATATTAGCACTATATATCAACTAAAATGTTTGTTTTCACTATTTATTGGATGACCCTCGTACTAATTTAGTCAATTACGAAAAATGCTACACATTTGCAAATGGGCATCCGGCCTTGCGGTACTCGACATTTCCAGGTTCACCATTTGGCTAGTAGACTATTGTACAGTGGAACCCCTCCAAACCGGACACTCAGGGAAAATATAGATTTTTACCTTAGATGTGTTTCTCTGTTATGTATCTCTGATTACAATGACTTTTCATGATTGCAAAGCACTAGAATGTGTCATGAAGTGCTAACATGTCTGATTTACAGCGGAACATCTCTAAACCGAACACCGTGGTTTAGAGAGGTTCCACTGTATATAGCTAGCTGCATCAGGTGGCTGTTTTACTAAACTTAGTACCACTAAAATATTTCAATTGATGGATTTACATTTCTTGAGCATAGGCTGCTACAGCCTATGCTCAATAATAATTGTTTACAAGAAAAGATTGTTAATGTGAAATTTACAAACTATCATAATTTTGCACTTACGAACATGTTAACATGTACAAAGTTTCGTGAAACGGCTTCTAGGTGATTTAGACTTGCCACAAGTTCCAATAGCCCCATGTCTATTTTTGGCAGGTACCTACCAGTACTAGCAGAAGGCCTTCTCTAATGTGGTTGTGAATATTTTCAGGCTCACAGAATGTCATTGCTCTCAAGGGCATTAAGGAAGCAATGAGTGGCAAAACGCCATCCTCTGATGTAAGTATAGCCATTGTTTCTTAGCAGACATTCAACATGTGGTTTTTATATGCCCGTTTAAAAAACAAATGGGATTTGGGATGTGCAGGCAATTCTTTGTCGGAGCATAAGTCAACGCCTCCAACAGCTTTTTGTCAATCAGTTTGAAACACGTCTTTTACATATATTGAACATGTGCACCATGGTGCTTTTATGACAATTATTTTTTTCTACAAAAATACCGCCTTTTTCAAATATGCCATTTTTCTACACAATTCTGTATTCTGTTTGTCATCACTTGTCAATCAGTCCCTTGATGGCTGTATTTTTCCAGGACTCTTTCGCCTTCTATATCCTTATACGCAATAAGTTAAATTTTACTTGACAGATCTTAACCAACTTTGGTATGCCTGTTTATCACGGCAAAACAAGGAACACTATTGCTTTTCAAAATTTTGTGATGAATTTCCTCACCTTAGTGGCCATTTTTATCTCACCCGCGTTAATTGAAAGTGAGACATAGCGGTCACAATTCCAGCGTCGGTGTATGTATCGTCAACAATTCGGGACGTAAATTTGGGACGTACCGTAGCCAATCTCTTTATCTGTTAGTCGAATCATTATCAATCTCTTCCTCACATTGATAGATATACATCCAGTGTCATTCGGGTGACCTTAACCTTTGTGGGATGTAAATTTTGGACTTAGCAAAATTTCCCATATAGACCTTGAGCCACCAATAACCCCCCCTCCCCCCCTTGTGGGATTTTTGGTCAGTATGATTTTCGGATTCAGTAACCTATTGTCTATCAAACCTGATTGTCTGCGCCTACAAAGCCGATGGATGAACAAATGGCGGCCATTTTCCAAAATGGCCGCCATACAAAACTGGGTGGTTTTAGTTCAGGCCGATATGTGTCATCTAAATCACGTTCTACCAAGTTAAGCGATATCATTTTTTCACCAATTGAGTATAAAATGACTTACAATAAGTTTTATATTGGATACGATCCTCAAATAGCCACAATTATCAAAATGGCCGTCAAAATACTTAATTGTTTATGCTTGCAACATTTTTTTTCACCACACGATGAGCTACCTACAATGTAATCATGTCAGTAGCAACATATTCACATGGCAGATCCTTTTTCACATCGATTTTGCATTATTTCTGGTGTGCTCATCACGGTAATTATTTTCAAAATGGCCGCCAAACAGGTATTATATAATGGCCATTTCGGGTATCTTTGTCGTTGTGAACAACGACAAGCATATGGCGCAATTCCATTTTGTTAATTGTGAAAGTTACATAAAGTTAATATAATTAGGTCGAAATGAGAATGCGGTTATCGGATACATGTCTGTGTTTAGTAATATTACAAGGGGGCTGCATGCATGTTTTCTCTTGCGACCTATAATTTTTTTTGTTTGAGTTGGTTTGTTGCCGCAGCAGATAAAGACCGTTAAATAAAAACAGTTCAGCATGTTTTGAACATTACATGGGCTGCAACAAAAGAAGTTGGACAACACAGTTCAATAGTTACATTTGATTTGGCCGTAGCACGGAAAGCATATGCCATCATCTGGCAAAACCCAGAACGGTACAGTGATGTGTTTGTCCGTATGGGCATATTTCACACGACATGTTCATATCTAGGAGCTCTTGGAAAGTATCTGAAGGGAAGTGGTTTCGAAGAAATCATAATCGAATCGGGTATATGTGCTAGTGGATATATCAACAAGGTAATGACAGGAAAACATTACAACCGCGCTTTGCGGGTCCACAAACGTTTCCTCGAGGGTTTAGAACGTCAACTGATACGGGCGTTTGAAGCTTCAGAGGGGGAAATGTTCGGACCAGATGAAAGAGCCATATTGGATGCTCTTGCAAAAGAGCCCAGTAATGACAGATTATTGGAGTTGATGACAAATGACAAATGCATGAAAGCATTGTCATCATACTCGGAGTTTCGAGACAGGGTTAGTGAAGGAAAACTTGGGAAAACGGCACAGTATTGGCTGGGATACATGGATTCGGTGCATACGGTGTTGCAGTTTCTCCGAGCCACCAAAGAAAACAACTTAGACCTTCACATAGCATGTCTTCAGAAGATGTGTCCATTGTTCTTCAGCTTTGACCATCCCAACTACGCACGGTATACTACATGATATCTGCTGAGTTTGTTAAAACTTAGAGCAGTTATTTATCCTGGGATGGAAGATATGTTGAGGAACAATGGATTCAGCGTGAACCGATCCAGTGTTCCGTCATCCAGAAATGGCGTGGATATCACAATAGAGCAAACCATCAATCGCCATGCTAAGTCACATGGAGGTATCATAGGTTTCAGCCGCAATTATGCAGCATACTACAGATGGTGTATGATGAGACACTTCCGAGCTAGCTACATGGATGCTACGCTTGAACTGGCTGATATGAACGCGCATGAACAGTCTTCACACAAGGACACACGAACTTCGGAAATATCCAGAAGTGAAACAGACGTCAAGAAAATTATCAATGCAATAGGAAATTTTATAGGTCCGTTTGAAGTATCAGATGAATCGCTCTATTGCATATCTTCAGGGGTGCCAGCTCCTAAAGATGTCGTTGACGATCTGCTGTCTGCAGAAATGACAGGAAAACAGAGGTTTGCGCGGTTTGTCCAGGAGCGGTTTGTTGAAACGTCAGTCAGCTTTCATGGACCAATAAAACAGTTGCGCCTGAAAACATTTACATCACTCGCTAAAGCTGTGAAGCTCACTGGTACGCAGAGAAAGACAAAGTAGTTAGTAGCTGAACGAAATATATTTGGGCAGCTAATTTCACTTGCTCTCAAACACAACATTGACATGGAAAAGGTGCTTAGCTACCCATTGGGACCTGTGCCATGGTCGCTCGCCACTGATAAAGCTAAACTCATGCACCAGCTTGAAGGACAATCACATAGTGTTGATGTACCTCCGACGGGTCAAGTGAGCTATATTATTGACGGCAATGCACTGTTACTCATGCAGACCGCTTTGCCAAACACATTCGCGGATCTTGCAGATAACTTATATCATCAGCTCCCGTAAGTTGAGCGTGTTGATTTTGTGACAGATACATACCAAGACTTGTCACTAAAAGCATCTGAGCGACTACGCAGGGGTACATCAAAGACTTACATTATAAAAGGACCTCTCACAAAAGTTCCACGAGATTGGAAACTGTTCTTGTCAAACAATTCAAACAAAACACAACTAATTAGACTTCTCATGTCTGAATGGATGCAAGATAAGTACGCTCCAAAGCTGATCGGCAAGACTATTCAGTTTGTAAGCGGGGAACAATGTATGCAGCTAACTAGCACTGATGGTAAGACTACACAAACTGTTGAGATAGAGGAGTTGCACTCATCGCAAGAGGAGGCGGATACACGGCTAATCCTGCATTGTGAGTACATGCACTGCATACACCAGAGAACAGCACCATTATTGTGAGATCCCCAGACACGGATGTGTTTGTTTTGATGTTGAAATTCGGACAGAAGCTGAAACAACAACTGCTGTTAGATACCGGAGTTGGGCACAAGAGGCGGCTGGTTGACATACATGGTGTCATTGGAGACATAGGAACTGAACTGTGTTTGGCATTGCCTGCACTCCATGCTTTTACAGGCTGTGATAGCACAAGTGCTTTCGTTCGGCGTGGTAAAGTTACTCCTTTGAAAACACTCCAGCGGCATCCAGAGTTTATTGAAGCCTTCCAGAAGTTGGGAATGTCTCAGTCCGTTGATGAAAAGCTATTTCAAACGCTTTTCACTTTGTATGCTTGCTGTACAACAAATCAGACATTACAGATATCAACAAGCTACGAATGGAGAAATTTCTACAAAAGTGTAGCCCCAGGTCTGGCGATTTTCTTTCGACGTACAATGGGGCTGACCTGAGCCTTTTACCACCATGCAGATCGTCACTGAAATGCATGTAGCAAGACCGCCACTCATCAAAGCTCATTTGGAACAATGCTGACCGGCGTGATGCAGACATACCGCCACCAGATGAACATGGATGGGAAGTTAACAATGGCTTGTTAGAATGCAAGTGGACAGAAGGAGATCACCTGCCAAGTGAAATGGTTGATCTGTTAATAGAGGAACGGGATGACGTACCTGATACTGATGAAACAGAAGATCCTGAAGCAGAGAGCCTACTTGATGCCATGTTTGACACTGATGACGGCGTATGACTAGTCTGGATTTATCTTAACCTACTCTTACAATTAGAACTTCACATAACTTGCCTGATGTTGTGAGGATCGCAATTTGAATATTGTAAACCATGATGTATTTTGCCTCTTGAATTGTATTATAAGTGGCTGGAACGTTTGTATATTGTGTTTCATCTTGCCTGATGCTGTGATGATTGCCTCGCCATAGATGCGATGTTTTGACATTAACAACATGTATACTTTTTTTTTTGCAAGTTGAATGCTGTAAACCATGATATATGTTGCCTCTTGAATTGTATTTATATGTGGATCAAGCTGTTGCCTATTGTGTTTCATCTTGCCTGATGCTGTGAGGATTACCTCGCCACATGTGCGATGTTTTGACTTTAACAATATGTAGAATATTTTGTATTGCAAGTTGAATACTGTTAAACCATGATGTATGTTGCCTCTTGATTTGTATTATATGTGGATTAAGTTTTTGCCTATTGTGTTTCATCTTGCCTGAGCTGTGAGGATTGCTCGCCACAGGTGCGATTGTTTTTTGATTTGAACAACATGTAGAATATTTTGTATTGCAAGTTGATTACTGTAAACCATGACATGTGTTTCCTCTTGAATTGTATTATATGTGGATTTACTTTTTGTTTTTGCCTATTGTGTTTCATCTTGCTGTGAGGATTGCTCGCCAACAGGTGCGAGTTTTGTTTTGTTTTGAACAAACATGTAGGAAAATTTTGTATGCAAGTTGATTACTGTAAACCATACATGTGTTTCCTCTTGAATGGTATTATATGGGATTACGTGCCACTATTGTGTGTTCATCTTGCGTGAGGAGGCCTCGCCAGGGCGATTTTTTTTTAACAACATGTAGAATATTTTGTATTGCAAGTTGAATACTGTAAACTATGATGTATGTTGCCTCTTGAATTGTATTATATGTGGTTTCAGTTTTTGCCTATTGTGTTTCATCTTGCCTGATGCTGTGAGGATTGTCTCGCCACTATAACGAGATTATTAATGTTGTAGATCAACTACTGTTGCCGATAATGATCTAGTGCCCCGAAATGTTTGAATATTCGGATATATTTCAAAATCGGTAACGTCAATTTTTATTTGAGAAATGTCCGTACAGACGGACGAAAACACGGACTCATAGTATATTTAGTAAGTATGGACAATAATCTTACATATTTGTGTTGTTTTCAATCCATAGTAAGCGGTTATAATGTTGTTAAATTGCATAATATTACATACCTGTTAAATTGCCATTGTAAAATGAGTGGGTGGGGAATGGTCTAAAATACGTTATATTTCACTTTGTATATTTTGTGGTAGACACTAAATAGTCGACGTATATACATTGGATATGTTCAATTGGCCCTACTAGACTACATTGACATTGATAAAATGAAAAACACCAACTTTTCATAAAGTTATTAACATGTATATTTTACCATTGAAATTGGGTGGGTGGGGTAATAAAACGTGTAAAATATGACTTCTAGATTGTCAAATTTATTTCAATTGTGTATTATTCTATTCCATGGTGTTCAAAATGTCGGAAAACGTACAAAAATACCATCTTATTCGAACAAAAGGATATAAGGTAAGATACTAAAAATACCGAGGGTGACCTACTTGAAAATGGCGCCATATGTTCATCCATCGGGTTACAGAGCGCAGACAACGGATTAACACTCATAATTGAATGTAGTTTCAGGAAATATATGTCTGCAAAAATCCCACAGGGGGGGGGGGAGGGTTTCGGTTATTGGCTCACGGGCTAATATCTCTTGATCCGTTAGTCGCTTCATTACCAAATTTCATCGATAGCTTTTTCACATTGATGGCTATCCGCCCACTGTCATTCGGCTGACCTTGACTATCACCTTGGTGGCTTAACCTTTGTGTCAATAATTTCGCCCAAATGTTGAATACCTCCTGATCCGTTAGTCGGATCCTTTACCAAACTTCATAAATAGCTTCCTTACATTGATGGCTATCCACCCAGTGTCTCATTCGGATGACCATGGTGACCTTGACCTTTATTTCATTAATTTGGACGTACACCCAAACTTCATCTCAAACTTCATCAATAGCTTCTTATGACGAAAATCAAACAGTGTTGTGCAAGCGGGAGGCTGGTTAACTAATTTGCACTTCGCAGCTGTGCATCACAATAAATACCGCCAAATTGCGGCATTACTTAATTGGTTTCACTGGTGGATGATCGCTGATGAATAGCGATTAATTAGAAATAAAATCACTCGGCGGTATGAGTATATTCTTGGTGAACATGGCCTTCGTATCACTAATATTGGACTTCCTCATATTGTAAACTTGACCTTCGTGGCGATTGCCTTGTTTAGTGGGTGAGACACTCCCCGGCGATCGCCTTGTTCTACGCCCATTTGAAAAAATCAGGACGTATTATGTATTCACCTTGTACGGGCGGGCGGACACAGGTTGTCCACACAATTACTAGAGAGTTCTACTTGACAGATCGTGAATCGTAACTAAATTAGGTACAGATGCTTATCACGGTAAGACAAAGTACCTTATTGAGTTCCAATAATTTCTAATGGCTTGTCTCCCCTTAGTAGCCATTTTTAATTTTCGCACTCCATATCCTTGTCTGTCAACGCAATTACTAAAGTTCTACTTGACACCTCGTAACCAAATTCGTTATACATGTTTATCACGGCCATCTGAAGGACCCTATCGATTTTCAACATTTTTCATGACTTATCTCCCCTTGGCGACCATTTTTATTCCCTCGCTGATAGGCAAGAGGGGATGGGATATAAGCGTTAGTCCATGTATGTTAGTAGCACCTTATATTTTTTCACTAACCCATGAACCAAGTTTGATAATATTTGGCCACAATGTGTGTACTATCTGCGAAAAAACCTGCTCAAATTTTAAGGCTATATAAACAAAGCAAAAACAACATTTTTTTTTCTCGATAATATTAAATTTTTATAAAAACTTTTTATTTTGTGAAAATTGGTCCAATATTAATTTTATTGCGGAAAAACAATTTCCCTATTACCCTATTGGACAGGCTTCCGTACGACGCTTATTTTTCGAGTTACCCCTACCCAGAGTAGAAATTTATGAAATACATCTATCATTATGTGAAATTCATCGTAGAAACCGAATCCACGTGTTAAAATTGCGTAAATCGCGGCCGAATGCCGTAATTTCCATAGTAACCGTAAATTCTCTGTGGAAAAAATACAGACAAAATGTCAACTGTTGTTGCAGTGATTACTGTCAATTAACTTGTGGTAGTTTGATTTTATTAATAGGATACACATGATATATTTCACTCGGGATTATATTTATATGTAAATTTCAGAAATGAAACGAAAGATAATGATAACCATAGCAACCGATATTCTAACAAATCAGCAACAATTTCTTTGGGCAGCATTCTGTACGACGTTTATTTTGCGATTTACCCCACACCCAGAGTGAAACTGTATGAAATGCAACTGTCCTTATGTAAAATTCATCGTAGAAACCGAATCCGCGTATTAAAATTGCGTAAACCATGGTAACCGTGAATTCTCTGACTGAGAAAAACAATTATCTCCGTTTAAAAGTTTAAATATAGCCAAATAACACAATTTTGAATACGTAATGAGCTGAACGCCGGAAGAGATTGAACCCGGAAGTTGTTGTTGTTGAAGTCCATAGTTGGCTCTAATGGCCATATACGCCAACATACGCCGATTATTGGGCTAATTTAAAGCTTTTATTTATTAAACAAAACAAGTTTCAGTCACGTATAATCGCGTAAAATGTGTTTATTCGGCTAATTTATAATCGCCCTCTGCTCAAAATCTCCTCCGATCGCGTATGCGCGTCATTTGACGCTAGTAATTAATACAAAATTCACAAAATTTTCACCAATCAAAACGAAGAATTGCCCTTCATAGCGAACTTTGATTTGTTTACGTATCATGCAGGGATGGCAGGGATGCATCCAGCACGCGCGATTGCGGCAATCCCCCTTAATTATTGTCAATGCCGCAAATTATTGATTGTCTTGCGCCCGACATCGCGCAAAAAATCACGGATGGGCCCCTTTTTAAATGACCAGTGCGCACATTAAAAAAACGTAATTGACTATTTAAACGCACTGCGTATTTAAATCATTGGAAGGCGTGCAGTTCAATCGAGTTTGTGCGGCCGTTGAACGTAAGCTTCGAGTCGATGTAAACCATTTAAATTGATAAACAAGGAATAAACAAGTGACAACGCCAATCTGGGCATGTGCCTGAATACGCAGGAGTTTGCGTCTATTTTTAGATGGCACTGTAACCGCTAGCTCCGGTAGCTCCGCCCACTCGCGTGCTGCCACAGAATTCGGACAAACACACAGTGACTACAACTTTGTGTATTGCGGAGTGTAATCTGTAGATAAATAGAGCATACAGTACAGGTGTTGCGCTGGAATATATCGCAACATAATGGTGACAACAAAACATTGCTGCTATGGCGATTCACGAACCCTGAAACCTGGTGAAGACAAATACTTTATTGGATGGATTTGGGAACGGGTTTCCAAAACCTGCACAAAATCGAGAAAAATGTCAACGCTGGGTACAGAACTGTGGTCGAAAATAGTTTACCATTGACAATGTTACCAGAGACACGTACATATGTTCGATGCACTTTACCCTGATTTGATTGGCTAATAACATCATGCTCTGCATGACTTTTCATTATAGTATTTGGCTGTTCATAGATATTCATAGTATTTATCATGTGATGTGTTTCCCTGTTGTCCATCGTTCCTGTTATATGTTAGAGAGAAATTCAAAATGGCTGCCATATTTTCATATGTACATGTATAATGTAATGTTTTGCTATTGTCCTATGTATGCTTGTACATGTATGTATATAATTATACACCTTATCAAGATTACATTATTTAACAGTTATCGACACTAAATTACGCAATTATGCAAATTTATTTGTTCATTTGCAAATGTTTACAATGAAATACTATTTTTTATAAGTTTAATATATTATCAATTCGCTCCACAAGAAACAGAATCCATATACATTTACAAACATATAATGTCAGCATGGAGTAGACTGGCACATGTCATACATTGACATTCCTTTCAATTATTTCGAGAGTGTATCAAATATGTAACTGTACACATTTTGCCTGCATAGGGTTAATATTAATTTCTCGTACACAATAAATTTATTTTACATACACGATAACCTGTAAATTCTAACAGCTATGACAAAAGCGCAGTTATTGCATTAGCCTGGCAGTGAATATATTGCCACCGATGAATGAGTTTCTCTTTCATTGATAATGTATTCGTATGAAATGTCATAATAAATATAATGTATGGACTAAAACCATTTATGACTTTATGACTTTTATAGCCGACAGTACCATATCAGATAATGAACATACAATTAAACAAATAATAGCAGCTGCAAATCCTGTAATCAAAGTATATATACGGGCCTATTAGGAGTCACACATCTCCATGTAGCTCACCAGCACACTCAAGTTTATCAAAACATACTGCATTATACCATGTTCCCGTCACATACCACTTAAAATTTTAGCATAACTTGCACACCATTATTATATTTAGTGTCACTAAATGTGTTGAAAACATTTGTGTGCAAACAACATATATGCTGAACATGCCAGTATTACCCCGACTCCATCATTAAAGTCTAGTAATGTGTGTCTTACAGACTAGGTGTCAATTAATGACCATAATTTCATACGTAAAACACTACTTGATTTCATACAAACGCTGTACATATGATAGTATGCAAACATTCAGTTCGAGAACAAAACTATTAAGCCCATGAGACGTAGTAATATTAGTAATATATACTCAAATATATAATCATGTGTTTGTGATAAAATATCTAGAACGTCAATAAAGCACAATTCACATAAGGGTAAAAACTTGTTTTCTAATCCAATTGTATGTACTACATGTATAATTATTTGTATATCACTTATCTTTCATGAAATAAATATTGCTTATAACAAACATATTCATATAATATTATTTCTATTGCATATATGACATAAACTGATATTGCTTTCAGCAATGCACCTCTATATGTACAATTGTTTAACAACATATCTACATCTACAATGAGTTGTGTTGATATCAAATAAATTTAAAATACAGTCGCACCTGTACTAACGGCCACCTGTATTAAGCGTCTCCCTCCGTTAAGCGGCCATTTTATTTCCCCCCAATGAAAATTACTCTAAAATGCACCTGTATTAAGCGTGAACCTGTCTTAACGCGGCCAACGGCCAGGCAAAATCGTCCATTTTGACTCGAAATCCTCGTTTTAGCGACCATTCTCGGCAAAATATCGGAAATTCTAAAAAAAAGCTGGAACCAAATTCGTTCAGGTAATCCCCATTTCCCACCCAGTGACCTAAATCTCGCTAATTGCAGGCCTGCCAAATTGTTTACAATACCATTTCAATTTGTTTTATGACACCCGATTGTTTGACCAAATTTTCATTACATCATTACGCGATTCACTAAAATCACGCCTACCCGCTGTGACAATAAGTCACGGGTCAATAATCCCCTAGCCAAACAGTGCTTCTCTCTACTATAATAACTGTCAGTTCAAAACACGTGTTATTCTCGTGGCCAAGTTATTGATACAGTACAGCCAATCGCTGTTAAGTAAAGGCAGCTAGCCCTTAGTGGCATGATTGACAGGTTACTGTGGCGAAAGACGTCGGCAATATGTCTATCAGCGATTGAACCCGGTATAGTTAACTCCCTACGAATACTCTCAACAAGACAAACAAACACATGCAAACACGCGTTTTAACAGGCGCCAGATGCGAGTTCTTTCTGGCTAGTAAAAATAATAAGCTGGGTCGCCCGGTGGCGAATGAACTTCGTAGTTGTCTACACACATTTTTGTCAGCTTATGACGCTTTGTGGGATACCATTTCCGAAATAAAAATAGCATCCAATCGTTAGCTACGATTGTGGGTATACCCACTCGAGGCGCCACTTGACGAACCGAGTCGTGACAAACACAGCGGAAGCCCATGATTGCAAGTTTCTTTTTCGCCGAAAAGTGTGAAAGATTTAATACGAAATCAATATATTCAAATGAAATCCTTTGATGCCGAAAACAAATATTGTTTATTACATTACTAACTGTTTATTTCAACCAAATATGGCTAACTGTATTGTTAGAAAACATGAAGAAGTCTGTTAAATATCACAGACAATTTCGGCGATTTCGTACCTACGTAGTTTCGTCCTTTTGCAACTTTTTCCAATCGATGTTAACGTAACCCGATTTTTATGATAATTCAGATTGGTATTAACTAAATATACTGAATTTATGCACATCCAAGTTAATAAATGATATTTTTAGTGAATTTAAATGGATTAATTTGCTATTCGTCTAAAGTATTTACATAAATGCTGTTTCATTACATGCACATGTAAACAGTTAAAAGAGGTTCAAATGGGTGGTGACACCATATACTTTTGAGATGAAATAAACAACAGCCCTTCAGCTTTTACAACAGCCCTTCCACATATGCATGCATCATAATGTGCAAGTTATAGCGAGCGTGGCATGGGGACTGCTGTTATGAGCCGAGCTATGCTGCCCGTGGCCCAACTACTTTTATTTATCTATTCAAAAAATGTACATATGAACTTAAGACAAGTTTGACTGTACATTAATTGTACATATAAATCTATATGGAACAAGTTATAAGTCGGTCCAAGATGAACCTCCATTAAGCACCAACCTGTGCTAAGCAAGCAATTTTGGACTTTCCCATGGCCGCTTGCTTAAGACAAGTTTGACTGTATTAGCAATGTCATAAACATATATTTAACCACCACCAATAACATGTATGGTTTGTTGTTATACTATAAATTCCACTCACATTCATTGATCAACATAACTATATAATTATACCAGAACCTCTTCTATCATAACACAAGATGGTTTCTTGTACCTCACTAGTCTGCCAGAACACCGACCTATGTATGCGACGTAAAGTTACATGAATATCGTTTACCGAAGCCCAGATGCATGTGATGTGATTGTCATATGCGATTTCAAAATGTAACACTTTATTTCTATATATATACCGGTCAGGGCTTCTAAAATTTCAGAATGGCAATCGGTCCAGAGTCCAGACATAACACTGTCGGAGCAGACCCCCCCTCCGCCCCCTATTAAAAACTTTAACTGAAATTTCGAAGTTCAAACAAAGTACTAGAAATAATGGGATAAATGTTGTATTGGGATAAATAAATTGTGTTTATAAACAACAAAAGTGAACAAAATTGTGTATGCACCGGGTCACGTGGTGTCCTAAATAGTGCAAAGACGGAAAAAATGTGAAACGACAGAGATGAAGCGTGATGCCGATTGATTGCAGGTAAATCTTCGGTAGACTAAAATAAATTAACATTTTACAAGTCTGTGTCTTGTTTCGTTTTTTATTTAATCCTCTCTGCCGGGTTGCCAAGCCGGTAAGTTGTCTTTGTGAATAACAACAAAATAGTTTGTTGTGCCATTTCAATAATAATCGAATGACGGACAACATAGAAAACAAAATGCATCATATACCCAACTCGTAATTCATTGCTAATTATGCTATTATCACTGTTCACACTGACTTCAAAATTAATTGTCGGCCTAATTTGGCTAGCTGCAGACACATCAATTTAATTTAATTACGTGTTAAACAATTAATTTGTACAATTGAATTAACATTCGGTGTTTTTAAAACCCTCACATCGAGTTCAAAGTACATCGGCGGTGTGATTTAGGACTTCAATTGATCACTGATCCCTGATCCCTAATGAGTCACGCTTTTAACACGACAGGCGTACCTTGTCGTTTATAAAAATGTTTGTGAATTGTAGATCACGTGAGCCGGCTCATCAGGATCTGCGGCATTCCTACGTACATGTACATTTTATATACACAAAAATGACCCCTAATATAGCCTAATGTAACAGTTCCTAACTTAATATGGAATAGCTCGGGCCGATAGTCCGTGTCAGTTACTTGGGGTTAAATATTACGAACACAGATAAACACAGTGCATGGTTTCTTTATTTTATTTTAACATCATCAGAAATGGCGAGTCTAGGGGTAGGTCAAAATTTTCAGCTCCAAAGCAGTATATTTAACATCCCCATAGACATCTTTGGATTTAATATGGGGGAAATGTTCAGGCTGTCCATTATCTATAAATTCCTATAAATTTGGCAATCCCTATATTTTCTCTATATTTTTCCAAAATCCCTATAAATCCCTATATTTTTCAAAAATCAGTAACTAATTTTTGTAAAATGCTCAAAATCAAGTCTGATATTCAACTTACTGGTTTATCCTAAACACAGTGCAAGGTTAGAGATGCATTTGACTAAATTATGATCGTATTTACCAGTTTTCTTTGTTTGCATCATTTTTAGCTCGCCTGCACAAAGTGCAGAAGAGCTTATGTCATACCCCCGGCGTCGTCGGCGTCGGCGTCGTCCACAAACTTAACGTTGGGTAAATGTCTTATAACTTCAGTTTCCTTCACGGTAACACTTCGTTATTTCATACCCATGGCAATTCCTCAGATGACCCTCTAATCATGCTGTAGCAAAATCCATGACTCACCACCCAGCCCTTACCCCAAGGTCAAGGTCACAAACTTGTCACATTCATAAACTTAACGTTGGGTAAATGTCTTATAACTTCTGTTTCCTTTCATGGAACACCTTGTTATTTCATACATGCATTCCTCAGATGACCCTCTATCATGCTGTAGCAAATCCATGACCCACCACACCCAGCTCTTACCCCAAGGTCAAGGTCACAAACTTGTCACATTCATAAACTTAATGTTGGGTAAATGTCTTATAACTTCTGTTTCCTTTCATGGAACACCTTGTTATTTCATACATGCATTCCTTAGATGACCCTCTATCATGCTATAGCAAATCCATAACCCACCACACAGCCCTTACCCCAAGGTCAAGGTCACAAACTTGGCACATTCATAAACTTAACGTTGTGTAAATGTCTTATAACTTCTGTTTCCTTTCATGGAACACCTTGTTATTTCATACATGCATTCCTCAGATGACCTTCTATCATGCTGTAGCAAATCCATGACCCACCACCCAGCCCTTACCCCAAGGTCAAGGTCACAAACTTGGCACATTCATAAACTTAATGTTGGGGTAAATGTCTTATAACTTCTGTTTCCTTTCACGGAACACCTTGTTATTTCATACATGCATTCCTCAGATGACCCTCTATCATGCTGTAGCAAATCCATGACCCAGCACCCAGCCCTTACCCCAAGGTCAAGGTCACAAACTTGGCATATACATAAACTTAACGTTGGGTAAATGTCTTATAACTTCTGTTTCCTTTCATGGAACACCTTGTTGTTTCATACATGCATTCCTCAGATGACCCTGTATCATGCTGTAGCAAATCCATGACCCACCACCCAGCCCTTACCCCAAGGCCAAGGTCACAAACTTGGCACATTCATAAACTTAACGTTGGGTAAATGTCTTATAACTTCTGTTTCCTTTCATGGAACACCTTGTTATTTCATATGTGCATTCCTCAGATGACCCTCTATCATGCTGTAGCAAATCCATGACCCACCACCTAGCCCTTACCTCAAGGTCAAGGTCACAAACTTGGCACATTCATAAACTTAACGTTGGGGTAAATGTCTTATAACTTTTGTTTCCTTTCATGGAACACCTTGTTATTTCATACATGCATTCCTCAGATGACCCTCTATCATGCTGTAGCAAATCCATGACCCACACCACCCAGCCATTACCCCAAGGTCAAGGTCACAAACTTGTCACATTCATAATCTTAAATGTTGGGTAAATGTCTTATAACTTCTGCTTCCTTTCATGGAACACCTTGTTAGTTCATACATGCATTCCTCAGATGACCCTGTATCATGATGTAGCAAATCCATGACCCACCACCGAGCCCTTACTGCAAGGTCAAGGTCACAAACTTAGCACATTTATAATCTTAACGTTGGGGTAAATGTCTTATAACATCTGTTTCCTTTCATGGAACGCCTTGATATTTCACACATGCATTCATCTGATGATACTCTATCGTGCTATAGCAAATCCATGACCCACCGCCCCCACCCTAATCGATACCCAAGGTCAAGGTCACCTCTTAGCATGTTCATAAACTTAACATTGGGGTAAATGTTGTGTAACTTCTGTTTATTTACAGGGAACGCCTTGATATTTCATACATGCATTCATCTGCTGATACTCTATCGTGCTATAGCAAATTCATGACTCACCGCCCACCCCTTTCTCCAATGTCAAGGTCACAATCTTAGCACATTCATAAACTTAATGTTGGGGTAAATGTATTATAACATCTGTTTCCTTTCATGGAACGCCTTGATATTTCAAATATGCATTCACCTGATGATACTCTATCATGCTATAGCAAATCCATGACCCACCGCCCATCCCTTACCCCAAGGTCAAGGTCACAAACTTAGTACATTCATAAACTTAACGTTGGGGTAAATGTTGGGGTAAATGTTTCCTTTCATGGAACGCCTTGCTATTTCATACATTCCTCAGATGACCCTCTATCATGCTGTAGCAAATCCACAACCCACCACCCAACCCTTACCCAAAAGTCAAGGTCACAAACATAGCATGTTCATAAACTTAACGTTGGGGTAAATATTGTGTAACTTCTGTTTCTTTACACTTTGAACTCCTTGATATTTCATACATGCATTCATCTGATGATACTCTATCATACTATAGCAAATCCATGACCAACCCCCACCCCTTTCCCCAAGGTCACGGTCACAAACTTAGCACATTCATATACTTAACGTTGGGGTAAATGTCTTATAACATCTGTTTCCTTTCATGGAACGCCTTGATATTTCATACACGCATTCAGCTGATGATACTCTATCGTGCTATAGCAATTCTATGACCCACCGGCCACCCCTTACCACAAGGTCAAGGTCACAAACTTGACACATTCATAAACTTAACGTTGGGGTAAATGTCTGATAACAACTGTTTCCTTTGATGGAACGCCTTGATATTTCATACATACATTCCTCAGATGACCCTCTATCATGCTGTAGCAAATCCACAACCCACCACCCAACCCTTACCCCAAGGTCAAGGTCACAAACTTAGCATGTTCATAAACTTTACATTGGGGTAAATGTTGTGTAACGTCTGTTTCTTTACACTTTGAACGCTTTGATATTTCATACATGCATTCATCCAATGATCCTCTATTGTGCTACAGCAAATCCATGACCCACCCCACCCCTTTCCCCAAGATCAACATCATAAACTTAACGTTGGAGTAAATGTCTTTTTACAACTTCTGTTTCTTTACAGGGAACACCTTCATATTTCATACATGCATTCATCTGATAATACTCTATTGTGCTACAGCAAATCCATGACCCACCTCCCCACCCCTTTTGCCAAGGCCAAGGTCACAAACTTAGCACATTTATACATGCATTCCTCATGTGAATAGCTATCATGCTGTAGAAAATCACCAACTTAGTGTGTTCATAAACTTAACGCTGGGTTAAATTTTCTTTTCCTTCTCATTTCAGGGAGCGCATTGATATTTCATACATGCATTCATCTTAATATTAAGGTCAAGGTCACAAACTTGGCATATACATAAACTTAACGTTGGGTAAATGTCTTATAACTTCTGTTTCCTTTCATGGAACACCTTGTTGTTTCATACATGCATTCCTCAGATGACCCTGTATCATGCTGTAGCAAATCCATGACCCACCACCCAGCCCTTACCCCAAGGCCAAGGTCACAAACTTGGCACATTCATAAACTTAACGTTGGGTAAATGTCTTATAACTTCTGTTTCCTTTCATGGAACACCTTGTTATTTCATATGTGCATTCCTCAGATGACCCTCTATCATGCTGTAGCAAATCCATGACCCACCACCTAGCCCTTACCTCAAGGTCAAGGTCACAAACTTGGCACATTCATAAACTTAACGTTGGGGTAAATGTCTTATAACTTTTGTTTCCTTTCATGGAACACCTTGTTATTTCATACATGCATTCCTCAGATGACCCTCTATCATGCTGTAGCAAATCCATGACCCACACCACCCAGCCATTACCCCAAGGTCAAGGTCACAAACTTGTCACATTCATAATCTTAATGTTGGGTAAATGTCTTATAACTTCTGCTTCCTTTCATGGAACACCTTGTTAGTTCATACATGCATTCCTCAGATGACCCTGTATCATGATGTAGCAAATCCATGACCCACCACCGAGCCCTTACTGCAAGGTCAAGGTCACAAACTTAGCACATTTATAATCTTAACGTTGGGGTAAATGTCTTATAACATCTGTTTCCTTTCATGGAACGCCTTGATATTTCACACATGCATTCATCTGATGATACTCTATCGTGCTATAGCAAATCCATGACCCACCGCCCACCCAATCGTTACCCCAAGGTCAAGGTCACCTCTTAGCATGTTCATAAACTTAACATTGGGGTAAATGTTGTGTAACTTCTGTTTATTTACAGGGAACGCCTTGATATTTCATACATGCATTCATCTGCTGATACTCTATCGTGCTATAGCAAATTCATGACTCACCGCCCACCCCTTTCTCCAATGTCAAGGTCACAATCTTAGCACATTCATAAACTTAATGTTGGGTTGGGGTAAATGTATTATAACATCTGTTTCCTTTCATGGAACGCCTTGATATTTCAAATATGCATTCACCTGATGATACTCTATCATGCTATAGCAAATCCATGACCCACCGCCCATCCCTTACCCCAAGGTCAAGGTCACAAACTTAGTACATTCATAAACTTAACGTTGGGGTAAATGTTGGGGTAAATGTTTCCTTTCATGGAACGCCTTGCTATTCTCATTCCATTCAGATGACCCTCTATCATGCTGTAGCAAATCCACAACCCACCACCCAACCCTTACCCAAAAGTCAAGGTCACAAACATAGCATGTTCATAAACTTAACGTTTGGGGTAAATATTTTGTAACTTCTGTTTCTTTTACACTTTGAACTCCTTGATATTTCATACATGCATTCATCTGATGATACTCTATCATTGCTATAGCAAATCCATGACCAAACCCCCACCCCACCCCTTTTTCCCCACCCCCAAGGTCACGGTCACAAACTTAGCACATTCATATACTTAACGTTGGGGTAAATGTCTTATAACATCTGTTTTCCATTTCATGGAACGCCTTGATATTTCATACACGCATTCAGCTGATGATACTCTATCGTGCTATAGCAATTCTATGACCCACCGGCCACCCCTTACCACAAGGTCAAGGTCACAAACTTGACACATTCATAAACTTAACGTTGGGGTAAATGTCTGATAACAACTGTTTCCTTTGATGGAACGCCTTGATATTTCATACATACATTCCTCAGATGACCCTCTATCATGCTGTAGCAAATCCACAACCCACCACCCAACCCTTACCCCAAGGTCAAGGTCACAAACTTAGCATGTTCATAAACTTTACATTGGGGTAAATGTTGTGTAACGTCTGTTTCTTTACACTTTGAACGCTTTGATATTTCATACATGCATTTCATCCAATGATCCTCTATTGTGCTACAGCAAATCCATGACCCACCCCACCCCTTTTCCTTTCCCCAAGATCAACATCATAAACTTAACGTTGGAGTAAATGTCTTTTTACAACTTCTGTTCTTTACAGGGAACACCTTCATATTTCATACATGCAATTCATCTGATAATACTCTATTGTGCTACAGCAAATCCATGACCCACCTCCCCACCACCCCTTTTGCCAAGGCCAAGGTCACAAACTTAGCACATTTATACATGCATTCCTCATGTGAATAGCTATCATGCTGTAGAAAATCACCAACTTAGTGTGTTCATAAACTTAACGCTGGGTTAAATTTTCTTTTCCTTCTCATTTCAGGGAGCGCATTGATATTTCATACATGCATTCATCTTAATATGCTATATCATGCTATATCAAATCCACGATCCACCTTCCACCACTGACCTCAATGTCAAGGTCCACTGCACACCCCTTATCCCAAGGTCAAGTTATATAATATTCATGTTTTTTATACAACTGACAAGTTTGAATGAAGGCTGCCAACAGGCGAGCTTCATTGTCTTCTGACAACTCTTGTTTATCTCATTGTAAGATGTGTAATTCTGTATTTTCAGCAAACATTTAAAAAATTTGCCATCCTTAGTTTACCGGTAGCTGATTGAGATGATGTAACATTGTGTTTTAAGTCTGTGAGTTGTCTTGCAGTGGCTCAACCTGTTTTAGAAAATAAAAATTAATCAAGTTAATAATTGTAAACCATTTAAAAAACAGAGGAGAGGATACGGAATGGCTATAAGGGGAGGAGGAGGCCATTAATCTAGATTTTTAACTCAAAAAATTCCTTTACGTACACACATACATGCCGTAAAATTGGAAAATATTGAGTTTTGTCCGTAGAAATCCCTATTTTTTTGGCAAAAAATCCCTATATTTATCCCTATATTTTTTTTAAAAAATCCCTATATTCCTATATATTTGGAACCGAAACTGAATGGACAGCCTGAATGTTTCGAATTTCAGAAATACGTAGCGGACCGATTTGCAAAATTTAACTTTTGTTTTCTTAGATAATTTCCAAGCTATCTAGCCAAGTTTAGGAGTCAATTTCCAATTTTATTTTTTTTGACTCCTCCCACAGCTCCTCCACCTCATTTTCCCCCATGTTAAATTCCCATTGAGAAATCATTTTTATACAACCGTTTTCAAAAAAAACGGTACATATTATGTTTTACCGCGGGGTGGGCGGCGGGTGGGCGGCGGATAGAAAAACTGCATAGTTTGTGTACAATACTCCTCTAAAACCTTTTATTCAATCGATCTGAAACTATCCACACGTTTTCTACACATATTGAAGATGTGCACCTTGGTGTTTTTATACAGAAAAAATTATTTTTTAACAAAAATATCGCCTTTTTAGCTCACCTGAGCGAAGCTCATGTGAGCTATTGTTACCGCAATGTGTCCGTCGTCCGTCGTCGTCCGTCGTCGTCCGTCGTCCGTGAACATTTTCAAACGTCTTCTCCTCTGTAACCATTGGGCCTATAGTCACCAAACTTCATGGTTATGGTCCTTAGGTAGGGGATTACAAAATTGTTAAAATGACGTCATTACGTAATCCAAGATGGCCGTCGTCTAAAAATAGCACAAATTCTTCAAAAATCTTCTTCTGAAGAACCGCCAACCGGATTTCGACAAAAGTTGTTAAAATGGTGACCCCGGGGTCAAAAATGGGCGTGGCGCGTGGGGTCAAATTTTATTTTTGACCGAATATGATCATGTCATATATCAAATTGAAGGTATCAATGAGGCGATCACTCTGGTGCATTTTTTGTCGAAATCGGATGGTCATGTCATCCAAGATGGCCGCCGAAAGATCAAAAGGTCGTTCTTTTATTAGAGATTTCAAAATTCTTCTTCACATGAACCGCTTGGCCCATGGTAGCCAAACTTAAAAGTTATGGTCATTGGGTGAAGCCTTTTCAGATTTGTTAAAATGGAGGTCATCGCTAATCCAAGATGGCCGCCGTCTAAAAATAGCAGAAATTCTTAAAAAATCTTCTTCTCATGAACCGCTAGCCGGATTTCGACGAAACTTGGTAGGAATGATCGATTTAGAATGCTGTTTCAAAGTTGTGAAAACAGTGACCCCGGGGTCAAAAATGGGCGTGGCCCGTGGGGTCAAATTTTATTTTTGACCGAATATGGTCATGTTATATATCAAATCAAAGGTATCAATGAGACGATCACTCTGGTACATTTTTTGTTGAAATCGGATTGTTATGTCATCCAAGATGGCCTCCGAAATGTCAAAAGGTCGTTCTTTTATTGTGGTAGCCAAACTTAAAAGTTATGGTTCATGGGTGAAGCCTTTTCAGATTTGTTAAAATGGAGGTCATCGCTAATCCAAGATGGCCGCCGTCTAAAAATAGCATAAATTCTTAAAAAATCTTCTCATGAACCGCTCGCCGAATTTCGACTAAGCGTAGTAGGAATGATCGATTTACAATGCTCTTTCACAGTTGTGAAAATGGTGACCCCAGGGTCAAAAATGGGCGTGGCCCGTGGGGTCAAATTTTATTTTTGACTGAATATGGTCATGTCATATATCAAATTGGAGGTATCGATGAGGCGATTGCTCTGGTGCAATATTTGTCGGAATTGGATGATTATATTATCCATGATGGCCACCAAAAGGTCCATTTATTCAAGATTTGAACGTCTTTTTCTCAGAAACAACATGGCCGATGCTGGCCAAACTTCATAGGAAGTTAAGATCCTTGGGTGAAGCATTTTCAGATTTGGTAAAATGAGTCATCGCTTAATCCAAGATGACCGCCATCTAAAAATAGCACAATTTTTTTAAAACACATGAACTCAATGTCACATTCTCCTCTGGTGTTCATGGAGTCAGGTGAGCGAATTAGGGCCATCATGGCCCTCTTTATAACTTAGCCATCTGAAACTATACACACATCTTCTACACATATTGAAGATATGCACCTTGATGTTTTTGTGCTGCAAAACTATTTTCGTCTGTCCATCACACCCTTCCGTCCGTCTCGTCTCGTCCATCCGTCACCAACCTTGTAACTCGTAAAACTTTTAAACCATACTAGCTACAGACCTGAAACTTGGTATGTAGCTTCCGTATGATGAGTTGATGAGGAAAGATTATTTAAAATTTTATTTGACCCCCGAGTCATGGATTATCTCCCCCTTTGCAACTTTGGTTTGTAACTCGTAAAACTTTTAAACCATACTAGCTACACACCTGAAACTTGATATGTAGCTTCATTCTGATGAGTAGATTCGCAAAGTTTATTTTCATTTTTGATTCGATCCCCCGGTTCATGGATTATCTCCCCCTTTTCAATTTAGAATTTCCCAATTTTGCCTTGTAACTTGTGAACTTCTAAACCGTAATAACTGGAGGCTTGATGCTTGGTATGTAGCTTCTTTATGGTGTGTAGATGCACAAAGTGAATTTCTATTTTTGCTTTGACACTGAGCCATGGATATTTTCGTTTGGACCTGGAAATGTGCCTCGTTCATTATCAAAGCGATATGTGGGGCATTCGTGTTCTATGAACACATTTTAACAAAAATGTCACTTTTTAGCTCAGGTGAGCGAAGCTCATGTGAGCTATTGTTACCGCAATGTGTCCGTCATCGTCCGTCGTCCGTCGTCCGTGAACATTTTCAAACGTCTTCTCCTCGGTAACCATTGGGTCTATAGTCACCAAACTTCATGGTCACGGTCCTTAGGTAGGGTGATTACAAAATTGTTAAAATGACATCATTACGTAATCCAAGATGGCCGTCGTCTAAAAATAACACAAATTCTTAAAAAATCTTCTTCTCAAGAACCGCCAACCGGATTTCGACGAAACTTGGTAGGAATGATTGATGTACATTGCTCTTTCAAAGTTGTTAAAATGGTGACCCAGGGGTCAAAAATGGGCGTGGCCCATGGGGTCGAATTGGGGTCAAATTTTATTTTTGACTGAATATGGTCATGTCATATATCAAATTGAAGGTATCAATGAGGCGATCACTCTGGTGCATTTTTTGTCGAAATCTGATTGTTATATCATCCAAGATGGCCGCCGAAAGGTCAAAAGGTTGTTCTTTTATTAGAGATTTAAAAATTCTTCTTCACATGAACTGCTTGGCCCATGGTTGCCAAACTTAAAAGTTATGGTCCATTGGTGAAGCCTTTTCAGATTTGTTAAAATGGAGGTCATCGCTAATCCAAGATGGCCGCCGTCCAAAAATAGCATAAATTCTTAAAAAATCTTCTTCTCATGAACCGCTGGCCAGATTTCGACGAAACTTGGTAGGAATGATCGATGTACATTGCTCTTTCAAAGTTGTTAAAATGGTGACCCCGGGGTCAAAAATGGGCGTGGCTTGTGGGGTCAAATTCGGGTCAAATTTTATTTTTGACTGAATATGGTCATGTCATATATCAAATTGAAGGTGTCAATGAGGCGATCACTCTGGTGCATTTTTTATCGAAATCGGATTGTTATGTCATCCAAGATGGCCGCCGAAAGGTCAAAAGGTCGTTCTTTTATTAGAGATTTAAAAATTCTTCTTCACATGAACCGCTTGGCCCATGGTAGCCAAACTTAAAAGTTATGGTCCATGGGTGAACCCTTTTCAGATTTGTTAAAATGGAGGTCATCGCTAATCCAAGATGGCCGCCGTCTAAAAATAGCATAAATTCTTAAAAAATCTTCTCATGAACCGCTGGCCGGATTTCGACTAAACTTGGTAGGAATGATCGATTTACAATGCTCTTTCAAAGTTGTGAAAATGGTGACCCCGGGGTCAAAAATGGGCATGGCCCGTGGTGTCAAATTTTGGTCAAATTTTATTTTTGACCGAATATGCTCATGCCATATATCAAATTGAAGGTATCGATGAGGCGATTGCTCTGGTGCAATATTTGTCGGAATCCGATGATTATGTCATCCATGATGGCCATCAAAAGGTCCATTTATTCAAGATTGTTAACGTCTTTTTCTCAGGAACCACCTGGCCGATGCTGGCCAAACTTCATAGGAAGTTAAGATCCTTGGGTGAAGCATTTTCAGATTTGGTAAAATGAAAGTCATCGCTTAATCCAAGATGACCGCCATCTAAAAATAGCACAATTATTTAAAAACACATGAACTCAATGTCACATTCTCCTCTGGTGTTCATGGAGTCAGGTGAGCGAATTAGGGCCATCATGGCCCTCTTGTTTAACTTATTATCACCATTTTTAGCTCGCCTGCACGCAGTGCAGAAGAGCTTATGGCATATCCCTGGCGTCGTCGGTGTCGGCGTCGTCCACAAACTTTGCGTTGGGGTAAATGTCTTATAACTTCTGTTTCCTTTCATGGAACACCTTGTTATGTCATACATGCATTCCTCAGATGACCCTCTATCATACTGTAGCAAATACATGACCCACCACCCAACCCTTACCACAAGGCCAAGGTCACAAACTTAGCACATTCATAAACTTAACGTTGGGTAAATGTCTTATAACATCTGTTTCCTTTCATGGAACACCTTGATATTTCATACATGCATTCCTCAGATGACCCTCTATCATGCTGTAGCAAATCCACGACCCACCACCCAACCCTTACCCCAAGGTCAAGGTCACAAACTTAGCATGTTCATAAACTTAACGTTGGGGTAAATGTTGTGTAACTTCTGTTTGTTTACAGGGAATGCCTTCATATTTCATACATGCATTCATCTGATGATCCTCTATCATGCTGTAGCAAATCCACGATCCACCACCCAAACACTGACCCCAAGGTCAAGGTCACAAACTTAGCATGTTCATAAACTTAACGTTGTGGTAAATGTTGTGTAACTTCTGTTAATTTACAGGGAACGCCTTCATATTTCATACATGGATTCATCTGTTGATACTCTATCGTGCTATAGCAAATCCATGACCCACCGCCCATCCCTTACCCCAAGGTCACAAACTTAGCACATTCATAAACTTAATGTTGGGGTAAATGTCTTATAACATCTGTTTCCTTTCATGGAACGCCTTGATATTTCATACATGCATTCATCTGATGATACTCTATTGTGCTATAGCAAATCGATGACCCACCCCTTACCCCAAGGTCAAAGTCACAAACTTAGCACATTCATAAACTTAACGTTGGGGTAAATGTCTTATAACATCTGTTTCATCTGCATGATATTTCATACATGCATTCACCTTAATATGCTATATTATGCTATAGCAAACCCACGACCCACCTTGCACCACTTACCCCAATGTCAAGGTACACCGCACGCCCCTTCTTAACCCAAGGTCAAGTTATATAATATTCATGTTTTTTTATGCAACTGTGCCAAGTTTGAGTGAAGGTTGCCAAAAGGCGAGCTTCGTTGTCTTCCGACAACTCTTGTTTTCTACATTTTTGTATTCAGATCTATATTGGGTACAGAGTTTGTGTACACTACTCCTCTAAAACCTTGCAGTCAATCCATCTGAAACTGTACACACGTCTTCACCACATATTGTGCATGTACACCTTCATGATTTTATGTCAACATTTATTGTTTCAACAAAAATATAGTCTTCTTAACTGAGCAAGTTTTTCTACATTTTTGTTTTGCAGGTCTCTTTTTGATTTCTACTTTACGAATCTCAACCTAAATGTGTATATCTGTTTACAAGATATTATGCTATAGATTTTCAAATCCACACGAAGGTTTCTTGCCTTGGTGACAACTTCACATTTCTGCATCTTCGCTGTCTGGCCCATTTTCGACATGCGTATTTTGTGACTTACGGCACTCTTGTTCATAATAAAATCAGCTCATACTTGCGGTAAATTTTTATAAATTAAATTATAATATAATTTTTTTTATAGTTTTTGCAAATGTTTATATAGCCATAACATTTGGGCAGGTTTCTTGAAACAGACAGTACGGATGGTGCTTTGTTTTGCATATGACCCACGTCCGACCACCCAAGGTCAATGTCATTGATTTTAATTTCTGATTTTGTTTTTTTTATTATCAAGGCTGCCAGCGAGAGGATTAGCTTTGTTTAGCGATTCCAGTTCTTGTTAATTTTCGAACTCTGTATCCTTGTCCACGCAATAACTCAAGTGCTATTTGGTGAATGTTTATCACGGCAATATGAAGAACCTTATTGATTTTCTAAAAAATTTATGACTTATCTCCATTTGGTGGCCATGTTTAATTTTCGTAGTCTGTATTCTTGTCCACGCAATAACTACTTGATGGACTGTAAACAAATTTTGTACACGTGTTTATCATGGCAAGAGAACTATTGGTTTTCAGTGAGTTATCTCCCCTTGTTGACTGGCCATGCCATGACGGGAGTACCGTATGTTGTGACACTCTCGTTAAATTATTACATTGACGGTGGGTGGTGGTTGGGCGAATGAGACGGCGTAAATTAACGGTATGGGTTCCTCCTTATAGGAATCACGATTTGCCTGGTTTGGCCCTCAGGTACGTTTTTATCTTTGGCTCTTTAGTTACCTGGGAGTTGAATTGGGTTATTGCCCATTATAAAAGTATTAAGATTATTACTGATCCTACTGCTTTTGGGAGGGTCCAAGTGATTCTGGTGTGGCGAGGACCTGGCATCAGATTATTCTGATTTCAGGGCTGAATATATAGTTTTGTTATTGTAAATATTCAGTTCTGATTTTGGGATTTTCCCCCCATTTGTACATGTACTTGAACATGTACATGTACAGGTAATATATGGGATTTAGTACTAAACCCATTGACCCGGCCTTAAATGACCTTAGGCCGTTAAACCCCAACAAATATAAAAAAAACATATTACATTGACAACGATCGGTCTGATCGCCATAAAGCTTCATCCTTGCTTTTATCATTACTATTGCTGTTATTTCACAGCCCACCGATGCCGCCCCCAAGTGTCAAGTGAATGGTTGTTTCAGTGTGGGGGTTGATCGTTACTGGAATCAGGCATCGTAGCTAGTTATTTCCCTTTGCAAATCTATAGGGATCCAGTCCTATGCTGTATTTCAGTGTTTATTTCTTACTGAATGGCACAAACATTGAGTTTTGCGAACAGAGTAGACCCATATCAGACTGCACATCTGTGCTGTCTGATCAGAGTCAACACTGATTGCAACAACATTAACAAGTGCGGAAATATTAATCTGGCAAATAATGTAGTCCCAGATCAGATTGTGTATTTTGCAAGCAATAAGGCCCTAAAATACACAATATGGACCAGATTTCTATAAATAAATTCAACGGGTGATATATTATAACTAGTTACGATCCCTTATTCATACTCGGTGCCCAGATATGGTGTAGTAAGGGTGCCTGCCACCAGATCAGGATATTGTGGGTTCAGTGCTGGCTTGGTAGTGTAGTTTGAATGCAGAACATGTCCAGCTCCAAACCCTCCCTCCTCCGCGAATGTTAACAGGTACAGTGACCTTGCTGTTGAACAGATATAAAGCAACGATGAATGTATTTCAGTATGATGGTTATACATCATGCCCCCTACTGACGGGCAATCAGAAGTGCATCCTCGCAGAATTTGGCTTCGATGGTTCGATTATAGAAACATTTCCATTTGACCAAGCAAAGGAGAGACGAACAATGTTTCACTTGAAGAAAGATTTCATGCCCCAAATTTACTGGCACTTGGCACTAAAGTAAGTACATTTTTGCACATTATTTACCAATGGGCAATGTCCAATTTCCTAACATTTCGGCTAATTCTGCGCATCGGCTAATGCCTTGTGTACGTCATAATAAAATATGTGGATTTTGGTATAAACAAGCTGATTAATTGCTACATTGTGGCATACTTTTATCACATCCCAATAGTTTGGTAAAAAGTTATTCAGAATAGTCAAAATGTGTAAAATCCTCAGACCCTGCTGATGGAATAAATTAACAGTTCAACTAAGAAACTAACCTGTCATGATGTCTCTGGATAGTTATGCTTCAAGTTTAATACCAATTTTGCTATGCTGATCCAGTATGCTGTTTGCCATTTTGTTTACACTACCAGATGCGCAGCATTAGCATAAAAAAATGTGACGTTGCAAACACGCATGTGATGTCATACATCCCACAATTTACGTCACATACTGACGTCAGAACTTTATGACAATTTTACCTACACAAACTTCTTTGAGCAGGAATTTTGACTGAATATGGAAATGTTAATGACACTAAAATTTGTTTGGAAAGCCTTAGATGTGCAGAATTAGCCAACAGCATTGTAAATTACATGAGGCAGGCATAGTAAACTTTAATAATAATTATATCCCCACAGACGAAAAGTCGAGGGATGGATTTGTGTGTTTTATACGCACTGATTTATACGATATGGTGCCCATGTGCAGTTATATACTTAATTAATACTAGTTATGATTATCATTTAGGATAATATATTTATATATTGCAGCCATCTTGGACTGCTGCTCTAGACAAACATTTAGCTACATCTCACACTTACTGAAAACATTTATTGTGGCAATATATCCAAGATTAGTATTCATTTTTTATCTAGAGTGTGAGAGCAGTTACATGTATATGTAAACTATGTTGCATTAAAATGATTTGGCAGCTAATTTGGATTTTTCGCATGTCACAGTGACTTGGGGTCCCATCTGTTAAGCACAAAATTTTCTTTATAGGAATTCAATAAGTGTATAATTGTGTAACTACTCCACCAGTTTTAAAAATGAGACATTCCCGCTATACAGATAAAAACATCTCGTAATCTTTAATTTACTGATAGAGATGCGCAGTAGTAGTATCAAGCTATTTTGATATACACATGAGGCAGGACATTTTTAAATTATTAATATCAACTAAATGCGTCACCCGAATAAATATTTGCATGGACATGTTATAAAGTATGATCATTGCACATCAAAAAGAAGAGAACAAATAGTTGTTTCCGTTAACATTTTTTGGAAACTCGGTTATCGCCGCTGATATCAAACTGGAAATTCTTGTTTGATATAAAAAGTATAATACTATCAATCAGGGCTTCTAAAATTTCAGAATGCCAATCGGTCCAGAGTCCAGACGTAACACTGTCGGAGCAGACCCCCCACTCCGCCCCCTATTAAAAACTTTAACTGAAATTTCGAAGTTCAAACTAAGTACTAGAAATAATGGGATAAATGTTGTATTGGGATAAATAAATCGTGTTTATATACAACAAAAGTGGACAAAATTGTGTATGCACCGGGTCACGTGGTGTGCCTAAATAGCGCAAAGACGGAAAAATGTGAAACGACAGAGACGAATCGTGATGCCGATTGATTGCAGGTAAATTTTCGGTAGACTAAAATAAATTAAAATTTTACTAGTCTGTGTCTTGTTTCGTTTTATATTTATTCCTCTCTGCCAGGTTGCCAAGCCGGTAAGTTGTATTTGTGAATAACGACAATATAGTTTGTTGTGCCATTTCAATAATAATCGAATGACGGACAGGGCCGTAGCCAGACCTAAAAATGAGGAAAAAATATTGTGAATAAGCGAGCGCAAAGCGCGACGTTCGCGCAACGCGCACCGCTAACGCGGGGGGTTTGGGGGTCCTTCCCCAAGAAAATGTTCACAAATAGATCGTCATAGACACGATTTCCCGGCACTCAATAGATCACCGGATACGGCATTAAATATAAAAAAAAAAGAAAAGAAAGAAAATCGGCAAAATCTGAGACGAAGCGGCTGCCTCGTCTGCCTCATCCTGGCTACGGGCCTGACGGACAACATAGAAACAAAATGCGTTATATACCCACTCGTAATTCATTGCTAATTATGCTATTATCACTGTTCACACCGACTTCAAAATTACACACCGACTTCAAAATTAATTGTCGGCCTGTACAATTGAATTAACATTCGGTGTTTCTTTGAACCCTCAGATCGAGTTCAAAGTACATCGGCGGTGTGATTTAGCACTTCAATTGATCCCTAATCCCTGATCCCTAATGAGTCACGCTTTTAACACGACAGACGTACCTTGTCGTTTATCAAAATGTTAGCGAATTGTAGATCATGTGAGCCGGCTCATCAGGATCTGCGGCATTCCTACATACATTTTATATACACAAAAATGACCCCTAATACAGCGTAATGTAACCGTTCCTAACTTAATATGGAATAGCACGGGCCGATAGTCCGTGTCAGTTACTTGGGGTTTAATATTACGAACACAGATAAACACAGTGCATGGTTTCTTTATTTTATTTTAACATCATCAGAAATGGCGAGTCTAGGAACTCTCATATCTTTACGCTGAAGCCAGTCTATTTAAGTCACTAATCTGCTATACACATGTCCCACGCGTGATACTTGGAGAAACTGTACACAGCGAGCTGTACACTGGTTTAACACGGATATGGCCCGCGGATATGTGTCATAAATTACTTGGTGGTCAAAACCGGTAAATTTACAAGGTTTATAGCGAAATAGCAGCCGACTGGCAATTTTTCTCGGACCGATTTTTAAGACTAGTTTTCAAATCTCAATCGGTCTGAGAGTTCAAAAATCGGTCCAGAACCGGAAAAATTAAAATTTTAGAAGCCCTGCTATCAATTAACACATCCGGTAAATAAATGTTTATTTTGGCCGAAAAAAAATTCAAATCTAAATAATGGACAAAAAAATATGTCTCCTATATTATAGATCTCGAGTAAATCCACGTTACGCTCCTGTATGCTGAGAAAATGAAATTACTTTGGTTAATAACATTAAGGACCAACTATATATATACCTGATGATCGTTTGATTCAAAGATAGTTGCTTCGTAAATGTGATGGAATATATATATATATATATAACATATATGTTAACACTGCCTCGTTACTGTATTCTATATGGCACATGGGGTGGCCACTTAGTCGGCCATCTTTGTGTGCTACAGCCATCAGCCAGTTTCACCCGTTCTGCCGTTTGAAAAAGAACTCAAAATGTGAAGTAGAACATATGATATAATGTAGTTACTCACATGTAGAAAGGCCAGGAGAACGGACTCCTATCAATTATATTACACCAAACTGTAAAATATGTCAGTTTTCTGGACAGGTTTGTTCCTGTGTTTTTAACAACATGAACTACCATATAAATACCTTCATACACAGAAAATCGCAGTGTTTCACTTTTACCTGGCAATTAACCACACAACACATACCATATATACCCACTACTGTACTCTGTTATTAGCTATCAAATCCAGTGACATGTAAGCAGTTAACTGAGTGTATTGTCCCTGGTGTCTAGTCACTTTACTATGCGAGTAAATATGGCTTTACCTATGGGTAATGTGTACAGTAACATAGGCTGTGCATCAAATTGGAAAGTTTACATGTTCAAAATTATTTTGAGATTTATGGGAGAAATGCTCAGATATCTCGTCTTTTGTATAGATGCTGGCGTAATATTTATAGCTTGCCATTGTGATATCTGTCTATTATGTATTGCACCAAATTTTATTTTGTTTACTGTCGTATTATTTGCTGTATGTGTCGAACACACAAAGTGGTGAAACTCTTCAATGGCTTGTATATACAAAGATGGAGGAGATGGCAACTCAGTGCTCCATATAGTATACAGTAACAAAAATAATTTCCCGGCTGTAAATTTTCCATGGAAATTCCACTGAAGTTCCATGGAAACATTTCCATGGAAAAAGACCGGAGTATTTGGACAACTTTACACCCAAATTCCGCCCTCCTTCCACACAGAAAAAATGAAGAAAAAAAAATCAATTCCATACTTTCCATGGACAATTTCCGCATTTTCCATGGACAATGTCCACACTTTCCATGGACGACGTCCACTCTTTCCATGGAATATTTTCCAGGGCGTTTCCATGGACGACGTCCACACCTTCCATGGACTTTCCATGGACGATGTCCACATCTTCCATGGACTTTCCATGGACGACGTCCACATCTTCCATGGACTTTCCATGGACGACGTCCACATCTTCCATGGACTTTCCATGGACGACGTCCACAATTTCCATGGAAAATATGAGGACTGAAATGTTTGCTGTTAAATGTAATCAGGGACACAGTTTTAGTGAGACATCCATGGTCATTGATTGATTATTAGTGTTTAATGGCATATCAACAGCTAAGATCATTCAAGGTCGGATAAACGGGTGCGACTTATATTATTAATCCAGTCCCATAATGAGGGAAATTCCTAAAATCAGAACTGATTATTTACAGAAAAATACACATTGTATATTCAGCCCTGAAATGAGAACACCCTGACCTGGTGTCAGGTCCATGCCACACCAGTCACTTACCTCCAACCACAAAAGTAATATGATCAGCATTAATATGGTTACTCTTTTACTGGGGTACGACAGGATTTATAGCTCTCAAGTATCAGATGGCTGATTTTACATAAACTTTAATGCAAATTTCAGGGTAATTTGATCTTTACCTTGGGCATGGGGGCTGCATGGATGGGCTATATAGAATAAAAATATGGATGGTGATAAAGAAGTATTGAAGATATTGAGCAGTACGTTATACACTTTAACTCAGATTTAAGAAAAACACTTTAACGCAAGTTTCTAGGTAATTTGACCTTGACCTTGGGCATGGGGGCCACATGGCTGGGCTATTGGATGAAAATATGGATGAAAATATGGATGATGAGGTATGTGAAGTTTCAAGTCAAACAGTCACATCGGGTTGTGGAGATATTAGATACGGAAAAACTTTTAACTCAGATTTTACAAAAAACTCTAACGCACATTTCTAAACAATTTGACCTTGACCTTGAGCATGGGTGGGCTATAGAATTAAAATATGGCTGATGATAATGAGGTATGTGAAGTTTCAAGTCTTAGAGTTGTGGAGATATTTGGTACATAAAAAACTTTAACACAAATGCCGGACGCACGTCAAAAGCAAGCGGGCGTGATAAAAACATGCAGGGTGTTGGTGTTCATAATTTGCTATTCTGTTATTGAGAGACAATTCTACAGTAGGACACAAAAATATTACCATAAACTTACCTTATAAAGTGTGTATTAGCAAAATTCTTAGGTCACTCCCCACTATTGGCACTAAGTAGAAAGTAAACAAAGAACGCTTCAAACGCACATTTGGAAAGAGTACTCCATCATACCTCTTATGTAATGCAGTGTAATTATAGTTATGTACTCATAACTAACATATATTAACTTCAATAAATGTTCTAATTTTTCTAAGACAGTGGGAGTGGAAGCCCAATATCACACAAGTTGGGGTTACTGGATCCAGTCGGTTACTGGTTAATTATTTCATAATTTCGAAATGATAACAATAAGTCTCAATCATTTCTAGAAGTCTAGTTTATGTGTTTATGAAATCCATTTACATTAAATTTGTTTTTAAATCAAAATAACTGTTTCTGTTTCTGATGCCTTTTTTTGAAAAATGCGGTTGTTGTTGTTGTTGTATGTCTGTATTTCAGGCGCTTATTTTTGGCCTCTATCTCTCTACAGACCCAAAATATTTCCTACAACCCATGCATAATCGTCCATGTGTCCGTCAGCCTGTCTGTCAGTATTTTGCCCAGTCTGTGTGTATTTTATATTAATTATGCTTGTTTTTGTATGTGTAAGTGTATTAAAATTGTGTTTGTAATGTGCTGGAAACAAAGAATTGTCCTCTGATTATTTGGAATTTTATTCTTGTTTTTCTTAAAATCATGTTTGGCAGCACAATAAAATTGTCTCAAACTGAGTAGATTCTACTGTGTTGCTGAAACGTGATTTTATATTTAGACAAGAGCTGTAGGAGAACAGCATAGCTCGACTACGAGGGTTGTCGATGTACACATAGCTTGACAAAGAAGGTGGCCACGGGCCACATAAAAACCTTAACCAAGGTTGACTAAAAACATTAACCAAGGGAAATTAACTAAGTAATTCAAGGTTCAATGTAGGTCAATGTCAGATATAGGTCAGGGGTTATTGATGCACATCACTAGGAGATGTTTTCCAAGTATGGTTGCTGTAGGCCCAGGAGTATTCCATATACAAGCTTGACTTAAAACCTTAACCAAGGGGAAATAACTAAGTAATCCAAGGGTAAAAGTAGGTCAAGGTCAAATATAGGTCAGGGATTATTGATGTACATCACTAGGAGATGAAGTTGTCCAAGTATGGTTGCTGTTGGCCCAGGAGTATTCCATATACAAGCTTGACTATAAACCTTAACCAAGTTTGAGTACAAACCTTAATCAAGGGGAAATAAGTAAGTAATTCAAGGTTAAATGTAGGTCAAGGTAAAATATAGGTCAGGGGTTATTGATGTACATCCCTATGAGAAAAAGTTATCCAAGTATGGTGTCTGTATGCACAATAGTATTCCATCTAAAACCTTGACTAAAAACCTTAACCAAGGTTGACTAAAAACCTTAACCAAGGGGAATTAAGTAATTCAAGAGGAAATGTAGGTCAAGGTCAAATATAGATCAGGGGTTATTGGTGTACATCCCTATGAGAAAAGGTTGTCCAAGTATGGTGTCTGTATGCACAATAGTATTCCATCTACAAGCAAAAAACTGTGATGCGATATGGAAGGTTATTTGAGACAAATACTGTACAAGTGTGTCATAAGTGGATGTGACTGGAGAAGTGGGGCTTATGGGTTTTCCGACCAGTGTATATCCAGATCAGAGTCTCATCAGATCTGCACTGTTCGCCATTTCATCAGTGAAACACCTGTCATGCTTTTAACAACCAATGTACCTTGTTATCAGGCTACAGGAGTGTGCTATTGGATCAGGAGCTACACTGGTCAGAAATGCCATAAGCCTCATTTCTCCAGTCACAGCCACATAATTATGAGAAATCATCAAAATGCTTTGATTACAAATACAATCTACACTTATATTTACTCAAAGTCCAAGGGACTGAGGAAATAGTATGATTGAGTGAAAATTTGAGTTATACTATATAGAAAAACATGTAATAATTTCACTTTGAGTTATCAGTATTTTGATTACAGAAGTTTTAACAATAAAAACAACTTTGAAAAGTTCTCAGATTTCCAGTATGTTCCGCTCCTTTTCCCCTCTTGAAATTTTCTGAGTCAATATTTTATAGCAAAAAATTACTAAGTTCTCATTTTTAACTGAATTTCCATGCTTTTTCCAGTATTTCCATGGACAATGTCCGCACTTTCCATGGACGACGTCCATACTTTCCATGGACATTGTCCAGCATATTCCAGTGTTTCCGCATTTATTCCATGGTTACCACAGAGTTTCAGTGGAAATTCCATGATGTCCATGGAATTTCCACAGAATTTCCTGTATGTCCATGGAAAATCTACAGCCGGGAATATTCACATATGTTATATTCATATATCACATCTCTGTTATGAAGCATTTATCATTAAAGTCAAGTGTATCTATCAATTACCCAATACCGTAATGGCAACGAAAGCGCAATTGATACCTGATAAGTTTTAAATATCCTGAACTTGATACATTTGTTAAGTAAAACAATGTATACATGCCAATAATACAAGTACATGTATGTTTACCTTTGATGTCAATGGTAATGATGTTACATGTGTGAAACAAACATAGATACATGCGACATGAGATAGAATCACATGTTATTCTTTCTGAAGAAAAGTTAGACATACGTTTAAGTATGTGGAATTCCTGTTTTTTATTCTTCACATGAAGCCAGCGATCGTGCGCTTGTTTTCACAAAATTAACAAAATACATGTACATCCAAAAAGGTGGTTAGGGTTGAAAAGGGGAGGATATGAATGCCAACATTAATTTAGAGTTCACTTGTTAAGGCTTTGATCTTGCACACATTTCAGTTAATGACGTTGCTCATTTTTTGTCAGGGAAAAATGGCATTTTGTGAGGGAAATGTCAGGGAATTTTATATCAGCTTCTGTGTGGGAACCCTGAAATTGTGTTTGTTATTTCTCGTTAGTATGTCTGTTTATGGTTGGAAAGCATACCATCATGAATGACAGTGCTCAAAAACCAAATAACAGTGGAACGATACTGCACATGCTGGATGTTTGGTTTAATAAGGTTGCTCGTTATGTGGCTAATTTGAAGCATTTTTCCCGGTTTCTTACAGAGGGCGCTGGCGTGGTACGGGCTGGATGAGAAAGTTGATGCACCTCGGCATGTCGAAGTAAGTCGGGCGCGAGTACAGTGGCAGTGACTGAACTAGGCCTGCAGCTGGGACCGCCTGTGACCCGACCTTCACCCCATACCTGCCACCTGCTTGCCACACACTCGGTCGTGCTCACACAACTTTCTCATCTAATTCTTAACATTTGTCTTCAAAATCAAAATGTTTTTTGATTGACTCAACCAGTGCCTACCAATGTAACTGCTCGATTTTGAGCATGAGATTTGCTCAGAGACGTTTTCTGCGTGCTACTCTGTTTCACAACGGAAGTGAGAACACATCGCCCGGGGAGCCGGGGAATCTGACTGGGAAAGACATCGGCCGATTCTAACGAAGCCTGGCTTTGCTGCCTGGTGTACATGCTGATGAGCTGGCAAGCCCACATAGTCTCATCTGGCTTTACACAATCCAGTCATACACAGTTTATTAGGTCTAAAAAAAGATGTGTTTCCTGTAATGGTGAAAACAAATAATAGGTTTGTTTGGTCAGTCTTTTTACAAACTATAATAGCATTAGTACATGTGTACATTAGTAATACCTTTAAATTTTCAATAACTGAGGACTTATCTTCACCTTGTTTGTAAGGCAAATGTGTTAGTCCTTTTTGTTTATTCAATAACTTATGAACTTCACCGATTTTGATAATATTTGGTCACAATGTGTTTGTAGGGATGGTGCTTTGTTTTGCATATGACCCATGTCCGACTGCCCAAGGTCAAGGTCATTGAGGTCTTGTGTTCGCCTTGGTTGTAAGGCAATTTTTGTTTGTTTATTTAATAACTTGTTTTATTATCAAGCCTGCTAGTGAGGGTATTAGCTTAATGATAATGATGCTCTTGTTTTTTAGCTCGCCTGAGCCAAAGGCTTACCACTTTTTGTCCGTCGTCCATCCACACTTCCAAATGTTTGCTTCTCATGAACCACTCACTGACAGGGCCAATGTTGGTCAAACTTCACATGGATGATCTATGGGTGGGGGCATATCAGATTTGTAAATTTGGAGGTCACATAATCCAAGATGGCCATCGTGGAAAAGTATGTCAAATTCTTAAAAAATCTTCTCATAAACCGCCATGCCAATTTCAACGAAACTTGGCAAGAATGATCGATAGTCAATGTTGTTTCACATTTGTTAAAATGGTGGCCCCGGGGGTCTGTACATATTTTGAGACAACCTGAACAATTATTCAAATGACTTTTTATGAACTGGCAGACAAATTTTGATGGAACTTGGTACAAATCAACAGTCCGTCCCGTTTTTGATTTACTAAATTTATTAATGGGGATAATAATTTCAGGTCAGCGATACAGGCCCATTGGGGCCTCTTGTTTTTTGTGCTGCGACATTTCTGTTGACATGGTGTTAAAATAAAGCATTCATGATGTTTTTGTTATGCCACCAACATGTTATGTTGTGAAGAAAGGACGAGTATAAAGTTATCCTCGGCTACATTTTCCAGCACCAAAATTTGTGAACCAAATAAAAAGTACCGGTACTGTTTTTTCCAATAAAATGTTATGAATGTGATAAACAAATACGGTGAATGGGAAACACATTTTTTTTCAGCCTTTTCAGAGGATGGTGGCTGTTCAGGAAAAAAATTAGATGAGTTTTGCGAGATTGACACAAGTTCTTGACATTAAGTTGTGTACTCGATGGCTGAGTCAGCTAGTCGACTTCCCCAAACCATTATTGCAGTGCCTTTCCAGTGTTGTACAGTGGAGCCTCTGTAACACGACCGTCTGGGAGGCGGCCAGGGGGCCATTTAGGGAGACTCCACGGTGCCTGGGCCCCGCTTTGGGCTTGTCTCCGGTATCACAGCTCCGTATTGGCTGTTTAAATAAGTCAGACATACATAATAGGTAAATAAAATTCTGTCCGTACTGAATTGTCTACTTTTGTTGTGACTTATGGAGAACGTTTTCATTATTTTCAAAACCAGTATTTGCAAAATACAGAGCTGTAATCAACAAGAAAGCCCAAAACGAGCTCAGTTGCTCTAAAACATGTTTGGTTGTTAGTTTTGCTCGCAGGTGCTAGAAAAATAAACCGTTTCATGATCTAGTTTCTATAAATTAAAAAGTCAGCAGCTCGGTTAAGCACTCGCCTGCTTCAAACCCATTAAAATAATTGAACTTGTTACCTTACCATAACATTTGGTGTTGAATATTTGTAAAAAGACAGTGTCATTTAATGGGTTAAAATTTACTTGATGTCCGTGATACAGCACTGTTTTATCCACATAATCTTCCTCACAAAAGGTCATTGAAGTGCCGATAGAACTGCAATACACATTTTGATTGACTACATTACGCAAACACGTCTTATTTGGAATTAATAAATCACTGAACTACTTTCGGCAAGGGAGATAATCAATATCACGCGAACTATTTTCATACAAGCCAAGCGGATTGTTCTGTTTATGATTAGTATATATAGTTTTAAGCTATCTCCTGTGATATATAATGATACATTACTTTCTTATGTTATGGGTACTAATAAATGTTGTTTCAATAGCGTATCTCTGTAACGGTATCGTTGTACATTACGCAAACACGTCTTATTTGGAATTAATAAATCACTGAACTACTTTCGGCAAGGGAGATAATCAATATCACGCGAACTATTTTCATACGAGCCAAGCGGATTGTTCTGTTTATGATTAGAATATATAGTTTTAAGCTATCTCCTGTGATATATAATGATACATTACTTTGTTATGTTATGGGTACTAATACATGTTGTTTCAATAGCGTATCTCTGTAACGGTATTGTTGTAGATGGAGTTGCAAATAATTTAATAATTATTACGTTCAAATGGTGGCGTAATACTGATAGCACTTCTGTATAACTGTGATTGTCATAAATGGCGCAACAGTCGTGAGGTTAAGGTCGCCGGCTTCAATGATTTAATTACCGATTCCCGAAAGGGTCGGGGGTTCAAACCTCGACGTGGTATAAAAAAAAATTCTCCATATATATTATTTTTGTGATTTTAATATTTTTTAATATTTTCACAATTTTATGATTTTAATAAAAATACCTATAAATTGATAGAAACTTACCAACAATTAAAGTGTCTGTCTTTAAGTAATATATACACAGACAGTTTGTTACTGATGTTTTAAGTTTAAGTAATATATACACAGACAGGTTTGTTACGTACAGTTTTTTTAAGTTTGAGGTACTGTCTATACTGTCTATACCATATAATGTTTTACTGTCCCAAAATCTTTTTTTTTTTGGCTGTCACAATTAATTAATTTTCGGACAGCAAACATTTGTTTATGAATTTGAAATAATTATTGTCCTCCATCTGCTCACAACACTGTTCGAACTGCGCCTGTGGCTATCACGACCAGAATTCACTGGCCGCAAACACAGTAGCCATCGGCGTCTATTTATTAAATTAGTATTTTTTATTTTATTTGAATTCCGCGTGAACGCTGCATTTTGTGCCAACACCATTTACAGAAAATATTGGTGATTTTCTAAACGAATATCGGAGAAATGCGGCTATATATTTTGTCAATTTTCAACACCATTTACGGAAAAAAATTACTGATTTTTTAAAACAATATCGGCACAACTAAATACGGTGATAGAATTTTTGTCAACTTTTCAACACCATTTACGGAAAATATTACTGATTTTCTAAAAACAATATCGGCGAAGGTGTACTGAACTACTCTTTATTTTAAATAACCAGCCGTCTAATAGATCTGTGTATAATCGAGAGTATATCGTTAATTGTCATGTTGTCTCCGACAATGAGGTGTTGCGGCACACATCAAAACGACACGTCAATTTCAAAACAATACCTAAGGGTCACAGCTGTGTGGTGTCATCAGATCAACACCTCGTCACACACAACTACGCATTATCGATTTTTTAAAATTATGTCCGCAAGTTGACAGATATTTCAGAGCAGACGTCATCGTAATTTGCCATTATTTATTTCCAAAATTAGCCATATATTCTGTAAATGGCGTTGAAAGTTGACAATAAATTAAGGCAAGATCAGTACGTTAAATCGCTATCAACGACAACTGACGATCCGATGAGAGAGTAATACCGTTTACGCGTATCTAATGTTAAATGTACATCGTTATTTTGTATGACTTTCGTAGTTTTTACCGAGAAATTCAAACAGTTTCCAATTATTGGGGAAAATAATATCATGATTAGCACACCGTTTCACTAAGCAGCGGCTACTCAGGGAATGGGATCACACGGTCTATTGTTTACACTGGATTAATGGCGGCCCCCATGAGGTCTCGGGTAAATCTTATTTTTTAAATAATACGACTGTGGTTTCTTCCTTTTAGTGATGACCATGTTCCAGCCGTTAACACTTATTTAGCAGCATTATTTATGTAGTTAGTCTGAACATTCTGCAGAGAAATTTGAATAGGACGGAATCGAGCGTTGTTTAAACTTAGTCCTGTTCATATGCACAGGTCAAAATATGAACTGAAAATGGCGCTTTGTGTGACTGAAATCCGTACGCGGACGAATAAAAAAAATATTTTGTTATAAATATCACATATAGCGAAACAGCGGTAGCATCTACTGTTTTAATAATATGCATACATATTGTAATTAATGTTTAATAGTGATATACTTATGAATAATATACGATACTATGGTTTATACTCCAGCACTATGTTTTAAGGCTGTGTGATTTGCCTCAATATAAGCTGGATTAATTAATACTTATATGCATGCGCTTCATGAGAACATCAATACATTTAAAATATACAAATATTACTTAAAGGGGTATCGATATGATACATTTTAATAATATAAATATTGAAAATACACATTACAATCGCTTACAACATAAACTATTGATCGAAAATAGTCACTGCATCGTGACCTATTTGACCGCATTACCTATTGCGCGGGCACCTCATCATACCCCTGTTTACATAGGTAACTGGGGGTATAGTGAGGTATGCTCGCTAATACAATGTTTGCGTAATGTATTTCTATTGTCACGTTACCCGAGTTATGCTGTAACCATTACAGCAAAAATGTTTTTAAAAGTAAGGTAATTTGCAGATTTATTAACAATTATTAGAAAAGAGCACATTTAACGTCTAGACAGTGCTCTGGGAGACTTGACAGTATTGTGAAATACCTGTATACATTATTAATATTTTCAAGGACCGTCCATTTAAGCAACTTTTTGTGGGGAAGGTGGGGTGACAAAACTAGTGTATTTACAAATAGTCCACGTGACTTGTTATAGTAAGGTATTGATTTCTATCATTTCAACTGGTTTAAAAATGTATGTTTTACTACATTTCTGACCTTACATTTATAGACGAGACTGACGTGAGATTTTTTTTCAGTCAACTGTGGTTTTGCTGATGTTATTGTTCATGTACATATATCGCTGGCCACGACAATGTGGGGCTTGTTCATATTTTGAGAAGTGTAAAATCCGTAAAATCCCTAAATACACAATTTATTCTGGGAAACACACATTAATATATGGTTTCTTCCCACCTAGGAAGGTCTAAATATTTAGTTATGTATTGTACTTGTTTATTACAATAACAATATATTTAGATACTATTTCTTTTGAGAAACCCCTTTCCCACCTAGGACTAAAATAACCTTTAAACACCTTTAAATAAATTGTTATTAATGAAAAAGTGCATAAGGAGTGCCGAAAGTAGGTTGCGAAACAAACAATACATTCATCCTTGTGTGTCCGTTGTACATATCTACACGTTTTCTTGGCCGTGATTATATAAATCTCTGAGCTTGTGTTCAAAATTCAGGCTGCTCGATGTACATGTTGGGACATTTTTATGTCACACCACGACAGTGGATGGGGCATTTAATGTTACCTTTTTCCGTCCGCTCGTCCATCCCGTGTGTCCGTCTCAAGGTTAAAGTTTTAAGTAAAGGCTTGTATCTTCAATAGTATTAGGCCGCCATAGTTATTTCCCTTGGTTTTTGTTTGAGCTTGTATCTTCACAGCCACAATGTGCACTGCAACCCACTGTGAATCAAATGACCATTGACCTACAATTGCAATATTTACATAGTTATTTCCCTTGGTTAAAATGTTGTTTGAGGTTGTATCTTAAATAGTGTTAGGCCTACAGCCACCATACTTGCACATTATCATGAGCCAGTGATGTGCACAAAGCTGTAAGTGGGGCATCCGTGTTGTATGAACATATTTTCTGGTTTAATCTCTAATTACGATATAATTATTTTACTGATGCCAATAAGTATACAGTACATATATGCGACAGAATGGTGAACAGTGTAGGCCTTAAACGGATTGTGTGACTGCAGAATGATTTTGGGATCTGCTGGTCACAACTGTTTGAAGGTCCTTTTCGCCAACTGGGTGGCCACATATGCATTTACCAATGCACCCAGGCTTTGAGTATGAAACTGCGTGATTTACAAATTAGAATACAAGTTCAGAATGTTGTGCCTTAGTTTGACGTTTTGCAATCATCCATGTCAGTTTACAAGTGGTGTTGGTTGTACAGATATATAATTTTGTTTGTGTATGTCATTTCAATGTTATACAAATACTACAGTCACAAGTACCTAATCATACAAACCCAGATAAACCTGTGTTTGGTAGGTATTCATATTCTACGCAAAATATACAAATTTTATAGAGTTTTTGTCAAGCCCGCTGGCGGAAAGCGAGACATAGTGATCACAATGACGTCCTGGTGTCCGTGCGTCTGTCTGTGCGTCCATGTATCAGTCCGTCCGTCCGAAATCTGCATTAAAGTTTTTAAAGACCTTATATCTCTGCAGTCCTAAGTCACATTGACTTGAAACTTCAAATGCTTATTAGTCATCATCCATATATTCATTCTGGGTCCCACTCATGTGGCCCCTGTGCCCAAGGTCAAAGTCAAATGACTTAGAAGTTTGCGTTATTATAAAATCTGTGTTAAAGTTTTTACATACCTTATATCTCCACAATTGTTACTCCAATTTACTTCCAACTTCCAATACTTCCTTTTCATCATCCATATTTTCATTCTATAGTCTGCCCATGTGGTCCACATGCCCAAGGTGAAATGACTTTGAAATTTGTGTTAAAGTTTTTACATACCTTATATCTCCACAACATTCCGATTTACTTCAAACTTCAAATTATTCTTTAGTATCATCCATATTTTCATTCTATAGCCCACCCATGCAGCCCGCATGTCCAAGATCAAGGTCAAATGACTTTAAAATTTGCGTTATTGAAGCTTTTACGTACCTTATATCTCCACAACCCTTAATTCAAACTTCAAATAAATACACTCTTGAGACCATCAAATGCCTCGGCGGGCTCGACATGCGGGCCGCGGCCATCTGGTTATAGTTATATTTCAATATTTGATTATAAACATGTCTACTAACAGAAACACGAGACAGAGATCTGCAACCAGCATATCCCCTGTTGTCTGTTTAGTCTGATAAGGGTCTATATGAGACAGGCCATGTGATTTTGTACCTAAGACGATGTGCGATATCTCGTAAAATATTTACAAAATGTGGCATATTTTCCGTAAATGATGTTTAAAGTTGACGAAATGTTCAGAGCAAATAGAATTCCGCATTTGCTCTGACAATTTTGTCAACTTTCAACATCATTTACAGAAAAATATCACAGTTTCTGTAAATATTTTTATGAAAAAAAAAGAAAACATTTTCTTCGGTAAAAAATCACATGGCTTGTGTCATATGTTCTGCCATTTTGTCAGTGAAGTGCCTTACTGCCATGCGAAGAATGATTAGGTCCAGCTCAGAATACGTCTCTGCAAGAGGATCATCAGATACTATAGTTGTAAATGCAGTATTGTTGCTTTTCTCGGCTGCCAACTTAAATACGGTGTTTATCTGGGTCATTTGTATATATTCCATCATTATCTATGGTTGTGATGTCTTCCAAATGAAAATCATTTGACCAACAAATGCAGTTAATTTCCTACAGGCATGTGATCGTTAGCTAGATTGAGTCTGGAGTGTGTTTCACATACAGTTTGTTGTATTGTCATTGTATGAGCAATTTGGTTCTTTTAACTTTTCGCCGCACATGCTCGGAGCATAATTTTGATGACGTTTTCTCCCATGTAAGTTTTCTCCTTATATAGAGGCTGTAAATATGGGCCCTAGCTGAGAAAAGAAACAGTGTAGCCTTAGATCAGCATGTGCCACCTGATTAGGGCCTACACTCTTAAACATTCAGTCACTGAAGTTGTCTTATTCCTATCAGCAAAATGATTACATTCGAATACGATTGTATGAGAATGTACAATTTTCACAAATATCGCAAGCTACCTATTCTCAGCCTGTGGCCCCATTACATTGTATATCGTAGCCATTATTATTGACAAACAAATCATAGCTTGTGCGAAATTCAATCCTGAATAAGATCTTTTTTTTGTCAACTTCATTTACTGACTATATTGTATTTCTTTTTAAATTCAATATATTGGTACATGTATTGATGTGTATTGATGGTCTATTGGTACATGTACATGTATTGATGTGTATTTTGGTACATGTATTTATGGTCTATTGGTACATGTATTGAGGTGTATTGATGGTTTATTGGTACATGTATCGATGGTCTATTGGTACATGTATTGATAGTCTATTGGTACATGTACTGATGTGTATTGATGGTCTATTGGTACATGTATTCATGGTCTATTGGTACATGTATTGATAGTCTATTGGTACATGTATGCATGGTCTATTGGTATTGATAGTGTATTTGTACATGTATTGGTGTGTATTGATGGTCTATTGGTACATGTATTGATGGTATATTGGTACATCTATTGATGGTCTATTGGCACTTGCATTGATGGTATATTGGTACATGTATTGGTGTGTATTGATGGTCTATTGGTGTATTGGTACATGTATTGATAGTCTGTTTGTACATGTATTGATGGTTTATTGGTACATGTATTGATGGTATATTGGTACATGTATTGATGTACTATTGGTACATGTATTGATGGTTTATTGGTACATGTATTGATGGTATATTGGTACATGTATTGATGGCATATTGGTACATGTATTGATGGTATATTTGTACATGTATTGATGGTTTATTGGTACATGTATTGATGGTCTATTGGTACATCTATTGAAGGTATATTGGTGCATGTATTGATGGTATATTGGTACATGTATTGATGGTATATTGGTACATGTATTGATGGTCTATTGGTACATCTATTGATGGTCTATTGGTACATGACAGGATTATTCTGATTTCAGGGCTGAATATATAGTTTTGTCCCGCCTGCTTTAGCAGAAGCGGGACATAGGCATAGCTTTTCCGTCGGCGGCGGCGGCGGCGGCAGCGGCGGCGGCAGCGGCGGCGGCGGCAGCGGTGGCGGCAGCGGCGGCGGCGGCGGCGAGTCAACATTTCACATTAAGTTTTTGCGTTTAGCTCACTTTCCAGAAAACTATAACTCCTACGACCTCCATACTTGGTATACATCAACACTGTGGTGTAACCATCTCACACAGAGGGAACCCATGTGACCTTCACCTACTTTTCATGGTTCATTGACCTACTTTTCACATGCATTCAACGTTAAGTTTTTGCATTTAGCTCTTGTTTCTAAAACTTAACGCTCAGGTTAATTCATTGTAACTTCTGTTTCCCTCAATGGAATGCTTTAATATTCCATACATGCATTTGTAACAACATCTCGCATCATTCTACAGAAATCCCATTTTGCCCGCTAACCCCAAAGGTCAAGGTCACTGACTTAGAAATTTCCGTGTTTGGAAAAGTTAACGCTCGGTTTAATGTATTACAACTTCTGTTTCCCTAGATGGAATGCTTCGGTATACATCAACACTGTGGTGTAACCATCTCACACAGAGGGAGCCCATGTGACCTTGACCTAGTTTTCATGACTCATTGACCTACTTTTCACATGCATTCAACGTTAAGTTTTTGCGTTTAGCTCTGTTTCTAAAACTTAACGCTCAGGTTAATTCATTGTAACTTCTGTTTCCCTCAATGGAATGCTTTCATATTCCATACATGCATTTGTAACAACATCTCGCATCATTCTACAGAAATCCCATTGTGCCCGCTAACCCCAAAGGTCAAGGTCACTGACTTAGAAATTTCCGTGTTTTGAAAAATTAATGCTCAGTTTATGCTTTAATATTACATACATGCATTTGTAACAACATCCCGCATCATTCTACAGAAAGCCCATAGTGCCCGCTAACCCCAAAGGTCAAGGTCACTGACTTAGAAATTTCCGTGTTTCGAAAAGTTAACGCTCAGTTTATGCTTTGATATTCCATACATGCATTTGTAACAACATCCCGCATCATTCTACAAAAAGCCCATGTTGCCCGCTAACCCCAAAGGTCAAGGTCACTGAATTAGAAATGTCAGTGTTTGGAAAAGTTAACGCTCAGTTTATGCTTTAATATTCCATACATGCATTTGTAACAACATCCCGCATCATTCTACAGAAAGCCCATGGTGCCGCTAACACCAAAGGTCAAGGTCACTGACTTAGAAATTTCCGTATTTGGAAAAGTTGACGCTCAGTTTATGCTTTAATATTCCATACATGCATTTGTAACAACATCCCACATCATTCTACAGAAAGCCCATGGTGCCCGCAAACCCCAAAGGTCAAGGTCGCTGACTTACAAATTTCCGTGTTTGGAAAAGTTAACGCTCAGTTTTAACACTCAGTTTATGCTTTAATATGCCATACATGCATTTGTAGCAACATTCCACATCATTGTACAGAAAGTCCATGGTGCCCGCTAACCCCAAAGGTCAAGGTCACTGAATTAGAAATTTCCATATTTGGAAAAGTTAGCGCTCAGTTTATGCTTTAATATTCGATATATGCATTTGTAACAACATCCCGCATCATTCTACAGAAAGCCCATGGTGCCCGCTAAACCCAAAGGTCAAGGTCACTGACTTAGAAATTAACGCTCAGTTTATGCTTTGATATTCCATACATGCATTTGTAACAACATCCCGCATCATTCTACAGAAAAACCCATGTTGCCCGCTAACCCCAAAGGTCAAGGTCAATGGACTTAGAAATTAAGTCAGTTTATGTTTGATATTCCAATACATGCATTTGTAACAACCATCCCGCATCATTCTTTCCAAGGAAAACCCAGTTGGCCCGCTTAACCCCCAGTCAAGGTCACTGAATTAGAAAAAAAAAAAAATTTCATGTTTGGGAGTTAGCGCTCAAGTTTTGCTTTAATATTCCATACATGCATTTGTAACAACATCCCGCATCATTCTACAGAAAGCCCATGATGCCTGCAACGCCAAAGGTGAAGGTCACTGACTTAGAGAAATTTTTGTGTTTGGAAAAGTTAACGCTCAGTTTATGCTTTAATATTCCATACATGCATTTGTAACAACATCCCGCATCATTCTACAGAAAGCCCATGGTGCCCGCTAACCTCAAAGGTCAAGGTCACTGACTTACAAATTTCCGTGTTTGGAAAAGTTAACGCTCAGTTTTATCGCTCAGTTTATGCTTTAATATGCCATACATGCATTTGTAACAACATCCCGCATCATTCTACAGAAAGTCCATGGTGCCCGCTAACCTCAAAGGTCAAGGTCACTGAATTAGAAATTTCCGTATTTGGAAAAGTTAACGCTCAGTTTATGCTTTAATATTCCATATATGCATTTGTAACAACATCCCGCATCATTCTACAGAAAGCCCATGGTGCCTGCTGAACCCAAAGGTCAAGGTCACTGACTTAGAAATTAACGCTCAGTTTATGCTTTAATATTCCATACATGCATTTGTAACAACATCCCGCATCATACTACAGAAAGACCATCATTCTACAGAAAGCCCATGGTGCCCGCTAACCCCAAAGGTGAAGGTCACTGACTTAGAAATTTCCGTGTTTGGAAAAATTAACGCTCAGTTTATGCTTTAATATTCCATACATGCATTTGTAACAACATCCCGCATCATTCTACAGAAAGCCCATGGAGCCCGCTAACCCCAAAGGTCAAGGTCACTGAATTAGAAATGTCAGTGTTTGGAAAAGTTAACGCTCAGTTTATGCTTTAATATTCCATACATGCATTTGTAACAACATCCCGCATCATTCTACAGAAAGCCCATGGTGCCGCTAACACCAAAGGTCAAGGTCACTGACTTAGAAATTTCCGTATTTGGAAAAGTTGACGCTCAGTTTATGCTTTAATATTCCATACATGCATTTGTAACAACATCCCACATCATTCTACAGAAAGCCCATGGTGCCCGCAAACCCCAAAGGTCAAGGTCGCTGACTTACAAATTTCCGTGTTTGGAAAAGTTAACGCTCAGTTTTGACACTCAGTTTATGCTTTAATATGCCATACATGCATTTGTAACAACATTCCGCATCATTCTACAGAAAGTCCATGGTGCCCGCTAACCCCAAAGGTCAAGGTCACTGAATTAGAAATTTCCATATTTGGAAAAGTTAGCGCTCAGTTTATGCTTTAATATTCGATATATGCATTTGTAACAACATCCCGCATCATTCTACAGAAAGCCCATGGTGCCCGCTAAACCCAAAGGTCAAGGTCACTGACTTAGAAATTAACGCTCAGTTTATGCTTTGATATTCCATACATGCATTTGTAACAACATCCCGCATCATTCTACAGAAAGCCCATGTTGCCCGCTAACCCCAAAGGTCAAGGTCACTGAATTAGAAATTTCCATGTTTGGAAAAGTTAACGCTCAGTTTATGCTTTAATATTCCATACATGCATTTGTAACAACATACCGCATCATTCTACAGAAAGCCCATGGTGCCCGCTAACCTCAAAGATCAAGGTCACTGACTTACAAATTTCCGTGTTTGGAAAAGTTAACGCTCAGTTTTATCGCTCAGTTTATGCTTTAATATGCCATACATGCATTTGTAACAACATCCCGCATCATTCTACAGAAAGTCCATGGTGCCCGCTAACCTCAAAGGTCAAGGTCACTGAATTAGAAATTTCCGTATTTGGAAAAGTTAACGCTCAGTTTATGCTTTAATATTCCATATATGCATTTGTAACAACATCCCGCATCATTCTACAGAAAGCCCATGGTGCCTGCTGAACCCAAAGGTCAAGGTCACTGACTTAGAAATTGACGCTCAGTTTATACTTTAATATTCCATACATGCATTTGTAACAACATCCCGCATCATACTACAGAAAGACCATCATTCTACAGAAAGCCCATTGTGCCCGCTAACCCCAAAGGTGAAGGTCACTGACTTAGAAATTTCCGTGTTTGGAAAAATTAACGCTCAGTTTATGCTTTAATATTCCATACATGCATTTGTAACAACATCCCGCATCCTTCTACAGAAAGCCCATGGTGCCCGCTAACCCCAAAGGTCAAGGTCACTGAATTAGAAATGTCAGTGTTTGGAAAAGTTAAAGCTCAGTTTATGCTTTAATATTCCATACATGCATTTGTAACAACATCCCGCATCATTCTACAGAATGCCCATGGTGCCCGCTAACCCCAAAGGTCAAGGTCACTGAATTAGAAATTTCCGTATTTGGAAAAGTTAACGCTCAGTTTATACTTTAATATTCCATATATGCATTTGTAACAACATCCCGCATCATTCTACAGAAAGCCCATGGTGCCTGCTGAACCCAAAGGTCAAGGTCACTGACTTAGAAATTAACGCTCAGTTTATGCTTTAATATTCCATACATGCATTTGTAACAACATCCCGCATCATACTACAGAAAGACCATCATTCTACAGAAAGCCCATGGTGCCCGCTAACCCCAAAGGTGAAGGTCACTGACTTAGAAATTTCCGTGTTTGGAAAAATTAACGCTCAGTTTATGCTTTAATATTCCATACATGCATTTGTAACAACATCCCGCATCATTCTACAGAAAGCCCATGGTGCCCGCTAACCCCAAAGGTCAAGGTCACTGAATTAGAAATGTCAGTGTTTGGAAAAGTTAACGCTCAGTTTATGCTTTAATATTCCATACATGCATTTGTAACAACATCCCGCATCATTCTACAGAAAGCCCATAGTGCCGCTAACACCAAAGGTCAAGGTCACTGACTTAGAAATTTCCGTATTTGGAAAAGTTGACGCTCAGTTTATGCTTTAATATTCCATACATGCATTTGTAACAACATCCCACATCATTCTACAGAAAGAGCCCATGGTCGCTGATTACAAATTTCCAACGTCAAGTCGCTGCCATACAAATTTCGTGTTTGGAAAAGTTATCGCCCCTCTCATGTTTGACGCTCAGTTTATGCTTCTATATGCATAACATGCATTTGTACAACATCACTCCGCTATCATTTCTACAGAAAGTCCATGGTGCCCGCGTAACAAATTGTCAAGTCCATGGAACATGAATTAGAAATTTCCATATTTGGAAAAGTTAGCGCTCAGTTTATGCTTTAATATTCGATATATGCATTTGTAACAACATCCCGCATCATTCTACAGAAAGCCCATGGTGCCCGCTAAACCCAAAGGTCAAGGTCACTGACTTAGAAATTAATGCTCAGTTTATGCTTTGATATTCCATACATGCATTTGTAACAACATCCCGCATCATTCTACAGAAAGCCCATGATGCCTGCAATGCCAAAGGTCAAGGTCACTGACTTAGAGAAATTTTTGTGTTTGGAAAAGTTAACGCTCAGTTTATGCTTTAATATTCCATACATGCATTTGTAACAACATCCCGCATCATTCTACAGAAAGCCCATGGTGCCCGCTAACCTCAAAGATCAAGGTCACTGACTTACAAATTTCCGTGTTTGGAAAAGTTAACGCTCAGTTTTATCGCTCAGTTTATGCTTTAATATGCCATACATGCATTTGTAACAACATCCCGCATCATTCTACAGAAAGTCCATGGTGCCCGCTAACCTCAAAGGTCAAGGTCACTGAATTAGAAATTTCCGTATTTGGAAAAGTTAACGCTCAGTTTATGCTTTAATATTCCATATATCATTTGTAACAACATCCCGCATCATTCTACAGAAAGCCCATGGTGCCTGCTGAACCCAAAGGTCAAGGTCACTGACTTAGAAATTAACGCTCAGTTTATGCTTTAATATTCCATACATGCATTTGTAACAACATCCCGCATCATACTACAGAAAGACCATCATTCTACAGAAAGCCCATGGTGCCCGCTAACCCCAAAGGTGAAGGTCACTGACTTAGAAATTTCCGTGTTTGGAAAAATTAACGCTCAGTTTATGCTTTAATATTCCATACATGCATTTGTAACAACATCCCGTATCATTCTACTGAAAGCCCATGGTGCCCGCTAACCCCAAAGGTCAAGGTCACTGAATTAGAAATTTCCATATTTGGATAAGTTAACGCTCAGTTTATGCTTTAATATTCCATATATGCATTTGCAACAACATCCCGCATCATTCTACAGAAAGCCCATGATGCCTGCAACGCCAAAGGTCAAGGTCACTGACTTAGAGAAATTTTCGTGTTTGGAAAAGTTAACGCTCAGTTTATGCTTTAATATTCCATACATGCATTTGTAACAACATCCCGCATCATTCTACAGAAAGCCCATGGTGCCCGCTAACCTCAAAGGTCAAGGTCACTGACTTACAAATTTCCGTGTTTGGAAAAGTTAACGCTCAGTTTTATCGCTCAGTTTATGCTTTAATATGCCATACATGCATTTGTAACAACATCCCGCATCATTCTACAGAAAGTCCATGGTGCCCGCTAACCTCAAAGGTCAAGGTCACTGAATTAGAAATTTCCGTATTTGGAAAAGTTAACGCTCAGTTTATGCTTTAATATTCCATATATGCATTTGTAACAACATCCCGCATCATTCTACAGAAAGCCCATGGTGCCTGCTGAACCCAAAGGTCAAGGTCACTGACTTAGAAATTAACGCTCAGTTTATGCTTTAATATTCCATACATGCATTTGTAACAACATCCCGCATCATACTACAGAAAGACCATCATTCTACAGAAAGCCCATGGTGCCCGCTAACCCCAAAGGTGAAGGTCACTGACTTAGAAATTTCCGTGTTTGGAAAAATTAACGCTCAGTTTATGCTTTAATATTCCATACATGCATTTGTAACAACATCCCGCATCACTCTACAGAAAGCCCATGGTGCCCGCTAACCCCAAAGGTCAAGGTCACTGAATTAGAAATTTCCATATTTGGAAAAGTTAACGCTCAGTTTATGCTTTAATATTCCATATATGCATTTGTAACAACATCCCGCATCATTCTACAGAAAGCCCATGGTGCCCGCTAAACCCAAAGGTCAAGGTCACTGACTTAGAAATTAACGCTCAGTTTATGCTTTGATATTCCATACATGCATTTGTAACAACATCCCGCATCATTCTACAGAAAGCCCATGATGCCTGCAACGCCAAAGGTCAAGGTCACTGACTTAGAGAAATTTTCGTGTTTGGAAAAGTTAACGCTCAGTTTATGCTTTAATATTCCATACATGCATTTGTAACAACATCCCGCATCATTCTACAGAAAGCCCATGGTGCCCGCTAACCTCAAAGGTCAAGCTTTAATATGCCATAATGCATAATGCCTAACAGCTGTAACAACATCCCGCATCATTGTACAGAAAGTCCATGGTGCCCGCTAACCTCAAAGGTCAAGGTCACTGAATTCCGTATTTGGAAAAGTTAACGCTCAGTTTATGCTTTAATATTCCATATATGCATTTGTAACAACATCCCGCATCATTCTACAGAAAGCCCATGGTGCCTGCTGAACCCAAAGGTCAAGGTCACTGACTTAGAGTCAGTATACTTTGAGGGAGAAATTTTCAATTTAAGGATAAATTTATAATTTTTAACCATGTTTTTTTTTTAAAAATCTTGGATTGGCGGGCGGTGGGCGGGCGGCGTCCACAATCAATGTTAAGTTTTTGTGTTTGAGTCCATTTCTTTGTTACTGTACCACCTAGGACCACCAAACTTTCACAGCTTCATAATCAAGGGGTGCCCACCACATATCACTATCCAACATGTTACCTTTTTTTGAACTTGACCCATTTTTTCCACGCAGTCGACTTTCAATGTTTTTCAATGTTAAGTTTTCGCGTTTACAATGTTAAGTTTTCGTGTTTAAGTCCATTTCTTTGGTACTGTACCACCTAGGACCACCAAACTTTCACAGCTTCATAACCAAGGGGTGCCTACCACATACAACTATCCAACATGTGACCATTTTTTTTACCTTCACCTATTATTTCTACGTAATTGACTTAGCCATTTTCAACGTTAACTTTTTGACATACGTCTGGTTAAAGTTTTTTGGTTAACGTTTTTCGTTATACTATATCTCTGCAACTGCTTCGCCCATTACCTTGAAACTTCACATGGGTGTTTATCATCATCCATATTTTCATTCTACCCCCCAACCATTGTCGCACCCGCTTGCGGAAAGCACGATATAGTCGGCATTTTGGCATACGTCCGTCCGTCCGTCCGTACATCCGTGTGTCCGGTTAAAGTTTTTTGGTTCAAGTTTTTCCATCTACTATATCTCTTTTTTTAGTGTCCATGCCTCGCCCCAAGGCACGACATGCAGGCCACGGACATCTAGTCTACAAAAAGTGGGTATAATTATGTTATGCAAGTGTCTATGCTTGGAAAAAACCTGGCCTTCGTGGCTTTGCCTCGTTTCTTGTTATTATACTGAATTTATTACATCACAGAGTGATAATGCAATAAATTCAGTATAATAATTCTGCATACTTTTAATCATCCAATATATGCAGTCGTTAGTTCTTTTTGACATAATGCATTTCGGGAAAAATAAATGATTACTCCCTCAAAATATACTTTGCTATATAAGTATACTTTGAAATTTTGATGAAATCGGCTACTGGTTTGCGACTTTGGTGTGATATGGTCGTGGCACCAGGTCAGGTTGTGGGTGGTGGTCGGGCGAATGAGACGGTGTAAATTAACGGTATGGGTTCCTCCTTATAGGAAGCACAATTTGCCGGGTTTGGCCCTCAGGTACGTTTTTATCTTTGGCACTTTAGTTACCAGGTTGAATTGGGTTATTGCCCATTATAAAAGTAGTAAGATTATTACTGATCCTACTGCTTTTGGGAGTGGCCAAGTGATTCTGGTGTGGCGAGGACCTGGCATCAGATCAGGATTATTCTGATTTCAGGGCTGAATATATAGTTTTGTTATTGTAAATATTCAGTTCTGATTTTGGGATTTTCCCCCATTTGTACATGTACATGTAATATATCAGTGATTCTATATTTTATGTACATCTTGGTGCCGTTTTTCTAGTTTCGATGTAGAACCAATAATTCATTAAACTGTGTTTATTCCATTGGATGACAGTCCAGGTGTTACATTTATAATAGTATAGCCAATTGTTCTCGTCATTTTATATATTTTATTTCCACTTCAGGGGACCAGGGGTCTCAGAAATGTCATTTCCGTTACGTAAATTTACATGACGTAAATATAGCTTTACATTTGCACTTTTTTCTTTTCAACGGCATAAAATTTCTTTTCAACGGCATAAAACATAAAACTGAAGGGGCATCTATTAAGACAAGTGTCAATAATATGGTAAGCTAATTGCATTAGTTTGAAACAGAGCAATTTAGTAGCAAGTCGTGGAATTTCTCATTTATGGTAAACCAACAACATGTATTTAATACGAATCAGTAAAGTTAAACAAAACAAAATAGCTTGGCATGTAACATAATGCCGTGTTTTACCACATGTATCAAACATCGTTATAAAGCTACATTTAATTAATAGCACAGCCTCCAAAAATATGGGCGTAACGGAAATGATTTGTGTAACGGTAATGACGAAACGTAACGGTGTAATGACTCTCCATTTATTTAAAATACTAATACTGTTAGGTCCCGGACCAACTGGAAAAAGCTGCCATTTTCAGGCCCTGCATATATACATTTGGCTATTAAACATGTTAAAGGTACATGCCCACTCAGTAGGCACAACATGCCAGGTTATAATATAGGGAGACAGATGGTTTTGTATATTCTGTAGATGACATTTTCTGGCAAAATAAACATTCATTCACCATTACCCCACATATTGATTGGCATTATTATACTTTTTATATCAGACGAAAATGTCCACACTGATACCAGGGGCGATAACCATGTTTCCTTAAAATGATAACGGAGATTACTATTTATTCTCTGTATTTATTTTTGGATGTGCAATGATCCTACTTTATAATCTGTCGAGGTGATGCATTTAATTAGTATAAATATTTAAAAAAGATCCTGCCTCATTTGCATATGAAAATAGCCTAATACCACCACGTGTCACTATCAGTATAATAAATATTACTAAATTATTATATGCAGCTACTCGTAATTTTTAGAACTGGTGGAATAGTGACTCAATTATACACTTATTTAATCCCTATAAAGAACATGTTGTGCCTACTGAGTGGGCATGTACCTAAAACATGTTATTTGATGAAATTCCATCAACTATCAACAAACGATTTTCCTATGGGAATTTAACATGTGAGAAAAAAGGAGCTTGGGAGTGACGGTGGATATCGAAAGAAATAAATAAATTGGAAAGCGACTCCGCATCCGCATCCACATAGCTTCAAAATCATATGACTAAGACAACAAAAGATTTGAAAATCGTTTTACAAATTCAAAATGTTTAGCCCCATGTTAAAGTCCCATAGAAAATTTGTAGTTTCCCTTAAAAATCAATATTTGATGGAATTTCATCAAATTAACTTTTTTGGGGGAGGGTGACTTATTTGTTATTGACTGATGAAAACATACATTTAAATAGTTTTGGGATTTAATGTGTGTAATAGCCAAAAGTTTGTTGGCACTAAAACGTGAAACAGACAGAAGTTTCCAAACAATATGTTCCACCGCTGGTTTCTGGTGATGTGTAGTTTGCTATTGATTACGGATGGCCGGCCACTGCTCGATATACGAACTGTGAACATTAACTTGTCACCATTCATTGCACATCAATAGGCATAGGCAAACAAGTTTCACAAATGTTTGAACAAATATATACGACACCCATGTGCCATAAATGCTTCACATTTACTTGCATGTAAAACTTAAACAATTGTAATTGAACTACTCAACATAACCAAATATATTTAGCTGCAGATTATTTACAAAAGAATCCCTGCCATTGATTTGGAGATGCATCTTACCAGTTTATTATGAATCACAGGAATTACATCTCAAGATGTTAATTTCAGCACTGGGAATCACACGGTCTGTTGTTTTCGTTCTGCATAATGGTGGCACCCAGGAGTTGTGAGGTAAATCTTATGTTTTTTTTTCATCAATACGACTGTGACTTCTTCCTGTTAATGATGACCTTATTCCAGCCGTTAACCCTTTGAGTCAGTCAATTATCGACAATACCAAATTGAGCAGCATTACTTCTGTAGTTAGTCTGAACAACCTGTAGATAAATTTCGGATAAACTGCATTTCGAAGCCGTGAATTTCTTCTCTAGATACGTACGTGATGCCACATTATTTATTATATATTTGTAAAAATGATGTAAATTTCTAATTGTGATGACAAAAACAAATGTATCAGGTACCTGTGCATTGATTAATACACCATGACTGATAACAGTATGGTCCATACTGTTATCAGTCATGGTTTATTAGTCAATGGGCAGGTACCTGATGTATTGGTGTATCGGGCATTCATTCAGTTTCTACATATCATGGTCCTGAATACAAATACTTTTTTGGTCAATATTTCATTGGTTGAATGTGAAATGATCTGGCCAAATGACATCAATGATGTCCACTTGCCTTTCAACAAAAACAGCATTACATCATAGCGTTACCTGATACATAAAATACTAGTCAAGTGTCTTCCGGCTAGCCGTGCAATTCATATGCATTTCTTGGCCTTCCCTTGATATATATTATTTTTTATACAACAATGTCAGTTTTACATTGAGGTCTATGGGGTTTGACAAAAGGAAATGTATATTTATGGCACACATATGTAGATAAACATGCATGTTTTCACATCCAAGACGACTCAGAGACGACCAGCTTGGTTTTGAGTACACATTTAGAAAGGTTCATTTATTTTGTCACAGTTCAATGAAACTGAATACATAATATACAATTATATTTGTTATAAATTAATATTTTGTATCATAATTATGTTAATGTCCATATTTAATTTCAATAAATTCATATTGCGTCCATTGGAATTTGCAAAGTTTAACATATTGGTTGTATTATAAACTGGGAACGGCTTTGAGCAGTTTCCTCGATTTAATAAACTTGAGAATACAAACAATTATGTAGTCTGTTATGGCAGTTTGTCCAGTAGATCTGTGATCTTCTATGGGAAGCTTGAAGATCGCAATGTCTTGTGGAACATATGCGTGTCTCCTTGCCCAAGTAGTAGTGACTGGAGAGTTGAAGACCGTGGTGTCTCATGGAAGATATGAGTTTCTCATAGTACCCTAAATCCATGGTAAACTTAATGAAAATCTTTTACATACCTGTATTTAAATCGATGCAATTTAACAAGATGAATGCAAAATATATAGTCTCCGTATCAGAACTGAGACCTGATTTGGCCCTCAGGTACGTCCTCGGCATTCTTGTATGTGAGGGTTAAATCTGGTTATACCCCTTGTATGCGTAATACGATTATTCCTAATCCTATTTCTTTTAGGGGAAGGGGCCAAGTGACTTTCGTTTGGCATGGACCTGACACCAGGTCAGGTTATTCGAATGTTAGGGCTGAATCGGACCAGCATAGACCTAGCACAGCCTGTCCTTTCGCAGTCCGTCCAGGTCCCGTCTCACCAGAAAGACAGCATGTTCTCGTTGTCAACCAATGACTTTCATTATGTTTATAATCCGACAAGTAATATCTTACCAAGACTAGTGGGTGGCAGGTGGGAGCACGCGATGGGTAATTTAACGATCAGGGTTCATCCTTACCGGAATCCTGACTAGAGACCTGGTTTGGCCCTCACATACGTCTTTGACATTTTGTATGTGACAGTTGAATCTGGTTATACCCCTTATGTGAGTATTACGATATTCGTAATCCTATTTTAGGGGAAAGGGCCAAGTGACTTTGGTGTGGTATGGACCTGGCACCAGGTCAGGTTATTCTAATTTCAGGGCTGAATATATTTGTTCTCGATGTAAATATTCCGTTCTGATTTTGGGATTTTCCCCCCAATGCAGCATGTTAAAATGGGATCGAACCGTTTGCCCGGCCTTACATGACCTTAGCTGTTGATAGGCCGTTAAACACTAATAAACAAACAAACTTACCAAGACGAGGTCACAGTAAGAAATCATTTGTCAGTTTATGGTTACATTACATGTGTCCGTGTTCAGATTAATTCGGATATAACTGATCGCCGTTGCAATGCAAAGTGTAAATATTTTTCTAACATTTAGCAGTTTTGAATCAATAGACATCAACTGTTCAAATGTGTTGAGTGTTGGCCAATGGCAGTCATATCTCGGGACAACGTGTTGTCTTAAATCTCAATAAGAGGACATGTAAGCAAAAAAACGATACTCGTCCTCCACTTTTCTCATATTACATAATGTACATAATGTACACAGTCCATCTTGTCTTACTGTAGTGTCATATCTTCCAGTTTCGATTGCTAGACTATGCGAGGATAATCTAAATTTTTCTAAGTGCAGTCATGTCGCTCTTATTTTCTATACCGTTAATATACCATTCTTTCTCACTGTTAGTTTTATACCTCGTAGATATTCATGGACAAAAGTTTTGCCCCCTTTTGTATTTTCCGATTATTTCATTTAATCACATAGAGTTTACTAACTTTCGTTATACATGGGTTGGCGTCACATATGGCATTACGTTATGGCATGCCATGTAGATATTATTATTTGTGACAATGACATGGCATGTATACTGAGCAAAACTAGAAACGTCCCTCCATGTTTAAGGAAAGATTCATCAAAAACCAAAAGGGTTACTTTTAAAAATCAAAATGGAAAAACAAGTTCATTCATTTCTGTATCAAAGCCAATAAATTGCATTTGGATATCTTGTTAAATATTCGAGAGATAACCGGCCAAGGGCGGTAGGGGTCAAAATCAAAAATCACAAAAACTCAGAAATGTGTTACTTAATATTTAGAGATGGAATTTCAATAAGTAATGTGGCAAAATTCAGTAAATCTCGTTAGTACGAGTGTGGCCACCATTTGCATGAAGTGCATGCAATGATCCTACGCCGCATCGACGTGACGTAACGCAATACCAGTGCGTTGGGCAAATTCCTCCATTCCCGTTGTAACGCCCGTGTAAGATCGCGAACATTGTCAATCTGATGGTTAGCTCGTGCTTTGCGGCCCAGCACATCCCATATGTGCTCAATGGGATTGAGATCCGGGGAGACCGCGGGCCATGGCATGACGTTGACGTTGTTTTGCTGTAAGTATTGAGTGGTGACCTTGGCTACGTGAGGGCGGGCATTGTCGTGCATCAATGTCACACCAGGACCATGCTGACGGATAAATGGTAAGGCATGTGCATTTAGCACATCTGCAACATAACGTTGTGCATTGATGTTGCCCTGTACAACAACCAAATCTGTCTTCCGGTTTCCCATGATCCCACCCCAGACCATTACGCTCCCTCCCCCAAACCTGTTCTTCTCAACAATGCAACAATCGGTGAATCTTTCATTTTTACGCCTGTATACCCGTAATCTTCCGTCAGCATGACTAACTGTGAACCGAGATTCATCGGTGAACAAAACTCGGTTCCAGTCAGCCCTTCTCCAGTTCAGATGACGTCGCGCCCATAACAGTCTGGCAGCACGGTGACGTTGGGTCATTATCTGACCAGTGTACGGGCGGCGTGCCCGGATTGGTTGGGCGTTACGACGTCGGTGAACAAAACTCGGTTCCAGTCAGCCCTTCTCCAGTTCAGATGACGTCGCGCCCATAACAGTCTGGCAGCACGGTGACGTTGGGTCATTATCTGACCAGTGTACGGGCGGCGTGCCCGGATTGGTTGGGCGTTACGACGTAACCGGTTGCGAATGGTCTGCCCTGAGACACCGTATCGCCTAGCAGTGACTGTGGCTGCCAATCGACGTTGACGTAAGTGCGTCAACGTAATGTAACGATCGGCTCTAGCCGTCGTTACACGAGGCCTACCAGGTCGCTGCCGGTCGTGAACAGCCCCAGTCTGCTGGTACCGGGCTGCAAGACGATCAATCGTCTTCCGACAGCAACCAAACCGAGGCGCGACCGCCCTGGCGGCCATCCCACCCGCAAGCATCCCAATTGCCTGATTTCGCTCGTTTTCGGAAAGCCGTGGCATATCGAAAACAGTGAAAAATTAAAAAAGTTTTTTAATTTTCCGAATAGCCCCTATCGCATGAATGGTACGACATGAACTGAATCACCTTATCGATGACAAGTATAGCGTGCACGTGCAAAAAGTGGAAATCAACGTTCCGGTCACTGGCCGCTATGTAAACCGTGTGTATCGGCTAAACTCTACACGATCGTATTCTGAACATCGCCACGGTTTAAAATACATGTACTTTGAACATGTGGTACATACATAGACAGAGCTACACCGGCTATAAAACAGGGACGTTTCTAGTTTTGTTGAGTATAGATATTATAGATATTATTTGTGTTGATGATGACATATCAGGGCCTGAAGTCCGAGGTCCTGGACCTTCAAATTTTAATACCGGACCTTTGTATTTTACAAGCAAAAAGTCCTCCGGACCTGTGATAAAATTGAAACTGATCATCATTCAGTGCCAATGCTAAATCCGTTGTGATTATCGTCTTACTAGATAATTTTTGGCGACAGCGTCCAGTATTTACACATGGTGTGACGAGTCATTTAGTATGAAACCGACACATATTTCTACCATTTTTCTTGAGATTATCCTCTCGGACCTTCCAAAAACTTCCTTGGACCTTTCACTTTTTTCCTTGTTAGGTCCCGGACCAACTGGAAAAAGCTGCCATTTTCAGGCCCTGCATATATACATTTGGCTATTAAACATGTTAAAGGTACATGCCCACTCAGTAGGCACAACATGCCAGGTTATAATATAGGGAGACAGATGGTTTTGTATATTCTGTAGATGACATTTTCTGGCAAAATAAACATTCATTCACCATTACCCCACATATTGATTGGCATTATTATACTTTTTATATCAGACGAAAATGTCCACACTGATACCAGGGGCGATAACCATGTTTCCTTAAAATGATAACGGAGATTACTATTTATTCTCTGTATTTATTTTTGGATGTGCAATGATCCTACTTTATAATCTGTCGAGGTGATGCATTTAATTAGTATAAATATTTAAAAAAGATCCTGCCTCATTTGCATATGAAAATAGCCTAATACCACCACGTGTCACTATCAGTATAATAAATATTACTAAATTATTATATGCAGCAACTCGTAATTTTTAGAACTGGTGGAATAGTGACTCAATTATACACTTATTTAATCCCTATAAAGAACATGTTGTGCCTACTGAGTGGGCATGTACCTAAAACATGTTATTTGATGAAATTCCATCAACTATCAACAAATGATTTTCCTATGGGAATTTAACATGTGAGAAAAAAGGAGCTTGGGAGTGACGGTGGATATCGAAAGAAATAAATAAATTGGAAAGCGACTCCGCATCCGCATCCGCATCCGCATCCGCATCCGCATCCGCATCCGCATAGCTTCAAAATCATATGACTAAGACAACAAAAGATTTGAAAATCGTTTTACAAATTCAAAATGTTTAGCCCCATGTTAAAATCCCATAGAAAATTTGTAGTTTCCCTTAAAAATCAATATTTGATGAAATTTCATCAAATTAACTTTTTTGGGGGAGGGTGACTTATTTGTTATTGACTGATGAAAACATACATTTAAATAGTTTTGGGATTTAATGTGTGTAATAGCCAAAAGTTTGTTGGCACTAAAACGTGAAACAGACAGAAGTTTCCAAACAATATGTTCCACCGCTGGTTTCTGGTGATGTGTAGTTTGCTATTGATTACGGATGGCCGGCCACTGCTCGATATACGAACTGTGAACATTAACTTGTCGCCATTCATTGCACATCAATAGGCATAGGCAAACAAGTTTCACAAATGTTTGAACAAATATATACGACACCCATGTGCCATAAATGCTTCACATTTACTTGCATGTAAAACTTAAACAATTGTAATTGAACTACTCAACATAACCAAATATATTTAGCTGCAGATTATTTACAAAAGAATCCCTGCCATTGATTTGGAGATGCATCTTACCAGTTATATGAATCACAGGAATTACATCTCAAGATGTTAATTTCAGCACTGGGAATCACACGGTCTGTTGTTTTCGTTCTGCATAATGGTGGCACCCAGGAGTTGTGAGGTAAATCTTATGTTTTTTTTTCATCAATACGACTGTGACTTCTTCCTGTTAATGATGACCTTATTCCAGCCGTTAACCCTTTGAGTCAGTCAATTATCGACAATACCAAATTGAGCAGCATTACTTCTGTAGTTAGTCTGAACAACCTGTAGATAAATTTCGGATAAACTGCATTTCGAAGCCGTGAATTTCTTCTCTAGATACGTACGTGATGCCACATTATTTATTATATATTTGTAAAAATGATGTAAATTTCTAATTGTGATGACAAAAACAAATGTATCAGGTACCTGTGCATTGATTAATACACCATGACTGATAACAGTATGGTCCATACTGTTATCAGTCATGGTTTATTAGTCAATGGGCAAGTACCTGATATATTGGTGTATCGGGCATTCATTCAGTTTCTACATATCATGGTCCTGAATACAAATACTTTTTTGGTCAATATTTCATTGGTTGAATGTGAAATGATCTGGCCAAATGACATCAATGATGTCCACTTGCCTTTCAACAAAAACAGCATTACATCATAGCGTTACTGATACATAAAAATACTAGTCAAGTGTCTTCCGGCTAGCCGTGCAATTCATATGCATTTCTTGGCCTTCCCTTGATATATATTATTTTTTATACAACAATGTCAGTTTTACATTGAGGTCTATGGGGTTTGACAAAAGGAAATGTATATTTATGGCACACATATGTAGATAAACATGCATGTTTTCACATCCAAGACGACTCGGAGACGACCAGCTTGGTTTTGAGTACACATTTAGAAAGGTTCATTTATTTTGTCACAGTTCAATGAAACTGAATACATAATATACAATTATATTTGTTATAAATTAATATTTTGTATCATAATTATGTTAATGTCCATATTTAATTTCAATAAATTCATATTGCTTCCATTGGAATTTGCAAAGTTTAACATATTGGTTGTATTATAAACTGGGAACGGCTTTGAGCAGTTTCCTCGATTTAATAAACTTGAGAATACAAACAATTATGTAGTCTGTTATGGCAGTTTGTCCAGTAGATCTGTGATCTTCTATGGGAAGCTTGAAGATCGCAATGTCTTGTGGAACATATGCGTGTCTCCTTGCCCAAGTAGTAGTGACTGGAGAGTTGAAGACCGTGGTGTCTTATGGAAGATATGAGTTTCTCATAGTACCCTAAATCCATGGTAAACTTAATGAAAATCTTTTACATACCTGTATTTAAATTGATGCAATTTAACAAGATGAATGCAAAATATATAGTCTCCGTATCAGAACTGAGACCTGGTTTGGCCCTCAGGTACGTCCTCGGCATTCTTGTATGTGAGGGTTAAATATCTTACCAAGACTAGTGGGTGGCAGGTGGGAGCACGCGATGGGTAATTTAACGATCGGGGTTCATCCTTACCGGAATCCTGACTAGAGACCTGGTTTGGCCCTCACATACGTCTTTGACATTTTGTATGTGACAGTTGAATCTGGTTATACCCCTTATGTGAGTATTACGATATTCGTAATCCTATTTTAGGGGAAAGGGCCAAGTGACTTTGGTGTGGTATGGACCTGGCACCAGGTCAGGTTATTCTAATTTCAGGGCTGAATATATTTGTTCTCGATGTAAATATTCCATTCTGATTTTGGGATTTTCCCCTCAATGCAGCATGTTAAAATGGGATCGAACCGTTTGCCCGGCCTTACATGACCTTAGCTGTTGATAGGCCGTTAAACACTAATAAACAAACAAACAAACTTACCAAGACGAGGTCACAGTAAGAAATCATTTGTCAGTTTATGGTTACATTACATGTGTCCGTGTTCAGATTAATTCGGATATAACTGATCGCCGTTGCAATGCAAATATTTTTCTAACATTTAGCAGTTTTGAATCAATAGACATCAACTGTTCAAATGTGTTGAGTGTTGGCCAATGGCAGTCATATCTCGGGACAACGTGTTGTCTTAAATCTCAATATAGAGGACATGTAAGCAAAAAAACGATACTCGTCCTCCACTTTTCTCATATTACATAATGTACATAATGTACACAGTCCATCTTGTCTTACTGTAGTGTCATATCTTCCAGTTTCGATTGCTAGACTATGCAAGGATAATCTAAATTTTTCTAAGTGCAGTCATGTCGCTCTTATTTTCTATACCGTTAATATACCATTCTTTCTCACTGTTAGTTTTATACCTCGTAGATATTCATGGACAAAAGTTTTGCCCCCTTTTGTATTTTCCGATTATTTCATTTAATCACATAGAGTTTACTAACTTTCGTTATACATGGGTTGGCGTCACATATGGCATTACGTTAAGTACAGTAGATGCATTAATTGTTTAGTAAAGCATGACAACACAGGATACGTAAAATAGACAATTAGATCACGTGACCCATATTAAGCTTTTACTTGCACAAACTCGTACAGTGAACGTTCTAAGCACATTCCCCGGATGGATAAAAACACACAATTTCAAACATGACACTCGCATGGTGTCTACGACGGCAAGTTTAAAGTGAGAAATTATCAGAAAATGATGTCACGTTGTTAGAAGTTTCGAAACGTCTCGTTGGGATTGATGACCATGATTATTCTGGTTACCAAGGTTACTCGTATTGTTGCAAACAATATTCGGATGATTCGAACGTTACGAACAAACACACGAACAAACACTGTTGCAAAATAATGACCAAAATGACGTAGACGTCATAAACTAATTTTACCGACGTGGCGTCTTTGACTACACTTCTAAACGTCAGAAACGAAACACATGTTATATGCATATCTGAAAACTAACGTCGCTACCAGATTTATTGTTTAGACAATAACAGAAACTTACAGATTATGTGGATTTCAATATTGACCCCTGGGACGTTTTGATGTGTTAATCTGACATGCCAGAAGTACAGTAGTTGGTGTTTGCATGCAAAAAGAAATCATATTGTACCTATCTCAAATAGTAGTAGTAAGGGAGTCAAAATGATACCACCTACCGTGATATCATTTATAACCCTCTATTATACCCCCACCACCCCCGAAAATCAAAAAATTGGTTAACGAGGAAAATTGGGTCTCCCGACAGCAAATTTATGAATTTTTGGAGAAAATAATTTTGAAAAGAGGGAATCCCAATTATATTGGTAATTGACTTTTGAAAAAAGTCGAAATCATTCATGCAAGTACAATAGTTTATATTCCTCATTTTTCTCCTCCGATATAGCTAATTTATTTCGCAGATCAGCAACTAATTCTACCAGCTCTAGTCTACCACGTTCACCTTTAGCCACCTGACAACGTAGTTGCTTATGTCTACAAAGAGTTTGGGCACTAACGAATTTACAAGGGCATCTAGGGCATTGAAATTGTGGGGGGACACAAGGAAACTTTCTACGTCTCGCTAGATGCCTTCGTAGATAGTCTTTACACGTAAACGTCTTACAACAAGTCTCACACTCCATATATGTATATAACCTATGAAATTTATCTGTTCAATTGGACGTGAAAAAAACATTATGTAAATTTTTGACGTCCAATTGAACAGATAAATTTTATAGGTTATACAAAAGTATATATACAAAAGTATAATACAGAAAATATGATAACGCCAGAAACTAGAGCAGAAATAGAAAGTTTGAGAAGAGAAGCCGAATCTCTAGGGATTACTTATAGTACACGGTTGAGAGTTAGGGGGTTGACAAAGCTGATAAATGCCACAAAGAATGAGGCGTTTATGAAGCGGTTTACCCGCGCCTATAAAAGAGGGGCATTTACAAACCTCTCACTAGCGGAGGAAGTTGGTAACAGAATTCAAAAAGAAAGTATTGCGGAGTTAAGGGCTAGTGTAATAAAACCTTCAAGCACCAATAATTTGTCCCAAATTAGACACACAGGTGGCCCAATACAAAATAATAAGAAAAATCTCTCGTTGTTCGCGCGATAGTGGAAAAAGGTGAAGAAATATTGGGGGCTCACGATGAAACATTGGAAAAGGTAGAAAATGGAAGACGGGTAGTTACATTATCCTTTCGTAAAAACATTAACATTAACGAGTCTGAACGCATGTCCGAGAAACTCGCTCCATATCTAACAACCAATTTTTATTTGAGATATTCATATTCTTACAAGCTAGAACATATGGAGGAAATTAAAAATGGAAAACCTGTAACTATAATAATGCACAAAAATCTCGGTGGTAGCGAACCACTATCATCAATGAAAACCGTTAAAAAATGGCTGTCAGATAAGGAGCAAACACGAATAATGTCCGATAAAATAGACAGACGGAATACAAAGTGGAAGTTTGTAAGATGGGTAGAGGTTTTCGTAAAGCTAATACAGGGTAGTAGGGGAAAAGATTTGGGACTACAATCCAAAGAAGCAGCAGGAGGAGAACTTCCAGAATGGCTGAAGAATAAAAAAGGTATGTATTCTTTAGATAAGTATAATGACGACCTTTGTCTGTTCAGGTGTCTAGCTATGCATATGACAGATAAAAGACCCGACAGATGTACAGAAAAGGCGAAAGAACTTAGTAAGCAATATTTTGGTAGCAATGTGGTTTCACCAATTCCTTTTTCAGATCTGAAAAAGGTTGAAAGAGTTTTTTAAAATCGGTATAGAAGTATATCAACCCACCGAATGTAACGTATGGTGGTTGAAAAAGGTACCAGCGCACTATAAGGCAATAGGTAATAAACCAATGACAATAGGACTGTTTAATAATCACGCATTTCTAATAAAAAACCTTAAAAACCTATCTAAAATTTACGCCTGCGATAATTGCAAGCAGAAATTCACGAAAGCGAGTAATATGAAGAGACACGGACCAAAATGTATGAAAGGTGAGACAAAAGTAGTATGTGATGGTAATTATTTAGAGCGCCCGCGTTCGTCGTTCGAGAAAGCGTTCTACCCAAAAAGTTCTAACAGTTATGGGGCGATCGATTGGATGTACTCTGTGGAAAAGCGCGAGGGAATTCACATTCACCACGAACAGTGTGGACACGGGGGTGAAAGATGGATTTTAGGAGCTCCAGTAGATGGATACTGTCCAGAAACCAATACCGTATATCAATATCACGGCTGTTACTGGCACGGGTGTGAGATTCATGCAAAGCATAGAAAAGAAGAACGCGCATCCACTATGAGAAGAGATACATTTATTAGAAGAAGCAAAGAATTCAACCTAGTAGTTATGTGGGAATGCGAATTTCAAAGAACGGGTAAAGACATAAAGATCGGTTGCGAAACAACTCTTTATCCATATCAGATAGTATACGATTTTGAGGCGTATCTCAACCCAGAATTTGAAACTCGGTAATAATCTAGAGTACGAAGCTGAGCACGTTCCGGTAAGCGTTAGTATAGGAGATAATTTCTCAGGAACAGTAACTCATATTTGTGATAAAGATCCCGCAAAACTTATAGAAAAATTCGTAGAAGATTTGAAAGTCAGGGGAAAAGCTAGTAGAGAAGTGTGGTCAAGATATGGGTTTAATACAGAACATTTACGTAAAAACCAAATCGCCAAGATCGAACAGTGGATAGAGCAAGTACCGGTTATAGGTTTTAACAGCAGTAAGTACGATTATAAACTTAATAAAGAAATACTAGTAGGCGAACTGGCATCAACAACAAAGAAAGTAATGGTCGGAAAACGTGCAAACGCAACAATATTTCTATTTACTCCAGAGTTTAGATTTCTTGATGTAATACTTTATCTAGACCCGGGCCCGGTGTAACGTTACGATAGTTGGATAAAAGCCTACGAATGCAAAGGACAGAAATCTTTCATTTCCTTATGAGTGGTTCGATTCTCCAGACAAACTGGATTACCCAGGACTACCGGATATAGAGAATTGGTATTCCAAACCATCTGGGAAAATGTTAATAGATGAAACAGAATTAAGTAAATGTCGTAGAATTTTCGAAGAAAATAATATGAAAACTTTCAGAGATTGGTTGAAAATATTATAACGATTTTTAGATGTAGCACCGTTCCTAGAAGCGGTGGAAAAAATGTGTGAATTTTATAAACACAGAGGTGTGGATATTTTCAAAGATGCGGTAACACTACCTGAAGTAGCTATACAATATTTATTGAGAGGAACCATTAAAGAACAAAAATCTTCAAAGACGATTATACCGGAGGATGCTCTATATGCACCAAAAGAAGAAACATACGAAATGATGAAGGACGCTCTAGTTGGCGGTCCATCAATAGTATTTACACGATATGCAGAAGCTGGTGTTTCAAATATTAGAGTGGGTTCCAAACCTTGCAAGGCTGTTTTGGGATACGACGCAAACGCGTTATATTTATCTACGTTAAATAAAGAGATGCCGTGTGGGAGAGAAACTATACACCATATAGATACCCCACATAACCCTAAATTTATTAAAAAGTTTTGTAAAAGAGTTTTATCTGGAGACTGGTTTGGGTTTGCGGAGGTGGATATAGAAGTTCCACACAACTTAAAAGATAAGTTTTCTGAAATGTCCCCAATATTTATAAACAGAGAAGTAGAGGTTGATGAAGTTCCCACACACATGTTAAAATATTTAAAAGATACTGGCCGAACAAGAGGAGATGGAAAAAAATTGGTGGGATCTATGACCGCCACTAAAGTATTGCTGTACGCGCCACTGTTGAAATGGTATTTTAAAACACGGCCTAGAAATAACTGGAGTTCATCGTGTTATAGATTATATTAGCGGAAAACCATTCGAATGGTTCGCAAAAGAAGTTACAGCCGCAAGACGAACAGGTGATGTAGAACCAAATAAGAAAACCAGTAGCCGATATAATGAAATTATTAGGAAACTCGTGTTGTGGAGGAAAAATGATAGAGGCAACGGAGAGACATTTAAATACGACATATACACAAAACGAAACCTGTGTTGACAAAGCATTAAGATCTGCATTCTTTGACGATTTGGAAGAGATAGGAGAGTCGTACCAAATATCTTCAAGAAAACCCAGTGTGCGGTAAAGAGACCATTCCATTGTGGAATAGCGGTTTATCAACTAGCTAAATTGAGAATGTTGGAATTTTACTACGAATTTCTAGACAAATACGTAAAAAGAGAAGACTTTGAATTAATACAGATGGATACAGATAGTATATATATAGGAGTTAGTGGAAAAATGATAGAGGAATTGATTAGACCTAACTTACTAGACGGGTTTGAAAAAGAAAAAAAGAAATGGTTGGCTTGGGATAAATGGAGCGAAAGAGAGCCCGGACTTTTCAAAAAGGAATTTAGCGGAGATAGGGTGATAGCGTTATCTAGTAAGTGTTATTTTGTAGAAAAAATTAATTTCACTAAAGATAATTTGGAACAAATTAAAATTAATAAAAACTCTGCGAAAGGAATGTCCAAGAGAACCAACAATTTAAATTGGGATAGATATAAACGAGTACTAAGTGAAACTACAGAAGATGGAAAACACATTATAGATGTAGCACAAAATAGAGGATTTAAAATGAAAGACGGCGTTATGAAAACGTACTGTCAACAAAAATTAGGACTCTCGGCATACTACGATAAAAGACCTGTGTTACCAGACGGAATACATACAGAACCTCTCTAATAATTTTGAAAAAATTAAGAAAATTAGCAATCTAAAGACTCTGACGAGCTGGGTGTCAGAAGGCACCATAAGAAGTTCTTTGCGAACAAACCCTCGAGATGGCCCATCATCCAAATAGTAGAGCACGGGCTCATCGGGCTTGGTAATAGATCGATCTAGATGATATACATTGAGAGACCACACGGGATCAGTCGCGCGGCGGCTGCCACCTTCGAGCTCTCCCGGTTGATAGAGGTACCGGACGTCAATATCCGATGGAAGCCGTTGCTCCTCTAAACCAACGGGTCGCCCGCGCGAGACGGCAGAGGGCTCGCTCGTCACCCTTTTAAACTTGATAGCATCTACAGGCTTCTTACCTATCAATCTGGTCACCTCTCCGTTCAGTGCAGAGACCACGGCGGGCAGTCTGGCCACCCACTCGGTCGATCGCGAATGAGGGTCTACAAGTTCTTTAGCGTATTGGTGTCCGAACAGTCTCTCAGCCAGGGTTCGATTGAAGCGCTCCACGATCCCCTGGTCCCAGTGGATGTTGACGCGGCCGCGTCTGACAGAAACGTTGTGCTTAGACAATAGATGAGAGACCGCGCCCATGAACTCGCGGCCGGGATCGACCTGGAGAAGATTCGGCCATTTGAGAGGACTCCTCTTATATATTCGGGAGAGAGCCTCGGCCACCTCCTTAGACTCTTTAGTGGCCAACGGCTCAGCCCCCTTATAACGACTCGCCACGTCAACGATTGTCAGTGCGTACTTGTACGTCTTGCGACCGACGCGATCGTGAGGGAGAAACAGGAGATCCGCTTGGTGAACTTGGTTCGGTACCGGCACGTCGAATTTCGGGTGCGGAATATTGTGAGGCGCGGGTAAATAGATCTGCCAGATGGCCTGCTTCTTGAGCCATTCCTTGACAGCGTTTTCTGAAACCTTGGTCGCCGCCGTGAGGTTCTTGATGGCCGCGAGTCCCTTCCAGTACCCGCGGGGGTTATAGTACACGTTCGCTAGCTTACGCGTTAGGCGAACCGATAGTTTGGTATTAAGTTTGCGCGTGTTCATAGTATGCGATGTATTCTAATATATCGGACAATCTCCAACATGCCCTCGCCAGATCGTCCGGTAACTGCGTCGATAATAATAAACCTTTGTTGGAAGTACAATCGCGATTGGGGGTTAAGTTCTGAAGGAACTTGGGAAAATCTAATCCCCCAGGATTGGTGGAGGAATCTAACATCCGCTTTGCGAAAAGGGTGGCCGCTTTTTCGTCCTCCCGCCATGTCTCGAGAGAATCTCGGGCCAGACGAATCATACCCTTTGCACCAACCATGCGGGTTTAAGGGCAGTGTAGCCTACATCAATCATAGCAAAATAAAGTTCGTCAACTGACATCGTTCTATATATATATATTTATAAAAAAAGTTATTTAAAATAATTAATTTAAAATCTCGATCGAATATAGTAGCCGACGAGCCCCACCACACCCATTCCCACGACGATCTCGCGGTCTTTTTGGGGCTCTTACGGTACATAGAAATCTGAAAGTTGGGGCTCACGATCCAGCGGCGCGAGACTTTTGTGCGGATATGCCAGCGCGTACTCGCGGTTGGCTTCTTCAACGTTCTGAAAAGTTTGTGCGGCGTGATTTTCACGGCGAAGCTCTTCATTGACCCAGTCCAGATGGGCGGTTCGTTTTTTCGACCACGCTTCCTTTGCGCTGTAGTTGTTCTACAGCTAAATCGTGACGCTTACGCTCCTCATCCACGTTCGAGCTTCTCATTTTAGAGAATATAAAGTTGCTACCGCTGAACACCAATGCGTTTACAAGCGCACCACCTACTATTACTGCGATTGAAGCCATTTATTTCCATATATTATAACTGGTAGAATTCCAGCTTTAACTAGATAATCTCGGGTCCAAACTGCGGCCGCTACATCTAAGGTCGCGAGCCCTACGTCTCTCGCAGTAAAGTCCAATTTGGGAGCGGATCCTCCTAGGGCCATCTTTGATAGTCGAGCATACCCGATACTGAAACTCGATATCACACGGCGTGATAAAGCGCATTACACTAACATTTTACCATCTTGTTCAGCCATTATAATTATTGCATATAAAAGGGGTCGCGATCAATGTTTAAATGGGGCGCATCCAATCGCGATTGGTGTTTCGTAACTTTCTCTGAACACTGGCTGGTTGGTTTTTCGATAATATGGGGTATTTCCCTCCACACCACAGGGCACCAACAACTGCCAGACCACCACCAACAACCAACTCCAATTCACGAATTTGGGTTCAATCGGATTCGCCCAACTCCAACGGCAGTTGGTATTGGGTGTTGAGTGTGCTTCCAATTCGTGAATTGGGGGTGTTGTTGTACTCAACTCTGTCTTCAGATGTTTTGCTGTCTCCGTCCCTGATTGCAACGACTGTTTAGCCTCTCGAAGCTCGGCGAGTATTTTATCTTGTTTAACTTTTCGGGTGGCAGCCGCCGCCCGCCCAGCTGCCTGTCTTTTGGGATTTTTTATATGCGGTATGTCATCCAGTGGCGGAGTAACACTCGGGTTCGATTGGGTTGGAACAATCGGGTTCAACTCCGTCACTCTCGCGGGTGTGTCTTGTGTCATCATTTATGATATTAATATTAGGGCTTATAGTTCGTGGGCATATATGTCCAAATTGACAATGTTTACCCGTGGTCAACGCGGTTGTCAGCGGAGCTAAGTACATTCCAAACTTGTGATAAATTGAGCAGCAGGCTGTTCTAAGAGTGTGACCTATAAAAGGGTCAGTCTCTAGATCGTCAATCAATCCCGCGGTGTTTGGTATAGGGAGAAGTATACTAACGGCGGTTGCGTACAAATGAATAGCCGCCGATCCGAGAGTTTTTGTCATCTCCGCACCTAACCTAGATTCGTATCGCGCATACATTTTATCGATCTCCGCATCTGACATCTTATCCACCTGAAAAACTGAGAGACGCCTATCGAGATAATGCTCCGATTGTCCCCTAGCAACCAGCGCAGCTAGCCGCTCTCGTCGCGCCGCATTTTCATTTTCATTCGGAGTCGTTGCACTCAACCCAATACCAACCGCCGTTTGAGTTGGAGTTGATTCCGATTGCTCTGTCGGATCATTATCTTTCAGGGTGTTGGCAGTCGGAGTTGAGGTTTCTTCTATTAGCTGATCGAGAAGTTCGTCGCAGTTCATTTTTCTTAAAATTAATTTAACTATTCTAACAACTCTCATCACTTTAACATATTGCCAAGCGCACCACCCGATACTTATGATCACCATTATGCTCGCAACAAAGCTCGCAGCTGAGCACCAAATTGTTAACATTGTTAACCATTGTTCAGCATTTGTTCAACATTTGTTAAGCATTTGTTCAGCATTGTTCAGTAATTACTAATTTTCTTAAATTAATTGTTAAGCATTTACTCGGCAATTACTAACGAGCGTTAAATAATTGCTAATTATAAAATTAATTGATAACTTCGTAAGCAGTTGGTTGATCAGTCTTTAGCAAAAGCTTGGCGTGCTTAGTTTCCGAAAGCATCTGTCGAACCTCCAGGCGCTCCTCGCGCGTTGGGATAACGTCATTCTCTCGAAGGCAGTCATCGAATGAGTCTCGGTCCTTGCAGTGAAAGAGGGCGACCCATTTCGTTTGCTCACGCAGATCCTTGAGGACGGCGTTGTACTTTTGAGTGGATATCCATACGCTTTGCCTAGCATGGCGGCCAGAAAATGCGAGCTCGGAGAGCATGTCCTTCTTTTTGGTCATCGCCGCCTTGTCTGAGCAATCGTCAATCACGTATAAGGTGGGCTCACCCTGGAATCTTTGGTATAAACCACGCAGCCAATCGTGAAGCCTATCACCGGGGTCAATAACGTATACCTCAGGGTCGGTCCATATCCACGGGCGCCGCTGATAAGTATCGTTGTGCCGCACAGTGGGACACAGGATCACAATGTGATGAAAGGCATCGCGGTAGGAGCCCTCGAGCAAGTCTAGGATGAAAACCGTTTTTCCACATCCTGTCTGCCCACATATTATGGCAGAGTGGGCATCTCCAATCGTGAATTGGTATTGATTGCTAATTTTCTTATAATTAATTAATAAATTGTTAGATGATTTTTTTATTAAATCAATAGAGTGCTGAGACGTATCGGCCATCTTCGATGTTGAGTTGTGCGTCTGTAATTATATATAAGTACACGTTCAATGGCCCGGCTCCGTCCGCCTCTTTGGTTATCTGGATCGTCACACCCTCGCTAGCGTTCTCAACTTGGCGTCCGTTGCCGTGTATTTGGTCGTCGTCGCTGGCTCGCATGTCTAGCCATAACGCGTATTTGGTATTCAGGAAATCCGCGAGGGAGACGGCCGAGAGATGCAGGTCTTTGGCAACTGCTGCAACCTCCGGAGAGCGCTTAGAGCCGGCAGCAAACTGCTTTCTTACTTCGTCCCATTGCTGGTGCACGCGAAGACCCGCGCTGTAGAGTTGATTGGGTACTCCCTCGATCGTCACCTCTACCTTCGTGATTTTGGGGTTATAGAATTTGTCGGTTTTTCTAGCACCGAACGCGAAACGAGCATCCTCGAACAAAATCAGTATACCTTTCATCGAGCGGGCAGGTACGTTGACATTAATATTCCACAATATGTCGCCTTTGTCTTTCGTCATCTTGCGATGACGAAGAACTCGGTCGTAAAGTATGGCAACGCGACCGGCGTACTGGGTTCTGATCAATCGCGCGAGTTCGGGCATCGTGACCATGTCGTACTCCAGCGAAACATTATCTATCGTATACGTCGATAACATGTCGCTGGCTATGAGAACTCGGCCGTAGTCGTTGAACGTTAGTTCGTATTCGAGGCGGTCAGCCAAAGCGCTCTGATAGTAGGGCATGTGACTCTCCAGCAACTCAAAGTCGAGCGGGATGTAGAAGCGGTTGCCGTATGCGCCCGCGACCGCATTGTCGCTCGCGTTGTTATCTGCCTTGTTAGCAGCCCCGATTCTAAGTTTGGTTACGTTCTTATTTTTGCTGGTGTCAATACCCTGATAGACAGCGTTTTCGCGCTCTTGCGCCGTTTTCCATAGGTTCTGATAACAATGGTAGACGTCGCTGTCGTCGATCGACATCACCTCATTACCAGAAATCTTTATCATGGTCTTTTTGACGATGGCGTGACCCAGGTTCTGAACGACGGTTCGGTCCTCGTCCGTCGACGTCAGCGAAATAGTGAAAGCGAGGCGAACAGTCCCCGGCACAATGACGTCGTTAGCTCCGAGGTTGGGGAAGCGGACCAAGAGCTGCTGGTTCTGGTCGATCGTCGATGGGTTGTTCGTAATAACGACACTCTGTCTCACGCTCTTTTTGCCCCGAGGGGCTCACGCAGTCTGCGGTATGGATTGAGTTTGCGACCGTATTGACTCGAAGACATAATTTAGTGAAACTATATTAAACCCGTATGGTTTTGTCTTTAATACATAATTAATTTTAAGAAAATTATAAAGATGGCTGATTACGATATTGACATGGATGAAATCGGCAGAGACGATTTTCGCGATGATGATGACATAGATGATGACATCGATGACTATGACGAAACGACCTTCATAGGGACGCCATTAAATAAAGATCCTAAGTTTGTCGACCCCCGAATTACGCCCTTAACAGCCATACCAATGGGAACTTCACCCGAGAGTATGTTCCCCTGGGAGGCTCCATCCGCAACTCCGGCATGGGCGGGCGGTGCCGAGATTCCTGCGGGGATCTCCAAGAATGAGCTGGCGCCTCTCAAGAAAACGGATTCTCTGGTGAAACGGTAGGAGAGTGAGGTGTCTAGTGGCTAAAAACGGCATCAAGGCCACGCAGCACTAAAAGAGGAGACTTGTGGGTTAAATGGGGTAATAGCTGGAAGTTGTTGACGTACAAGAACGACCCGACCCGGTTCCTCAGCCCCTCCCCTTTCCCGTTGAACCGATATGGAGGGTATCCTCGCTCGAGCTCTCGGAGTGATCGATGATTGGTCGCAGCTGCCTCAACAAATGGTAAAAACCCTACAGTCTACAGACGAAACGCTGGCGAAGACGGCCGCCGCTATAGAAATGAGCGAGCTCAGCGATGTCCCTCGTATAGCCACCGACGGTATTCACACAATTGAAACCACGGTCAACGAAATGAACGGCACGAAATATGACCCACCATTACCTCTTCGCGAACTCCTGGGACTCGATAAGGCTCTGCAAACAACTCGGGGCGAACTGGTCAATAACCTCTCCAAACTCACAGCGCTGGACAAACATATCGCGCTAGAAGAAAGAAAACTTGGGGAAGTCCGTGACGATAGAGAATCTACCGAGCGGATCAACAAACTCCTGCGGTCGTTGCGGGACGAAAGAGAAGCTCGCTTGGAGGCTGCTTCGACTAACCGTGAGGCACTTTCCGGCCAATTAAGTCGGAGCCGCGAAACAATCTCGGGGGTTCTGCACGAGGACACGACACTCGGTGAGCGTCTTCGCACTCTGTTCAGAGAGAAGGGCGTCACAATAGTAACCATCATCGCAGCTTTCAGCATGATTATATCGACCCTAATTCTATCTATATCGTCTCTATTTGTAGCTGTCAATGCTGGTGCCGCACCAGCACCCGCACCAGCACCCGCGCCATCCGGCGGAGCCAAGGAGTGGATAAAAAAACAACTAAAAGCCCTCGCCAGTCTCCTGGCTAAATTAGCAGGAAAGTTGGCTGCCGCGCTGCCTGGTTTGATAGGAGGTCTCCTCTCCTTCTTGTTATCTATATTATCAAAAACGGTCGGATGGCTCGCCGAGAATACCTGGGCTTTAATCGTGGCCATCGCCGGTCTCCTACTATTCTTCGCCAGAGAGTTCCTAAAACCAAAGCGTAAATAGTCCGATCGCCACGAGGGTGACGTCGTAAGCGCTAATTTCTCCTCCTCGTGTGTTGTGCTTCCAATCTCGATTGGTGTTTCAACATTGTTGATGATTGGATTGGGGGAACTCGATGGTGCATCCAATTTACGAATTGGGGGTACTGGGTTCGATTGTGTTGAGGGAGGTGTATCCATTTTGTGTTTTGGGGGTTTTATGAAATCGGTTCCACTTACAACTCCGCTCCCAATCATCTTGGGTGGGAGCTTGATGATACCCGTGTTCACGTTCCCGTTGCGGCCGGTTTTTGATTGGTGGTTGCGACTACGATCTGATTATTGTAACCGTCAACCGGGTCGTCTCGTAGTATCATATTGCTCGGCGCCATATAAAGACCTATTCCAAATACATAGTCTACTGGAGTGCGGGCAGTCTGCAAAACGTCTTGATAATTCTGGATCGCCTTCTCCAGGTCCACCCTAGCTGAGATGACGTCCTCTACAAGTGCCAAGAATTGTTTTTGTGCATCAAACGCTGTTCCCGTGCCCAGTATAGAACTGCGAGTTTGCTTCTGTGCGCCGAGGATGGCCCAGACGTACGTGCGAATGGATTCGTTGACGCGAGTAACCCCGGCCTGCGTGAACCCTAGACCCTTATCTAACATAAATGTGGTCCACGCGTTCTGAACCTCAGCAGCCTGCTGTATGTAATCGACGTGAGCCCGTTTCGGAGGTAACATTTTACAAGAAAACACGCCACAGTGCCGACCTCCAGACACTTCTGGCCCGAAAGTCATAGTCGCGGGGTCAAAATTCCCGGCGTTCCGACTGACGATGTGGTCACGGAGTGATCGTGCTAAAATCAGTCTGCGTCCAATTCCCGACTGGCCCCGAATGAGAAACGTCCCCGAGCCGGTGCTGGTAGGAAATGCTTTCTGTCTCCAGTCCGCGTCTTTTGAAGCGTTAAATTCGTTACAGTCTTTCAAATGCCATACGGTCGTATGCGTTGGAAATGGGATCCCAGGCGTCGTCTTGAGGTAGAGAAATACCTAGTTCTTTGAGAATCCTCCTAATAGTATAATAACGTGTGAAAGTTGTAGACACTTCGGAGCATGACATTCTTGGATGTTAGATGGTCTTTATGTGAAACTCACCACACCCGGCTGTTGCGCACCATACAGCGAAATTTAGCTGGTTCTGCCAAAACTGCATCGGTGTGGCTTTCCACCCGTTTACCGCCTCCATCGTAGTAATCTTGGGCAGCCTATATTTCTCAAACGTGTTAGGGAAATTGGTGGCAAAGCCACTGTCCGGTCTAACCGTTACGGTTGGGTGTACAAGGTTAACAACGTCTTTTTGCTTGTATTTACCTCCGACCGCGTACTTTGCATTAGAATTAAAGCTAAATGCTTTGGTATCCATTGAAAGATATTATTATGTTTGCTACTATCACTAATGTTCAAAAAGGGAGTTGTGAACTTCAAAAATCAATCGACAACTGCTGTGGACAACGCCGGGTAGGCCTCAGATCAATCACCTTCACGGTTGGATGGCAGAATGTGGGGAAGAGCGAAGGGTTTTACTATGTGAAGGATGGACAACAATTCGGTGTAAAGCTGCCTCACGGACTGTGGGGAATAAGACAGCTCAAAGATTTTGTCAACTCAGAGCTTGACGGTATAATCAACCTCACAGTATCGAATGCTACCGGGCTCGCAACAATGACCATCAGCACTGATAATAAGGTAGTGGTCTCCCGGGGTTGGGTATTCAAACTCGGTTTTAGAGAGACATACTCCTCAAAAAACAAAGGAGTGTTTACCCCGGGTGAGTACGTCGGTGATAACCCGGTGGACTTCGCCTTCACGAAAATAAAAACTCTCAGGGTGCACCTGGATCGAGTGAACACATCGTACAACACGGTAGACGGCACTCCCACCACATTACTGAAAACCGTGCAAGCCAGCGACTGTTTCTATGGCGAGACTGTGACCTTAGACTTCCCACACCCCGAGATGAAAGTTTTGGAATCGGGACATATCCACGAATTTACGGTCTCTATTCTCGATGATCAAGCAAGAAAGTTGAAAAACGATTACCCGATTTGGTAGTTCTCGCCCGATTTCGGTAGTTCTCGAAATCCAATTGAGTATAGGTGCCCAATATTATAATTAATTTTATTATGAGTATATACGGACCAGGTAGTTCTTCCGATTGGGTGACAAATTCAAAGAATTTGGATTCATCCCGACAGAGGGCGACTTTTTAACTACTGGAAAAACCAAGGCCCTGATAAATAAAACTATATCGAAGGTCACAAACGGGATTCACAGGAGTATATCAGATGTTAGAGTAGAAGTGCTGACGGCGACTGCACAAATTGAGGGAGTCCGAACGGATATTGAGAAAGATCAGGCGGCTTATGAGGTGTTGCGCTCAGAGGACTCTCTCATCAGAGAAACGGAACTAAACGAACTAGGTAAAAAAATAACCAAATTTCGAAAAGAGAGCAGGTCGGATATTGATAAAGTCCGAGAAGACCACCAGGCGGCCCTTACGGAGGGTTATGATACGTTGCGCTTAGAGGACTCTCATTAGAGATGCGGCACTTACCAAACTAGATAAAAAAATAACCAAATTTCGAAAAGAGGCCACGTCTGGTATTGAGAAAGCCCGAGAAGACCACCAGGCTGACCTTACGGAGGCTTATGAGGTGTTGCGCTCAGAGGACTCTCTCGTTAGAGAAGCGGCGGTTGCCGAACTAGATAAAAAAATAACCAAATTTCGAAAAGAGACCCGGTCGAGTATTGATAAAGTCCGAGAAGATCACCAGTCGAACCTTGCGGAGGCCCTTGCGGAGGCTTATGATGCGTTGCGCTTAGAGGACTCTCTCAACAGAGAAGCTACACTTACTGAACTAGACGGGAAAATAGCCGAATTTCTGAAAGAGACCAGGTCGGGGGTTGAGGGGGTCCGAGAAGACCACAAGGAGGCCATTGCGGAGGCATATGGGGCGTTGCGCTCAGAGGACTCTCTCATCAGAGAAGCGGCACTTACCGAATTAGACGAAAAAATAACCAAATTTCGAAAAGAGGCCCGGTTGGGGGTTGAGGGGGTCCAAACGGGTATTGAGAAAGCCCGAGAAGACCACCAGGCGGACCTTACGGAGGTTTATAGGGTGTTGCGCTCAGAGGACTCTCTCATCAGAGAAGCGGCGGTTGGTGAACTAGAAGGAAAAATAACCGAATTTCAAAAAGAGGCCCGGCGGTAGGGTGTTGAGAAAGCCCGAGAAGACCACCAGGTAGCCCTTGCGAAGGCTTATGAGGTGTTGCGCTCAGAGGACTCTCATCACATCAGAAGAAGCGGCGGTTGCTGAACTAGACGGGAAAATAACCGAATTTCAAAAAGAGGCCCGGTCGGGTGTTGAGAAAGCCCTAAAAGGCCACCAGGCGACCATTACGGTGGCTTATGATGCGTTGCGCTTAGAGGACTCTCTCAGCAGAGAAGCGGCACTTACCGAACTAGACGAAAAGATAACCGAAGTTTCCGATAAACTGAAACATGATCGTATAGCCGCGACCAAAGCTCTTGAGGAAGCCTCTTATAATATTCGTACTGAGGCATATAACGCAAACAGTGCGCTTGCCGGAATAGTGCGAACAATGAAAACGCTAAAACGTGCCATAACAGTTTGGGCTGAGAAGCGGGGCCCATTGGTTGAGGGGCATTATGAATATTCGTTTGGTGCCAAAGCGAGTAATAAATGTGGGGGATACGCTATGACAGCTGCAGGTGAAGTTATCCAAATGGCGGTCTGCTCGGTTAATGGTAGTGGTAAACCTGTGGGCGCGGTCGCGATAAATATTGTAGTAGATGGGGAAGAACGGGGGATTGGAGTCACTAAAAATAAAATCTCTGGAGATAGTTCGACGGTGGTTTCGTTCTCCGGTTATGATCGAATTATACTTTCCAAAGGTAGTGTTATTAACTTTGTTATGAAAATTGGTGACCCAGAGAGTTCTTCCACTATTGTCTCATTGTTAATTGAACTTATTTTGTAAATACTAATATATTGAAAATCATGAACGAATCAACGCTTCCAATTGTCAATACCACTCCATCAACACTGTGTACAATTAACGAAAGAAGTTCAGATTTTAGGTTGAATAATATCGTCGCTATGCAGGATATTTTAGTTAGAGAATATACAAATAGAAAAAGAAACGTGCGGTGAACACGGCTGAAGCATCTAGCACTGCTCTAGCGAGTGTTTCTGTGTTGTGTGGGGCGGGGACAGCTGCAACTATATCCACCATTATAACGGTTCCTGTAGCGGGGATTTTATGTGTGGTGTCGGCCGTTTCTGGGTTGTTGTGTATGGTAATTAGGGCGTCGGGTGGAAAACTCGAGAAAAAATGTAGAAAACATGATAGAATATCTGTTCTCGCCAGGTCGAAGAAAAATACCATCGACGTTATGGTGTCCAAAGCGTTGGCCGATAAGAAAATATCAAATTTAGAGTTTGAATCCGTGGTGGAAGAAATGGGGAGATATGAAATGATATAAGAATCAAGGCGCGCGCCACCATGCCCAAAATTGAGTGTACTGATTGGGATAAATTTAGGGAAAAACTTGGAGATAAAGTCGGAAGAAATGTTACAGCACCAATATAAGAAAAATAATTAATTTTCTTATATTGGTGCAGTAAACAAATTTACATACCTATACAACATGTGTTTTTCACTGAGAATTACGCTGTAATCACATAACAAATTCAGTCGAGGATTACACTGTAATCGCCTGTGTAAATTGATACACTCGGCTATAAATAACTGTCTGTTTACCTCGGCTATCAATTTACGCATGGTTCATAACCCGTGTAATTGAAACATTGTCGTAAATCGATAATTGTACAACACTAGGTAATGTTTATCATAACAGCCTACATGGTCGTGTGGGTTAAGGCGATACTCTATAGAGACGAGGGTCGGGTCGTTCGCGCCGCGTTGGAGCTAAACATTTTTTATTTATTTATTTCTATCCCTACAAATGTGGTCGCTATGGTAAACAACTGCATGACAACGGCGTTCCTATCCGACCGCTCGAGGTTGATAAAATTGATAAATTCAGATTGCCAGTTTACATACCATCGATAAGGAAAAATACACTCAAAGTATGACAACGGCGTTCCTATAAGACCGCTCGAGGTTGATGAAAAATAATTTCAGATAGCCCGTTTACATACCTTCGATAAGGAAAATACACTCGGCTATAAATTAATTAGTATTTTTTTTTTTTTTCAATAATAATTTTTCAATATCTTTATAAGCGATATCGTAGAAATGTACATTCGTAAACGAATCGTTGGGTTTTAAAATTTTTGTATAATACACCTTAGTTTCATATCCGATACGCATTATCCGTCTTAATGTTTGTATTTGCCTCTTGTATAGTTGACATAATTGCCGGTATAATATTGAAATTGTAACGTTTTTATCGGAGCGTAATAAATTACGCTGGTATTTCATGTATTCGATATCACCTAGTGTTCTCATTTTATAGAATTTATATACAGGATTATAACCCCCGTAAGCTTCGTAAACTTCTTCAACACAGTCATTAAAAATTTGCAATTCAAATTGTATTGTATTATCCATTTTCTCTAATAATATTGGTACTTGTTTTTTCTGTTCAATTTTCCAATTTTATAAAATTAGTTTGATAATGTTTTTTTTACAGTGTTTTAATGCTGTAGAAACACCGTGACTTATTAAGATTCTGAATCTTCTATCTTTCTAACTGACTTTCCGATTTGAATTATTACTAAAACGATAATACTTGCGAGCACGTAATCCCTTGTTAGCCTTATTCGATGAGTAAGCCTGAGTGCCACCGCATGGTGGACATAGCAATGACTCGGCTTTGGTCCCTACCCCACAATGCCGACATTGGCGAGGTGAAACGGAACCTCTTCGCATCCATGCACGGTGATGTTTGCAATATTCGTAAATACCGGTGCGAAAACATCTCTCGTGACTACCTGTCTTCAACCACGCACACTTAACTAGAACCATTATGTTATACATATACTGAGTATAACATAGGGATTTTTTATCTCTAATAGGGTGTATCTTCTCATGTCATAAATATATGGTCTCGCGGTAGTAGTATATAAGAGTCACAAATGATACCATCATGCTGTGGAAGGTGCCGCGCATAGCCGGTGCCTTCCAGAGGTGATGGTATCATTGTGACTCTTATATACTACTAATGTGATATTTTATTTATCCCCCACAAATTCCATCTGCCACAATTGCAGTAACTATTCTGTGACTGCTAAAACAACAACGTTGCATATAAATATCCCAGATACAGGATTCCATAAGGTCGGCCATATTGTATATGACATATAACACGTTTATACCACATACGGTATGTTGTGTATTATTATTAAGACCAATATGCTAAAGAACTTGGGACTAGGCTAGTTTCATATCTGTGTGTGATGTGAACACTTAATTAAATGCTTACATGTATCAAGTGTCCAAATATGGAAGCAATCCATGAAGTAATATTAAAGTTATATGACGATGAAGAAACTTGTACAAACGTTTTGACGCAAAACATGGCTATGTGTTTCCACAAAAATGTGAAGGTACAAAAGGTTAAGGTCATCTTAATGGCGACAAGAGTGTGTTTCAAATGCTTACATGTAACAAGTGTCCAAATCTTGAATCAATCAATCAAGTAATATTAAAGTTATATGATCATGAAGAAACTTGTACAAACGTTTTGACGCAACAAAATGGCTATGTGTTTGCACAAAAAGGTGAAGGTACAACAGGTTAAGGTCATGTTAATGGCGACAAGAGTGTGTTTCAAATGCTTACATGTAACAAGTGTCCAAATATTGAATCAATCAATCAAGTAATATTAAAGTTATATGATGATGAAGAAACTTGTACAAACGTTTTGACACAACAAATGGCTAAGTGTTCCCGCAAAAATGTGAAGATACAAAAGGTCAAGGTCATGTTAATGGGGGCATTAGAGTGTTTCAAATGTCCACATGTATCAAGTGTCGAAACATTGAAGCAATCCATCAAGTAACGTTAATGTTATACGATGATTCTGAAATTTGATGCAAAAAAATATATGAAAATATGAAGATAAAAAAGGTCATGTTAATGGCGGCATGACATTCTGACGCAAAAAAAATGTACAGGTAAAACAGATCAAAGTCATGTTTCCAAATGCTCACATTATCAATTTTCCAACTATTGCAGTCAAGTAATATTAGAGTTATACAATGATGACGAAGCAGGCGCGACAAAAATGTTGACTATAGTCGCACCTTCTGTTAAAGCAGGCGTGACAATAAAAATTCCGCCATGGTAGCGGTGTCGCACCTGCCGAGAAAAAGGTCAAGGTCATGTTAAAATGGCAGCATGAGTGTCTTCCAATTGCTTGCGAAAGAAAATATCTAAGTGTTTTCACAACCATGTGAAGGTAAAAAATGTCAAATGTTAATGGGGGCATCAGTGTGTTCCAAATGCTCACATGTATCAAGTAATATTAAAAATATATGATGATGATGACAAAACTGGTACAAACATTATGATGTAAACGTGGGTAAGTGTTTCTGCAACAATATGAAGGTCAAAAAGGTCAAGGTCATGTTAATGGGGGCATAAGTGTGTTCCAAATGCTCACGTGTATCAAGTGTCCAAATATTGAAGCAATCCGTAAATAAATATTAAAGTTATATCATAATGAAGAAACCTGTACAAATTTTTAGACATTGTAGACGCGGACGACGACGTGACGGCGACGATGGAAAAAGCGGCGACTATAGAAAGGCATGAGCTGTTATTCTTGTGTGTTGCACACCTTTGTGGTAATCATGTGTCATATTAAAGTGACGAGAATAGTCAAAAGGGTAAAATTTACTGCACAGTTGCCATTACTCAAAAGGGTAAAATTTACTGCACAGTTCCCATTACATTTGTAATTAACAACCAATTCTGACAAATGTTTGGTGGATTTGTTTCAGTTTGGTTGTTTGTTTATTGGTGTTTAACGGCCTATCAACAGATAATGTCCTCATTTAAGGCAGGGCCAACAGGTTTGATCGCGCATTTAAACTGCTACATTGGGGTGGAGGGGGTGTAAATATCAAAATCAGAACATCGAGATAAATATACATTCAAGATAAGTATGCAATTACATAGAGATATATATATATATATAAATTCATCCCTGAAATTACAATAACCTGACCTGGTGCCAGGTCCATACCACACCAAAGTCACTTGGCACCTTCACCTAAAAGTAATACCGGTAGGATTACTCATATAAGGGATATAACCAGATTCAACCGTCAAATACAAGAAAGGCAAATACGTACTTGAGGTCAAAACCAGGTCTCCGGTCGAGATTCCGGTAAGGATGAATCCCGATCGCATGCTCCCAAACAAAAACCACATGGATTTGTTCAGATTTAATGACCTTTACATGCCGGTGTAACAGTGTAGCATTTATATTTCACATGTATGTGCGAAGTAAATCTATGGAAATAGTCATAAGAACATTTTTATCCTACAAAGTTTAGTGCAGCGGACGCCTGTTAAACACATGTCGAACAACGTAGTACAGTAAAACCGTTTTAGAGAGGCTCATGCAGTCTGTCAAACATTTTACAATCATGGCATATACCGTAATTAAATATGACTGTGACTGGAGAAATGGGGCTTATGGGTTTTGCAACCATGGTAAATCCAGATCAGCCTGTGCATCCGCAGTCTGATCAGGATCTGCACTGTTTGCCCTTTCGTCAATCAAATACCTGTCACGCTTCAAACAAGCAATATATATCGTTATCAGGCAACAGGGGTGTACAATGGCATATTTGATCAGGAGCTAGACTAGTCATAAATCACATAAGACCAATTTCTCGAGCCACTTACATTCATGACAGGGAAATCAACACACACATATTTTCCATGGGGTTCAGTTTAGACAGGTCCCAAACAACAGAGATGGCCAATACAACAGGAAACAGCCAGCTTCATCCAGTCAGGCATTTCTTCACAAGCTGTTCTCGGAGATGCTTTATTTTCTCGTCAATTTCTTCCACACTCAAACCCTGGATATAGAGTGGAACGTAGGTTAGTATCCAGACTAGGAAAATTATCAGACACAAAATGACATTTGCCATGCGTATTGTGATCGTTAGTTAGCACTTTTAATTATTTCACAACTTGTATTAATCAAACACCTGTCCACAAGGGCAACCCTATTTCTATATTTATCACGAAGGGTTTGCAGAATAACCACCCGCATATGGGCCCTATGTCCTTGAAAAAAAGTTGGTGTTTTGAGTTTTTCACCAAATCATGGCAGATCAACATAGAAGAAATACATAGGGCCTTCAAAATGTTCAGTTACGGATACGTAACTTTTGAATGTTAATACATACAACATTGTACAATGTTCATATTTCGGCACATATCTTCAATATATTGGACGTCAGCTGTATTGTGTCCTTCGGACATACAGTTCTTACATTATCAGTTATTTAATTACTACAGTCATGACTCGGCGGCACAATTCTGTGATTGATGTTTCGTTCATTTGATAGAGCATGGATATTAAATCTTCTCAAAATTGGCAACAATACACCTGTCTACATCATCCACCTATATAATTATTTAACTTGGTTTTTAAGGCACTGTTTCTGTAATATTAATGTTATACCATGATGAAGAAGCTTGTTCAAACTTTGTGACGCAACAAAATGGCTAAGTGTTTCTGCAAAAATGTGAAGGTAAAAAAGGTCAAGGTCATGTAAATGGGGGCATGAATGTGTTCCTAATGCTCACATGTATCAAGAACCAAGTATTGAAGCAATCCGTCGAGTAATACCATGATGACGAAGCTTGTACAAACTTTTGAACATTTCGGACGACGACGACGACGGAAAAACCGGCGACTATAGTCGCGCTTAAAGCAGGCGCGACAAAAATGTATAAAAAAATGGCTAAGTTAAAAAGATGATATTTAAAAATAAAAAATGTTTTGCACATCTTCAATATGTGTAGAACTTATGTAAATTTCATATCGATTGCCTGAAAGTGAATTGAATCGGTTTAACGTCCCATCAATAGCTAAGGTCATTTAGAGACGGGACCACAGTTTAAAGTCTCTTCCGACAGATCAGTGGGATGGAAATACTATGAAAGTATTTTTTGATGCCTAAGGCGAGGTTTGAACCCGCAACCTCAGGATTGGAAGACAGGTGTTCTAACCCCTAGGACACAACCCATCCATGGATTAATTGACTGAAAGGTTTTAGAGGAGTAGTGAACACAACCTCTGCAGTTTTTCTGTCTGCCGCCCGCCCGTCCCGCAGTAAAACATAATACGTACCGTGTTTTTTAAACGGTCGTATAAAAAGCATTTCACGGTATAGTGGAGGGGCACCTTGAAGAGAAGTGGCTTAAAAACAATTTCTGTTCAACCCAAGAGAGAAAAAGCAACGACTATGCTAGATTGATACATCATACATTGTTGAACATGAATCCGGTGTCGGTCAATCAAATTAGGTGGGACAAAGTCACTTTTGAGGTCATTAAGTGCAAAGAGGTCAAATGAGTTCAAAAACATATTGTATATCAGTAGATGGATATGTACGTGCATATCATGCTTCAAATATCAGATAAAGTTGTTTAAATTGTTGAATATTCTTTCTTAGGACATATATGAGACGCTTCGTTTTTATGGTGGTTCAAACCAGTGTGTATTTTGCGATTTTCAAGATGGCCGACAGGTATCAACATTTTGTCTTAAATATATTCTGACTTGATTATTATATGGCGTTTGGTACATACATAGAAATACATTTTGATAACTTATAAAAACAATTAACCACTGACAAATTCATATACATATAAGATGGCCGCCAAATATTCACACAGACGTGCAGTAAATGTGTGTGGAATAACAAAATTATATAGCTACACTTTCATGCACATTTACATTTCAGTTATTTGCCTTTTTTGTTATTATTGATGTGTTCTTTGCAAAAATGATTGAGTCCATCTAATATACTTATTATTTGACCTTGTTGGAATATTCAAGATGGCCGCTAAGTATCGCTTAAGCTCTTAGGCGCTGTTGATCGACAAAGTAGTAAAGAAATGAAACATAATTGGAAATCATATTTGTGATATTTTAAAAGTCCGAGGCTTGTATTCCAAACTGTACCGAATTATCTGTCACCGCAAACAAACGTAAATCAAAGATGACCGCCAACATGGATACAATTCTGACACATCTATATTAAGTAGGGTAGTCATCAATGACATAGCATATGTTTTAGTGTTTCCGATGACAACATAAAGAATAATATTTTATGACCACCATTTTAGTTACCAAGATGGCTACTATATTGCGTAGTTTTATAATATGAGCTATCAACAAAATATTGGTGTAACTCATGCATAACAATAGATCCTAGCTGTAACATGGTAAAGGTTAGTAAACGACTACATAGTCATGATCAAGTGGAACATAATACATTTTGACAATGTCAAAGGAAACAGGAACATATTTACAATTACATCTAGGTATTCATTCATTTGAGTGAATCAACATAATGCCCGTATCTAATACCTGGATTCGGATAGAAATAAAATACAGTGGCAGGTTGGGAGCATGTGAATGGTAATTTATTATATAATTAACGATAGTGGGTTGATAATGGCCGGGGAGCGCGATATCCCTGGCTTGGCCCTTATTCGCATGTTCAGCTTTCTTGTAGGTGAGAGTTGAATCCAGCTAACCCCGTTATAAGATTTATACGATCATTGGTAATCCTACTACGTTTATGTGGAGGGGGCTAAGTTACTATAGTGTGGTGAAGACCTGACAGTAGATCCGGTTTGTCTAATGTCAGGGCTGGATGGAAATTGTATGCAAATATTCAGTTACCCGCCCCCAACCATGCAGATGAAATGAACTGTGGATAGTCTGTTTAAAGCCATTAAACATTAAACCGGAACTCTAACATGGTATCTTTAACACGACCATGAACACCAATGTTGCATTTTATTATTACAACAAGTCCGTAACCAGGGGTCGGTGCGGTCGGACGACCACCTCCCCAACCTCCGTCGTCGTGCCTTGATGTCCACTTTTTCATGCACTAAAATAAGAATTATTGTCAATACGTAGTCATTTTATAATATTGATGCAAGCAGGAGAGTCGTACTACATGTATGTGCTCAGTTTTTGCTGAGAATATATAAAATGGTATTTCAGACCATCTGGATTTCACAATTGTCTGGGAGAGCATGGCCCCGTAACCACATAGCTTCCTCGGGCCATTCAAGCCATCGAAAAGACTCCTTGCTTCATAAATGTCTGGTTACAGGTCTGTTGCATACATCGTAACTATGAGATACCGGTACATTCCATGCGGATGCAGCTATTGTGTCATTTTCCATTATAACGAAGCCTACTATCTATCTATGAAAAACAATAATCAATTTATTAATGCGGTACACGACAAGTTAGGCACAGCGATTGACATATCAAAGGGAAGTTGATGAATTCTGAACTTGACTGGCTATGTAACAACTACCATTATTCACTTCCCACATAATGAAAGCAGGGTTTTTTTCATAGTGAAGAAGTATGCTTAGCTTTTTGGATATGAAAACAAAAACCACGTCATCGCATCTTGAGCTATATAAGTATTATGCCAATGTCCACATTAGTGCGCTATAGAAGACACTGATTTGCATTTGCATACGTATATTCCCACCATTTATTTATACCTGAAAAGTATTTATCGACACATTTATTATTTTAACAAAGTCGTAATATTGACGACAGTAACATGAACATGGAATACCAATAACTTGGAAACACTGCACATGGACACTGCGAGTGTGCTCGTCAGTGTAGCAAGAGACATAATCAATTATTTGAAATTGGGGAATGATGTAACATATACATATTGTATATATGTAGTCAATGGTGTGATCATGGTCATCAAATCTCTGTATATATACCACATTATGATGTTATTGCCCAAAATAAAATAAACTTTTGGATGACGTATTATTTAAGTAGTCATATGCCGGCAGCCATGTGCTAGGCCATTTAAGTACATGCATGAATAAATAACCAGTATTTGTGAGCCATATTCACATTACTCTCTATTCTACGAATTCAATGCAAGGTGTCATCCAGACCATTACATCTCAGTTCATAAACGGCATATGCTGTGTTTATTAACAACATCAAGAAGTCATATACAGGTAGACATGTACTATGTACATAGGAAGGATTTAATGAGTAAGTATTTGTGAGTCACATAAGTATGGATATTAAACTATAATGCGATCAAGATAAATATGTTGTGAATTCATGATGGAACATATGTTGAGGTCATTAATGAGATTGTTTGGTACATAGAAATATTAAAACTTATAAAAATGTATTGTGCGGTCATAATACAATATATATTGAATGCATATGTATGTGTATGTATATGTATCACAGTTATGAAGGGCATTGTTTCTGGGAAATACCATACACTGTAATCATATATGTTGTAGTCATATAATGTCCTTACATTATGGTATGTGTAAGTGTCATATCTGTGTATTGTAATATCACAACCATATGTGTAATATAATATATAATACTTTAAATGCATTGAAATGAACATGGTTGATTATTCTATGCTAATCTAGAATTATATCAGAAAGTTCCCACCGTCCGTGCCTATACACACATACTTAAGATCGTAAGAGACCAAACAGCGACACTTATTTCACATGCACTTATTTGGGTAGTTGCAATTGCGATTCATGGATAAATAATGTACACAAAACAACCACTTTTCAGTACAACACCGCAATTCCCCTGACTGGATTTTCTACTAACCGGGTTTGAGCTAACCTGGAAGCGAAACGTGTAAAGCAAAACATTGACACATAGCTGATACGAGGCCTCCAAATCATGAGCATTCATTTCAGCATATTATGTTTTATATATGTGACGCGCATAGACGCTGTCAATATTGATTTCAGTGCTGGAGACGGGACTTTTGTTGATGAGAATATATGTTAATTCAGAATATATTTCCATTTATCAGCGATGGTTATACAAGCAGTCATGCGGAAAGTTTTGCTGAAATAGAATATGCTGATCTGCCTTATACGGACGTATGGTTATATGGGACAATTATTAAATATTTCAGTGTAATTTAAGTGTATGCATATGGGTATATCCACTTGTGAATGTATGGATATTCATGGAAATAGAAACTGTAATACATGTACATACTATTTGATTAGTGTTGTATTTTACATGAATTGTTTTATCTTGGTTATAATTAAGTCTAAAGTGATTGAAATGTCATGGTACTTAGCCGCACACCAGCATATAACAGTTTGATATCTGACTAATGCGAACATGGCCGAACAATGGTATATGGACCAATCGCAATACATAGTGTATACATATATGGCATTATAGTGCAATTTACAACGTATATGATAACGTAAGACTCAATAAAATACAATATTTAAAACAAACAGTACATATATTTTAATATTCTGACTACAACGAGTGTAACCTAATTCGAGCATCACCAAGTGTATTATGGGGCATATACAATCTACTAGTATATATATAGCGATCTACCACATGTGAATCTGTCCTATAAAGAAATTTAAAAGTAAAGGAAAAGAAACACACAATTGAAAGTACCACACTATATTAAAATAGCCTAAATGAGGCGACCGTTTTGAATAAACACAATTACAAATGACTTCAAAATCAAGTGTGTCCAACTTACTGATTTAACCGCCTAACAGAATGCAGTAGTATACATAAGTAAAGCAAAAGTAAACATTATATTCAATAACTTTCGAGTTTTTGCAAAATATGGCGGCCATTTTGAATTAAACACGCTCTTTAAGAAGAGCATAAATCTTGATCTATATTTTTAATATCGTATCTCAGATGAAAATCAAACTAATATGTTCATATATAGCTTAGTACCAAGATATGATACACCACAGTGTAGATAATGCTGCCTGATCTTCATGAATATTTGGCTTCCATTTTGGATTCATATGTATTTGAAAACTAGAAATGGACGCTTGTCGACAAGCGCATGTGTATCCCCCACCCCAGATACACAAGTAGTTTGAAACTAGATGGCCGCGGCCTGCATGTCGTGCCTTGTGGCGAGGCATGGACACTAAAAAAAGAGATATAGTATAACAAAAAACTTTAACCAAAAAACTTAACCGGACACACGTACGTACATGTACGTACGTACATACGTCAAAGTGCCGACTATATCGCGCTTTCCGCAAGCGGGCGCGACAAAAAATTTAACCAAAGCAGTTGCAGAAATATAGTATAACAAAAAGCTTTAACCCAAAAAACTTAACCAAAAACTTTAACCGGACACAGGTAAGTACGTACGTACGTACGTACGTACGTACGAACGTACGTACGAACATACGTACGTACGCCGCCAAAGTGCCGACTATATCGCGCTTTCCGCAAGCGGGCGCGACAAAAAGTAATTTGACCTTGACATTGGGCACAGGGGCCGCACGGGTGGGGGTAGAATGAAAATATGGATGATGATAAACAGGCATGTGAAGGTTCAAGGTAATGGGCAAAGTAGGTGCATAGATATAGTACATGAAAAAACTTTAACCAAAAATTTAACCAAAAACTTCAAAGTAATTTGACCTTGACATTGGGCACACGGGCCGCATGGGAGGGGAGTAGAATGAAAATATAGATTATGATAAACACCCATGTGAAGTATCAAGGTAATGGGCAAAGCAGTTGCAGAGATATAGTATAACGAAAAACTTTAACGAAAAACTTTAACCAAAACCAAAAACTTTAACCAAAAAACTTAACCAAAAACTTTAACCAAAAAACATAACCAAAAAACATAACCAAAAAACTTAACCAAAAACTTTAACCAAAAAACTTAACCAAAAAACTTAACCAAAAACTTTAACTGGACACACGTACGTACGTACGTCAAAGTGCCGACTATATCGCGCTTTCCGCAAGCGGGCGTGACAACAAAAAACTTAACCAAAAAATTTAACCAAAAAATTTAACCAAAAAACATAACCAAAAAACTTAACCAAAAACTTTAACCAGACACACGTACGTACGTACATACGTACGTACGCCAAAGTGCCGACAATATTGCGCTTTCCGCAAGCGGGCGCGACAAAAAGGGTGTTCAAGTTATGCTCTGGAGACAAAATCAGTGCGCAGAAAAACAAAGGGAGATAACTAAAAAATTAGGGATGCAAGAGTTGTCATTCTTGCATGACACACCTTTAGGGTTGTGGTCTATGCATGTGTCAAGTTTCATGAAAATATTCCAAAGGGTGTTCGAGTTATGCTCTGGACACGAAATCAGTGCACGAAACAACAAAGGGAGATCACTAAGAAATTAACGACGCAAGAGTTGTCATTCTTGCACGCGACACACCTTTGGGTCGTCTTCTATGCATGTGTGAAGTTTAATAATAAAAAATATTCCAAAGGGTGTTCGAGTTATGCTCCGGACACGAAATCAGTGCATGAAACAACAAAGGGAGATAAGTAAAAAAATGAACGATGCAAGAGTTGTCATTCTTGCGTGCGACACACCTTTGGGTCGTGGTCTATGCATGTGTGAGGTTTAATGAAAATATTCCAAAGAGTGTTCGAGTTATGCTCCGGACACGAAATCAGTGCATGAAACAACAAAGGGAGATAAGTAAACAAGAATTCCGCGGAATCAAATGCCTCGCCTTGTCCCGCTTTGACCTCGAGCCTGGGCCCGAAAGCAATTTTCACTGGCCCGAACATATTATACAATTATTGACTAGTGAGCCATAGAATATCAGATTGTATTCTATGGCTAACTAGTCAATAATTGTTTTATTATATGATAATAGTCTGTATATAGCACTTACGACCTTATGCCACTAGACAAAAATTGAAAAAGAATTTGAAAAAAAAAATGGAAAAAAAAGTTTAAAAATTAAAAATAACAAAAATTACGCGGAAATGTCTCGCCTTATCCCGCCTTGACCTCGAGTCTGGGCCCGAAAGCAATTTTCACTGGTCCGAACATATTATACAATTATTGACTAGTGAGCCATACATATTATACAATTATTGACTAGTGAGCCATATATATTATACAATTATTGACTAGTGAGCCATATCAGATTATATTCTATGGCTCACTAGTCAATAATTGTTTTATTATATGATAATAGTCCGTATATAGCACATACTACCTTATGCTACTAGACAAAAATTGAAAAAGAATTTAAAAAAAAAAGAGAGTAAATTTAAAAAAAAAGAAAGAAGTAAATTAAAAAAATATAATGCTCGCTACTGGAGCCCAGAATTTTTTGTAATAGTCCTATATTTATCTACATATCATATCTGCACAGGTCCACATATAACCACAATATTTTCAACACAGTTTACGGAAATGTAATATAATCATTTACCTGTATAAATTACCTGTAAGTGGTCAGTGGTCAGTCTGGACATTTGCACATGCTAGCACATGCACAGGTGAATGGTTCTCCCAGTCACTATTGTTCAACCAGAGAAGGATATTGTTCTCTCTACAGGTAAGGTGTACAGAGCACACGAGAAAACGGGTCTTCATGCATTAATGTCCAGTTTGTAGAGTGCACGAAACAAAAAATGGAGATAACTAAAAAATTAGCTATGCAAGAGTTGTCATTCTTGTGCACGACACACCTTCGGGTCGTGGTCTATGCATGTGTGAAGTTTCATGAAAATATTCCAAAGGGTGGTCGAATTATGCTCAATCAGTGCGCGAAACAAAAAAGGGAGATAACTAAAAAATTAGCTATGCAAGAGTTGTCATTCTTATGCGCGACACACCTTCGGGTCGTGGTCTATGCATGTGTGAAGTTTCATGAAAATATTCCAAAGGGTGTTCGAATTATGCTCCGGACAAGAAGTGTCTGCGGCGGACGTGGACGCGGCACGGTGTCAAACCCATAGTATCCCCCGACGAAGTCCGGGGGATACAATTAATGCATGGTATCCAAAGGGTTTTCTGCCTCCGTCCGATCAAGATCCAAGTGCCTAATTGTTTTCATTCATAAAATAAGTACACATGATTTGATTGACCGACACCGGATTCGTGTTCAGGATGATATAATGCATTGATTTAAAGTAGTCGTTGCTTTTGCTCTCTCGGGTTGAACAGAATTCATTTGTATGGGTGCTTGCCCCCCTACTAGTAGATTTGTATCGGTTTATTTAACATAAATGACTCTATTGGTAACCTGAAGAAAAAAAAAGTAAAAATAAAAGAAACTGTTTCTTCTTCAAAAAAATAACTAACATGTAGTGTTGCGAAATATAGCATTCATATTTCCGACTGATGCGCTCGCACTTAGTAGACACGTGCCTTGCTTTGACTAGGCAATAAATCATGGACTACGTCACAGATAACATTCAGTTCTCACATTTTTAAATTTGCAACATACAACAGCATGGCATTGGTCTGATACATCAACATGGCATTGGTCAGATACATCAACATGGCATTGGTCAGATACAGCAACATGTCATTGGACAGATACAGCAACATTTCATTGGTCAGATACAACAACATGTCATTGGTCAGATACAGCAACATGGCATTGGTCAGATACAACAACATATCATTGGTCAGATACAGCAACATGCCATTGGACAGATACAGCAACATGTCATTGCTAGATACAGCAACATGTCATCGGTAAGATACAATATGTCATTGGTCAGATACAGCAACATGTCATTGGTCAGATACAACAACATGTCATTGGTCAGATACAGCAACATGTCATTGGTCAGATACAACAACATGTCATTGGTCAGATACAGCAACATGGCATTGGTCAGATACAACAACATGCCATTGGTCAGAAACAGCAACATGTCATTGCTAGATACAGCAACATGTTATCGGTCAGATACAACATGTCTTTAGTCAGATACAGCAACATGTCATTGCTAGATACAGCAACATGCCATTGGTCAGATACATCAACATGTCATTGGTCAGATTCAGCAGATACAACATGTCATTGGTCAAATACACCAACATGTCATTGGTCAGATACAACAACATGGCATTGGTCAGATACATCAACATGTCATTGGTCAGATACAACAACATGGCATTGGTCAGATACATCAACATGTCATTGGTCAGATACAGCAACATGTCATTGCTAGATACAGCAACATGTCATCGGTCAGATACAATATGTCATTGGTCAAATACAGCAACATGTCATTGGTCAGATACAACAACATGTCATTGGTCAGATACAGCAACATGTCATTGGACAGATACAACAACATGTCCTTGGTCACATACAGCAACATGACATTGGTCAGATACAATAACATGTCATTGGTCAGATACAACAGCATGTCATTGGTCAGAAACAGTAACATGTCATTGCTAGATACAGCAACATGTTATCGGTCAGATACAACATGTCATTGGTCAGATACAGCAACATGCCATTGCTAGATACAGCAACATGCCATTGGTCAGATACATCAACATGTCATTGGTCAGATACAACAACATGGCATTGGTCATATACATCAACATGTCATTGGTCAGATACAGCAACATATCATTGGTCAGATACAGCATCATGTCATTGGTCAGATACAGCAACATGTCATTGATCAGATACAACAACATGTCATTGGTCAGATACAGCAACATGAAAGTTGGTCACATACAGCAACATGTCATTGATCAGATACAGCAACATGCCATTGGTCAGATACAAGAACATGTCATTGATCAGCTACAACAACATGTCATTGGTCAGATACACCGACATGTCATTGGTCAGATACAGCAACATGGCAATGGTAAGATGCAGCAACATAGCATTGGTCATTGGTCTGACAGATACAACAACATCATTGGTCAGATACAACAGTATGTCATTGGTCAGATACAACAACATGTCATTGGTCAGATACAGCAACATGTTATTGGTCAGATACAGCAACATGTCATTGGTCAGATACAGCATCATGTCATTGGTCAGATACAGCAACATGTCATTGATCAGACACAACAACATGTCATTGGTCAGATACACAGGCTCTCTGGTGACCTTTTCTGAAAAAGTAGGAAAAAAAGTAGGAACTTTTTTCGCAAAAAGTAGGAAAAAAGTAGGAACTAGATGGCCGCGGCCTGCATGTCGCGCCTTGGGACGAGGCATGGACACTAAAAAAAAGAGATATAGTATAATGAAAAACTTTAAATGAAAAACTTTAACCAAAAAACTTTAACCAAAAACTTTAACAGGACACACGTACATACGCCAAAGTGCCGACTATATCGCGCTTTCCGCAAGCGGGCGCGACAAAAATTAGGAATTTATGATAAACAAGAGCTCCGCGGAGCAAAATGTCCCGCCTGGCGCAGTTTGATAGTATATATGGAGCTTGTAATAACCTTGGGGTTAGTGAGCACCATGGGCTTTCTGTAGAATGATGCGGGATGTTGTTACAAATGCATGTATGGAATATTAAAGCATAAACTGAGCATTAACTTTTCCAAACACGTAAATTTCTAAGTCAGTCACCTTGACCTTTGGGGTTAGCGGGCACCATGGGCTTTCTGTAGAATCATGCGGGATGTTGCTATAAATGCATGTATGGAATATTAAAGCATAAACTGAGCGTTAATTTTTCCAAAGACGTAAATTTCTAAGTCAGTGACCTTGACCTTTGGGGTTAGCGGGCACCATGGGCTTTCTGTAGAATGATGGGCTTTCTGTAGAATGATGCGGGATGTTGTTACAAATGCATGTATGGAATATTAAAGCATAAACTGAGCGTTAACTTTTCCAAACATGTAAATTTCTATGTCAGTGACCTTGACCTTTGGGGTTAGCGGGCACCATGGGCTTTCTGTAGAATGATGCGGGATGTTGTTACAAATGCATATATGGAATATTAAAGTATAAACTGAGCGTTAACTTTTCCAAACACAGAAATTTCTAATTCAGTGACCTTGACCTTTGGGGTTAGCGGGCACCATGGGCTTTCTGTAGAATGATGCGGGATATTGTTACAAATGCATATATGGCATATTAAAACATAAACTGAGCGCTAAAACTGAGCGTTAACTTTTCCAAACACGGAAATTTCTAAGTCAGCGACCTTGACCTTTGGGGTTTGCGGGCACCTTGGGCTTTCTGTAGAATGATGCGTGATGTTACAAATGCATGTATGGAATATTAAAGCATAAACTGAGCGTTAACTTTTGCAAACACGCAAATTTCTAATTCAGTGACCTTCACCTTTGGGGTTAGCGGGCACCATGGGCTTTATGTAGAATGATGGGCTTTCTGTAGAATGATGCGGGATGTTGTTACAAATGCATGTATGGAATATTAAAGCATAAACTGAGCGTTAATTTGTAAGTCAGTGACCTTGACCTTTGGGATTAGCGGGCACCATGGGCATTCTGTAGAATGATGCGGGATGTTGTTACAAATGCATATATGGAATATTAAAGCATAAACTGAGCGTTAACTTTTCCAAACACGGAAATTTGTAAGTCAGTGACCTTGACCTTTGGGATTAGCGGGCACCATGGGCATTCTGTAGAATGATGCGGGATGTTGTTACAAATGCATATATGGAATATTAAAGCATAAACTGAGCGTTAACTTTTCCAAACACAGAAATTTCTAATTCAGTGACCTTGATATTTGGGGTTAGCGGGCACCATGGGCTTTCTGTAGAATGATGCGGGATGTTGTTACAAATGCATATATGGCATATTAAAACATAAACTGAGCGTTAAAACTGAGCTTTAACTTTTCCAAACACGGAAATTTCTAAGTCAGCGACCTTGACCTTTGGGGTTTGCAGGCACCATGGGCTTTCTGTAGAATGATGCGGGATGTTGTTACAAATGCATGTATGGAATATTAAAGCATAAACTGAGCGTTAACTTTTGCAAACACGCAAATTTCTAATTCAGTTACCTTGACCTTTGGGGTTAGCAGGCACCATGGGATTTCTGTAGAATGATGCGGGATGTTGTTACAAATGCATGTATGGAATATTAAAGAATAAACTGAGCTTTAACTTTTCCAAACACGGAAATTTGTAAGTCAGTGACCTTGACCTTTGGGGTTAGCGGGCAACATGGGCTTTCTGTAGAATGATGCGGGATGTTGTTACAAATGCATGTATGGAATATCAAAGCATAAACTGAGCGTTAATTTTTCCAAACACGGAAATTTCTAAGTCAGTGACTTTGACCTTTGGGGTTAGCAGGCACCATGGGCTTTCTGTAGAATGATGCGGGATGTTGTTACAAATGCATGGAATATTAAAGCATAAACTGAGCATTAACTTTTCCAAACACGGAAAGTTCTAAGTCAGCGATCTTGACCTTTGGGGTTAGAGGGCATCATGGGCTTTCTGTAGAATGATGCGGGAAGTAGTAGTAAGGGAGTCAAAATGATACCACTTACCGTGATATCATTTATAACCCTCTACAATACCCCCACCACCCCCGAAAAGCAAAAAATTGGTTAACGAGGAAAATTGTCTCCCGACAGCAAATTTATGAATTTTTGGAGAAAATAATTTTGAAAAGAGGGAGTCAAAATGATACCACCTCCAACCAAAAGTTGGTGGTGGTATTGTAGTCCCAATTATATTGGTAATTGACTTTTGAAAAAAGTTGAAATCATTAATGCAAGTACAATAGTTTATATTCCAACACCCCATTTTTCCCCTCCGATATAGCTAATTTATTTCGCAGATCAGCAACTAATTCTACCAGCTCTAGTCTACCACGTTCACCTTTAGCCACCTGACAGCGTAGTTGCTTATGTCTACAAAGAGTTTGGGCACTAACGAATTTACAAGGGCATCTGGGGCATTGAAATTGTGGGGGGACACAAGGAAACTTTCTACGTCTCGCTAGATGCCTTCGTAGATAGTCTTTACACTTAAACATCTTACAACAAGTCACACACTCCATTATATATGTATATAACCTATGAAATTTATCTGTTCAATTGGATGTGAAAAAAACATTATGTAAATTTTTCACGTCCAATTGAACAGATAAATTTTATAGATTATACAAAAGTATATATACAAAAGTATATACAGAAAATATGATAACGCCAGAAACTAGAGCAGAAATAGAAAGTTTGAGAAGAGAAGCCGAATCTCTAGGGATTACTTATAGTAAACGGTTGAGAGTTAGGGGGTTGACAAAGCTGATAAACACCACAAAGAATAAGGTGTTTATGAAGCGGTTTACCCGCGCCTATAAAAGAGGGACATTTAATGATATATCCAAAGCGGAGGAAGTTGGTAACAGAATTAAAAAAGAAAGTATTGCGGAGTTAAGGGCTAGTGTAATAAAACCTTCAAGCACCAATAATTTGTCTCAAATTAGACGCACAGGTGACCAAATACCAAATAATAAGAACAAATCTATAGTTCGCGCGATAGTGGAAAAAGGTGAAGAAATATTGGGGGCTCACGATGAAACATTGGAAAAGGTAGAAAATGGAAGACGGGTAGTTACATTATCCTTTCGTAAAAACATTGGCATTAACGGGTCTGAATGCATGTCCGATAAACTCGCTCCTTATATAACAACCAATTTTTATTTGAGATATTCATATTCTTACAAGCTAGAACATATGGAGGAAACTAAAAATGGAAAACCTGTAACTATAATAATGCACAAAAATCTCGGTAGCGAACCACTATCATCAATGAAAACCGTTAAAAAATGGCTGTCATATAAGGAGCAAACACGAATAATATCCGATAAAATAGACAGACCAAATAAAAAGTGGAAGTTTGTAAGATGGGTAGAGGTTTTCGTAAAGCTAATACAGGGTAGTAGGGGAATAGATTTGGGACTACAATCCAAAGAAGCAGCAGGAGATGAACTTCCAGAATGGCTGAAGAATAAAAAAGGTATGTATTCTTTAGATAAGTATAATGACGACCTTTGTCTGTTCAGGTGTCTAGCTATGCATATGACAGATAAAAGACCCGACAGATGTACAGAAAAGGCGAAAGAACTTAGTAAGCAATATTTTGGTAGTAATGTGGTTTCACCAATTCCTTTTTCAGATCTGAAAAAGGTTGAAGAGTTTTTTAAAATCGGTATAGAAGTATATCAACCCACCGAATGTAACATATGGTGGTTGAAAAAGGTACCAGCACACTATAAGGCAATAGGTAATAAACCAATGACAATAGGACTGTTTAATAATCACGCATTTCTGATAAAAAACCTTAAAAACCTATCTAAAATTTACGCCTGCGATAATTGCAAGCAGAAATTCACGAAAGCGAGTAATATGAAGAGACACGGACCAACATGTATGAAAGGTGAGACAAAAGTAATATGTGATGGTAATTATTTAGAGCGCCCGCGTTCGTCGTTCGAGAAAGTGTTCTACCCAAAAAGTTCTAACAGTTATGGGGCGATCGATTGGATGTACTCTGGAAAAGCGGGAGGGAATTCACATTCACCACGAACAGTGTGGACACGGGGGTGAAAGATGGGTTTTAGGAGCTCCAGTAGATGGATACTGTACAGAAACCAATACTGTATATCAATATCACGGCTGTTACTGGCACGGGTGTGAGATTCATGCAAAGCATAGAAAAGAAGAACGCGCATCCACTATGAGAAGAGATACATTTATTAGAAGAAGCAAAGAATTCAACCTAGTAGTTATGTGGGAATGCGAATTTCAAAGAACGGGTAAAGACATAAAGATCGGTTGCGACACTACTCTTATTCCATATCAGATAGTATACGATTTTGAGGCATATCTCAACCCAGAATTTGAAACTCTCGGTAATAATCTAGAGTACGAAGCCGAGCACGTTCCGGTAAGCGTTAGTATAGGAGATAATTTCTCAGGAACAGTAACTCATATTTGTGATAAAGATCCCGCAAAACTTATAGAAAAATTCGTAGAAGATTTGAAAGTCAGGGGAAAAGCTATAAGAGAAGAAGTGTGGTCAAGATATGGGTTTTAATACAGAACATTTACGTAAAAACCAAATCGCCAAGATCGAACAGTGGATAGAGCAAGTACCGGTTATAGGTTTTAACAGCAGTAAGTATTATATATAACTTACCGTAATAAAGAAATACCTAGTAGGCGAACTGGCATTAACAACAAAGAAAGTAATGGTCGAAAACGTGCAAACGCAACAATATTTCTATTTACTCCAGAGTTTAGATTTCTTGATGTAATACTTTATCTAGGACCTGGTGTAAGTTACGATAGTTGGTATAAAAGCCTACGAATGCAAAGGACAGAAATCTTTCTTTCCTTATGAGTGGTTCGATTCTCCAGACAAACTGGATTACCCAGGACTACCGGATATAGAGAATTGGTATTCCAAACTATCTGGGAAAATGTTAATAGATGAAACAGAATTAAGTAAATGTCGTAGAATTTTCGAAGAAAATAATATGAAAACTTTCAGAGATTGTTGAAATATTATAACGATTTTAGATGTAGCACCGTTCCTAGAAGCGGTGGAAAAAATGTGTGAATTTTATAAACACAGAGGTGTGGATATTTTCAAAGATGCGGTAACACTACCTGGAGTAGCTATACAATATTTATTGAGAGGAACCATTAAAGAACAAAAATCTTCAAAGACGATTATACCGGAGGATGCTCTATATGCACCAAAAGAAGAAACATACGAAATGATGAAGGACGCTCTAGTTGGCGGTCCATCAATAGTATTTACACGATATGCAGAAGCTGGTGTTTCAAATATTAGAGTGGGTTCCAAACCTTGCAAGGCTGTTTTGGGGTACGACGATGCAAACGCGTTATATTTATCTACATTAAATAAAGAGATGCCGTGTGGGAGAGAAACTATACACCATATAGATACCCCACATAACCCTAAATTTATTAAAAAGTTTTGTAAAAGAGTTTTATCTGGAGACTGGTTTGGGTTTGTGGAGGTGGATATAGAAGTTCCACACAACTTAAAGATAAGTTTTCTTAAATGTCCCCAATATTTATAAACAGAGAAGTAGAGGTTGATGAAGTTCCCACACACATGTTAAAATATTTAAAAGATACTGGCCGAACAAGAGGAGATGGAAAAAAATTGGTGGGATCTATGACCGCCACTAAAGTATACGCGCCACTGTTGAAATGGTATTTAAAACACGGCCTAGAAATAACTGGAGTTCATCGTGTTATAGATTATATTAGCGGAAAACCATTCGAATGGTTCGCAAAAGAAGTTACAGCTGCAAGACGAACAGGTGATGTAGAACCAAATAAGAAACCAGTAGCCGACATAATGAAATTATTAGGAAACTCGTGTTGTGGAAAAATGATAGAGGCAACGGAGAGACATTTAAATACGACATATACACAAAACAAAACCTGTGTTGACAAAGCATTAAGATCTGCATTCTTTGACGATTTGGAAGAGATTAGGTGATGCGGTACGAAATATCTTCAAGAAAACCCAGGTGTGCGGTAAAGAGACCATTCCATTGTGGAATAGCGTTTATCAACTAGCTAAATTAGAATGTTGGAATTTTACTACGAATTTCTAGACAAATACGTAAAAAGAGAAGACTTTGAATTAATACAGATGGATACAGATAGTATGTATATAGGAGTTAGTGGAAAAACGATAGAGGAATTGATTAGACCTAACTTACTAGACGAGTTTGAAAAAGAAAAAAAGAAATGGTTGGCTTGGGATAAATGGAGCGAAAGAGAGCCCGGACTTTTCAAAATGGAATTTAGCGGAGATAGGGCGATAGCGTTATCTAGTAAGTGTTATTCTGTAAAAAAATTTAATTCCACTAATTTTGATAATTCTAAAGAATTAATTAATAAAAACTCTGCGAAAGGAATGTCCAAGAGAACTAACAATTTAAATTGGGATAGATATAAACGAGTACTAAGTGAAACTACAGAAGATGGAAAACACATTATAGATGTAGCATTTAAAATGAAAGACGGCGTTATGAAAACGTACTGTCAACAAAAATTAGGACTCTCGGCATACTACGATAAAAGACGCGTGTTACCAGACGGAATACATACAGAACCTCTCTAATGATTTATTTAATTAATAATTTTGAAAAAATTAAGAAAATTATCTAAAGACTCTGACGATCCGGGGGTAGCTGGGTGTCAGAAGGTACCATAAGAAGTTCTTCGCGAACAAACCCTCGAGATGGCCCATCATCCAAATAGTAGAGCACGGGCTCATCGGGTTTGGTAATAGATCGATCTAGATGATATACATTGAGAGACCACACGGGATCAGTCGCGCGGCGGCTGCCACCTTCGAGCTCTCCCGGTTGATAGAGCCGTTGCTCCTCTAAACCAACAGGTCGCCCGCGTGAGACGGCAGAGGGCTTGCTCGTCACCCTTTTAAACTGGATAGCATCTACAGGCTTCTTACCTATCAATCTGGTCACCTCTCCGTTCAGTGCGGAGACCACGGCGGGCAGTCTGGCCACCCACTCGATCGCGAATGAGGGTCTACAAGTTCTTTGGCGTATTGGTGTCCGAACAGTCTCTCAGCCAGGGTTCGATTGAAGCGCTCCACGATCCTCTGGTCCCGGTGGATGTTGACGCGGCCGCGTCTGACAGAAACGTCGTGCTTAGACAATAGATGGGAGACCGCGCCCATGAACTCGCGGCCGGGATCGACCTGGAGAAGATTCGGCCATTTGAGAGGACTCCTCTTATATATTCGGGAAAGAGCCTCGGCCACCTCCTTAGACTCTTTAGTGGCCAACGGCTCAGCCCCCTTATAACGACTCGCTACGTCAACGATTGTCAGTGCGTACTTGTACGTCTTGCGACCGACGCGATCATGAGGGAGAAACAGGAGATCCGCTTGGTGAACTTGGTTCGGCACCGGCACGTCGAATTTCGGGCGCGGAATATTGTGAGGCGCGGGTAAATAGATCTGCCAGATGGCCTGCTTCTTGAGCCATTCCTTGACAGTGTTTTCTGAAACCTTGGTAGCCGCCGCGAGGTTCTTGATGGCCGCGAGTCCCTTCCAGTACCCGCGGGGGCTATAGTATGTGTTCGCTAGCTTGCGCGTTAGGCGAACCGATGGTTTGGTATTAAGTTTGCGCGTATTCATCGTATGTGATGTATTCTAATATATCGGACAATCTCCAACATGCCCTCGCCAGATCGTCCGGAAACTGCGTCGTTAATAATAAACCTTTGTTGGAAGTACAATTGTGATTGGGGGTTAAGTTCTGAAGGATCTAATTCATCCAATCCCCCGGGATTGGTGGAGGAATCTAACATCCGCTTTGCGAAAAGTGTGGCCGCTTTTTCGTCCTCCCGCCACGTCTCGAGAGAATCTCGGGCCAGACGAATCATACCCTTTGCACCAGCTATACGGTGTTTAAGGGCAGTGTAGCCTACAACAATCATAAATAAAGTTTGTCAACTAACATCGTTCTATATATATATATATATTTATAAAAAAAATTTATTTAAAATAATTATTAATTTGTAAAAATTATTAATTAATTTAAAATCTCGATTGGATATAGTAGGTGACGATACCCACCACACCCATTCCCATGATGATGAACGCGATCTCGCGATCTTTTTGGGGCTCTGACGGTACATAGAAATCTGAAAGTTGGGGCTCGCGATCCAGTCCCAATTTCATTGGATCGAGACTTTTATGTGGATATGCCAGCGCGTACTCGCGGTTGGCTTCTTCAACGTTCTGAAAAGTTTGTGCGGCGTGATTTTCGCGGCGAAGCTCTTCGTTGACCCGGTCCAGATGGGCGGTTCGTTTTTTCGACCATGCTTCCTTTGTGCTATTGAGTTGTTCTACAGCTAAATCGTGACGCTTGCGCTCCTCATCCACGTTCGAGCTTCTCATTTTAGAGAATATAAAGTTGCTACCGCTGAACGCCAATGCGTTCACAAGCGCACCACCTACTATTACTGCGATTGAAGCCATTTATTTCCATATATTAACGGGTAGAATTCCAGCTTTAATTGGATAATCTCGGGTCCAAACTGCGGCCGCTACATCTAAGGTCGCGAGCCCTATGTCTCTCACAGTAAAGTCCAATTTGGGAGCGGACCCTCCTAGGGCCATCTTTGATAGTCGAGCATACCCGATACTGAAACCCGATATCACCACGGCGTGATAAAGCGCATTCACTATCATTTTACCATCTTGTTCAGCCATTGTTGATAATTATAATTATTGCATATAAAAGGGGATCGCGATCAATGTTTAAATGGGGCGCATCCAATCGCGATTGGTGTTTCGTAACTGTTTTTGGATGAATTGATGGGGGTTGTTTTTTCGATAAGGATTGGTGTAATAGGGGGTATTTCCACACGCACAGGGCACCAACAACTGCCAGACCACCACCAACAACCCAACTCCAATTCGTGAATTGGGGTTCAATCGGATTCGTCCAACCTCGATTGAGTGTTGAGTGTGCTTCCAATTCGTGAATAGGGGGTGCTGTTGTACTCAACACTGTTGAACCTGATTGCTCTGTCTTCAGATGTTTTGCTGTCTCCGTCCCCGATTTCAACGACTGTTTAGCCTCTCGAAGCTCGGCGAGTATTTTATCTTGTTTAACTTTTCGGGTGGCAGCCGCCGCCCTCCCAGCTGCCTGCCTTTTTGGGTTTTTATGTCGTGCAAACCCCAACTCCAATCGCGATTCGGTTGGAGGATCAATCGGAGTTGGAAGTGCTGCAATCGGGTTTGATTGGGTTGGAGCAATCCCCAACGCTGTTGGAGATTGCTGTTCCGTCACTCTCGCAGGTGTGTCTTGTGTCATCATTTATGATATTAATATTAGGGCTTATAGTTTGTGGGCATATATGTCCAAATTGACAGTGTTTACCCGTGGTCAACGCGGTTGTCAGCGGAGCTAAGTACATTCCAAACTTGTGATAAATTGAGCAGCAGGCTGTTTCTAAGAGTGTGACCTATAAAAAGGTCAGTCTCTAGATCGTCAATCAATCCCGCGGTATTTGGCATAGGGAGAAGTATACTAACGGCGGTTGCGTACAAATGAATAGCCGCCGATCCAAGAGTTTTTGTCATCTCCGCACCTAACCTAGATTCGTATCGCGTATACATTTTATCGATCTCCGCATCTGACATCTTATCCACCTGAAAAACTGAGAGACGCGTACCGAGATAATGCTCCGATTGTCCCCCAGCAACCAGCGCAGCTAGCCGCTCTCGTCGCGCCGCATTTTCATTTTCATTCGGAGTAGTTGCACTCAACCCAATACCAACCGCCGTTGGAGTTGATCCCGATTGCTCTGTCGGAGTTGATGTTTCATTATCTTTCAGGGTGTTGGCAGTCGGATTTGAGGTTTCTTCCATTAGCTGATCGAGAAGTTCGTCGCAGTTCATTATTGCTAATTTTCTTAAAATTAATTTAACTATTCTAACAAGTCTCATCACTTTAACATATTGCCAAGCGCACCACCCGATACTTATGATCACCATTATGCTCGCAACAAAGCTCGCAGCGGAGCACCAAATTGTTAACATTGTTAACCATTGTTCAGCATTTGTTCAACATTTGTTAAGCATTTGTTCAGCATTTGTTCAGCATTGTTCAGCAATTGCTAAGCATTTACTCGGCAGTTACTAAACGAGCGTTAAGTAATTACTAACGAGCGTTAATAATAAAATTAATTAATTGATAACTTCGTAAGCAGTTGGTTGATCAGTCTTTAGCAGAAGCTTGGCGTGCTTAGTTTCCGAAAGCATCTGTCGAACCTCCAGGCGCTCCGCGCGCGTTGGAATAACGTCGTTCTCTCGAAGACAGTCATCGAATGAGTCTCGGTCCTTGCAGTGAAAGAGGGCGACCCATTTCGTTTGCTCGCGCAGATCCTTGAGGACGGCGTTGTACTTTTGAGTGGAGATCCATACGCTTTGCCTAGCATGGCGGCCAGAAAATGCGAGCTCGGAGAGCATGTCCTTCTTTTTGGTCATCGCCGCCTTGGCTGAGCAATCGTCAATCACGTATAGGGTGGGCTCACCCTGGAATCTTTGGTATAAACCACGCAACCAATCGTGAAGTCTGTCGCCAGCGTCAATAACGTATATCTCAGGGTCGTCCCATATCCACTGGCGCCGCTGATAAGTCTCATTGTGCCGCACAGTGGGACACAGGATCACAATGTGTCGAAAGGCACTGCGGCATGACCCCTCGAGCATGTCGAGGATGAAAACCGTTTTTCCACATCCTGTCTGCCCACATATTATGGCAGAGTGAGCATCTCCAATCGTGAATTGGTATTGATTGCTAATTTTCTTAAAATCAGTAGATCGCTGATACGTATCGACCATCTTCGATGTTGAGTTGTGCGTCTGTAATTATATATAAGTACACGTTCAATGGCCTGGCTCCGTCCGCCTCTTTGGTTATCTGGATCATCACACCCTCACTAGCGTTCTCAACTTGGCGTCCGCTACCGTTTATTTGGTCGTCGTCGCTGGCTCGCATGTCTAGCCATAACGCGTATTTGGTATTCAGGAACTCCGCGAGGGAGACGGCCGAGAGCTGCAGGTCTTTGGCAACCGCGGCAACCTCCGCTTAGAGCCGGCAGCAAACTGCTTTCTTACTTCGTCCCACTGCTGGTGCGCGCAAAGACCCGCGCTGTAGAGTTGATTGGGGACTCCCTCGATCGTCACCTCTACCTTCGTGATTTTGGGGTTATATAATCCGTCGGTTTTTCTAGCACCGAGCGCTAACCGAGCCTCCTCGAACAGCATCAGTATACCTTTCATCAAGCGGGTGGGTACGTTGACGTTAATATTCCACAATGTGTCGCTTTTGTCTTTCGTCATCTTGCGATGGCGAAGAACTCGGTCGTAAAGTATGGCAACGCGCCTGGCGTACTGGGTTCTGATCAATCGCGCGAGTTCGGGCATCGTGACCATGTCGTACTCCAGCGAAACATTATCGATCGCATACGTCGATAACATGTCGGTGGCTATGAGAACTCGGCCGTAGTCGTTGAACGTTAGTTCGTATTCGAGGCGGTCAGCCAAAGCACTCCGATAGTAGGACATGTGACTCTAGCAACTCAAAGTCGAGCGGAATGTAGAAGCGGTTGCCGTAAGCGCCCGCGACCGCGTTGTCGCTCGCGTTGTTATCTGACTTGTTACCAGCCCTGATTCTAAGTTTGGTTACGTTCTTATTTTTGCTGGTGTCAATACCCTGATAGACAGTGTTTTCGCGCTCTTGCACTGTCTTCCACAGGTCCTGATAACAATGGTAGACGTCGCTGTCATCGATCGACATCACTTTATTAGCAGAAATCTTTATCATGGTCTTCTTGACGATGGCGCGACCCAGGTTCTGAACGACGGTTCGGTCCGCGTCCGTCGACGTCAGCGAAATAGTGAAAGCGAGGCGAACAGTCCCCGGCACAATGACGTCGTTAGCTCCGAGGTTGGGGAAGCGGACTAAGAGCTGCTGGTTCTGGTCGATCGTCGATGGGTTGTTCGTAATAACGACACTCTGTCTCACGCCTTTTGCCCCAAGGGGCTCCCGCAGTCTGCGGTATGGATTGAGTTTGCGACCATATTGACTCGAAGACATAATTTAGTGAATCTATATTAAACCCGTATGGTTTTGTCTTTAATACATAATTAATTTTAAGAAAATTATAAATATGGCTGATTACGATATGGCTGATTACGATATGGCTGATTACTATAATGACATGTATGAAATCGGCAAAGACGATTACCTCGATGGTGATGATGATGATTATAATGACGAAACACCCTTGATACAGCCTCCAGTTCCAATCCAATCGCAATCGGGGGAATTAGGTGGCGCTACTACTAGTCAAAGTTGGGAATTACTCGAGGGAGCTGTAGACGACTACTACAACCGTTTTGCAGAAATCGGTCTGGTCCATCTTGTCGGTCGCGACTACTCCAAGTTCGAATTTGATCTGAACGGTAGATTGCGACTAAAAGCAGCATCAAATCTCCCATTAGTCAACACGAGGACCGGTAAACCCCTAGCACTGAGCACAATTGCAGGAAACCAGGGCGGTGGTGAAATCATAAGGAGCGAACTAGGATTCGTAGATTGGAAGAAGGGTAAAAAAATTATGCCGACCCGTGCTGTAGAGGCCCTACAGTCTACCGACGAAATGATGGCGAAGACGGCCGCCGATATAGAAACTGTTGAGCTCAGCGAACTCCCTCGAGTAGCCGCCGACGCTATTAACACGATGGAGACCACGTTCAGCGAAAACGAAATACTCAACGATGACCCACCGTTACCTCTTCGCGAACTCCGGGGCCTCGATAAGGTTATGCAAACGGTCCGGGGCAAACTGGTCCTTAACCTCGCCAAACTCTCGTCGCTGGATGAACATATCGCGCTAGAAGAAAGAAAACTGGAGGAAGCCGGTGGCGATAGAGAATCTACTGAGCGGATCACCGAACGCCTGCAGTCGTTGCGGGATGAAAGAGCAGCTCGTTTGGAGGCTGCCTCGACTAACCGTGAGGCTCTCCGCACCCAAATAAGTCGGATCCGCGAAACAATCTCAAGGGTCCTGCATGAAGAGACGACACTCGGTGAGCGTCTTCGCACTCTGTTCAGAGAACAGGGCATCACGATAGCAAGCATCCTCGCGGCTATCGGCATGACTATATCGACCATAGTTCTAGCTTTCACTGGTGGTGCGGCGCCACCACCCGCGCCAGCACACACACCACCACCCGCGCCATCCGGTGGAGCCAAGGAGTGGATAAAAAAACAACTAAAAGCCCTTGCCGAAAAGGCGGCTGCCGCACTACCTGGACTGATCGGAAGTATCGTTTCTTACTTGCTATCTATATTATCAAAAACGGCCGAATGGCTAGCCAAAAATACTTGGGCTCTAATAGTGGCAATCGCCGGTCTCCTACTATTCTTCGCCAGAGAGTTCCTAAAACCAAAGCGTAAATAGTCCGATCGCCACGAGGGCAACGACGAGCGCTAATTTCTCCTCCTCGTGTGTTGTGCTTCCAATCTCGATTGGTGTTTCCGCTCCTGTTTCAACATTGTTGATGATTGGATTGGGGGAACTCGATGGTGCATCCAATTTACGAATTGGGGGTACTGGGTTCAACTTCAATCCCGATTGTGTTGAGGGAGGTGTATCCATTTTGTGTTTTTGGGGTTTTATGAAATCGGTTCCACTTACAACTACGCGCCCGGGCATCTTGGGTGGGAGCTTGATGATATCCGTGTTCACGTTACCGTTGTGGTCGATTTTTTGATTGGCGGTGGCAATTACGATCCGATTATTGTAACCGTCAACCGGGTCGTCTCGTAGTATCATATTGCTCGGCGCCATATAAAGACCTATTCCAAATACATAGTCTACCGGGGTGCTGGCATTCTGCAAAACGTCTTGATAATTCTGGATCGCCTCCTCCAGGTCCACCCTAGCTGAGATGGCGTCCTCTACAAGTGCTAAGAATTGTTTTTGTGCATCAAACGCCGTTCGCGTGCCCAGTATAGAACTGCGAGTTTGCTTCTGTGCGCCGAGGATGGCCCAGACATACATGCGAATGGAGTCGTTGACGCGAGTAACCTCGGCCTGCGTGAACCCTAGACCCGTATCTAACATAAATGTACCCCACGTGTCCTGAACCTCAGCAGCCTGCTGTATGTAATTGACGTGAGCCCGTTTCGGAGGTAACATTTTACAAGAAAACACGCCGCAGTGCCGACCTCCAGACACTTCCGGCCCGAAAGTCATAGTCGCGTGGTCAAAATTCCCGGCGTTCCGACTGACGATGTGGTCGCCGGAGTGATCGTGTCTAAAATCAGTCTGCGTCCAATTCCCGGACTGGCCCCGAATGAGAACATCCCCGAGGCCGGTGCTGGTAGGAAATGCTTTCTGTCTCCAGTCCGCGTCTTTTGAAACGTTAAATTTGTTACACAGTCTTTCAAACGCCATACGGTCGTATGCGTTAATTGGAAATGGGATCCCAGGCGTCGTCTTGAGGTAGTGAAATACCTAGTTCTTTGAGAATCCTCCTAATAGTATAATACACGTGAAAGTTGTAGACACTTCGGAGTATGACATTCTTGGATGTCAGATGGTCTTTATGTGAAACTCCACACCCGGCTGTTGCGCACCATACAGCGAAATTTATTTGGTTCTGCCAAAACTGCATCGGTGTTGCTTTCCACCCGTTTACCGCCTCCATCGTAGTAATCTTGGGCAGTCTATATGTTCAAAGATGTTAGGGAAATTGGTGGCAAAGCCACTGTCCGGTCTAACCGTTACGGTTGGGTGTACAAGGTGGTTAACAACGTCTTTTTGCGTGTATTTACCTCCGACCGCGTACTTTGCATTAGAATTAAAGCTAAATGCTTTGGTATCCATTGAAAGATATTATTATGTTTGCTACTATCACTAATGTTCAAAAAGGGAGTTGTGAACTTCAAAAATTAATAGACAACTACTGCGGACAACGTCGGGTAGGCCTTAGATCAATCACGTTCACGGTCGGGTGGAAAAACGTTGAAACGTTCGAGGCTATCTATTCCGGAGACGTTGGAGATTTTTTAGATATTATCAATAACCCCGATCGTACAAATGTAGCGAGATGCCTTGGGGAAACAACTGCCGTATTACTTCCTGGCCTTTGGGGTTTCGGAGATGTCCAAGCTTTAATCGCGACGAATATGCCTGATATAGCCCCCCCTCTCGCAGTCTCAAAAGCCACGGGGCATGCGACATTGTCCGCTGAAAAAAAATTAAAGATCTCCCCGGGGTTGGCCTCAATGTTAGGATTTAAATTTGCACCCCCTTACAACGAGGATGAAGGGTTTAAGTTCCCGTTGAACTTTGTCTTCCCCATGGGCGAGCACCGCGGCGATACCCCATTAAACTTCGCCGTCACGAAAACTCTCGGGGTGCACCTGGATCGGGTGAACACATCTTACAACACGGTAGACGGCACTCCCAGCACATTACTGAAAGCCGTGCCCGCCAGCGACTGTTTCTTTGGGGAGACTGTGACCTTAGACTTCCCACACCCCGAGATGAAAGTTTTGGAATCGGGACACATCCACGAGTTGAAGATTTCTATTCTTGATGATAAAGGGCGAGAGTTTAAGAACGATTACCCGATTTCGGTCGTCCTAGAAATTTCAAATTAATTAATTTTAAGAAAATTATTTAGAATTAAACGCATGTTCGTAATTTATATATATATATATATATATATATTATCAACATTATTGAAAATGAGTATATACGGACCAGGTAGTTCTTCCGAATTGGGTGACAAATTCAAAGAATTGGAACCGACAGAAGGGGGGTTCATCCCGACAGAGGGCGACTTTTTAACTACCCAAAAAACAAAGGCCTTGATAAATAGAACTATATCGGTGGCCACGGACGAGATTCACAAGAGTCTACTATCACAACTTAGAGAATATGCCCTGGCTGTGAATACACAAAGTCGTGAAGAAACGCATACGGAACTAAACGAACTAGGTGAAAAAATAACCGAATTTCAAAAAGAGGCCCGGTTGGGGGTTGATAATGTCCGAGAAGACCACCAGGCGGACCTTACGGAGGCTTATGATGCGTTGCGCTTAGAGGACTCTCTCATCAGAGAAGCGGCATTTACTGAATTAGACGGGAAAATAATTGATTTTCGAAAAGAGACCCGGTTGGGTATTGAGAGAGTCCGAGAAGACCGCCAGGCGGACCTTACGGAGGCTTATGATGCGCTGCGCTCAGAGGACTCTCATCAGAGAGAAGCGGCACTTACCGAACTAGGAAAACAAATAACCAAATTTCGAAAAGAGGCCAGGTATTGATAAAGTCCGAGAAGACCACAAGGCGGCACTTGCGGAGGCTGATGGGGTGTTGCGCTCAGAGGACTCTCTCATCAGAGAAGCGGCGGTTGCTGAACTAGACAATAAAATAACCAAATTTCGAAAAGAGACCTGGTCGGGTATTGATAAAGTCCGAGAAGACCACCAGGTGAACCTTGCGGAGGCCATTGCGGAGGCTTATGATGCATTGCGCTTAGAGGACTCTCTCAGCAGAGAAGCGACACTTACTGAACTAGACGGGAAAATAGCCGAATTTCTGAAAAGAGACCCGGTCGGGGGTTGAGGGTGTCCGAGAAGACCACAAGGAGGCCATTGCGGAGGCTTATGGGATGTTGCGCTCAGAGGACTCTCTCAACAGAGAAGCGGCACTTACTGAACTAGATGAAAAAATAACCGAATTTTGAAAGGAGGCCCGGTTGGGGGTTGAGGGGGTCCGAACGGGTATTGATAAAGTCCGAGAAGACCACCAGGCGGACCTTACGGAGGTTTATGGGGTGTTGCGCTCATAGGACTCTCTCATCAGAGAAGCGGCGGTTGCTGAACTAGACGGAAAAATAACTGAATTTCAAAAAGAGGCCCGGTTGGGTGTTGAAAAAGCCCTAGAAGGCCACCAGGCGACCATTACGGAGGCTTATGATGCGTTGCGCTTAGAGGACTCTCTCAGTAGAGAAGCGGCACTTACCGAACTAGATGGTAAAATAACCGAAGTTTCCGATAAACTGAAACATACTCGTAGAGCCGCGACCAAAGCGCTTGAGGAGACTGCTGAAAAGGTTCGTGCTGAGGCCCATACCTCTATCGGGGGGCTTGCCGGATTGTTAAAAACAATGAAAACGCAAAAACGTGTGATAACAGTTTGGGCTGAGAAGCGGGGCTCATTGGTTGAGGGGCTCCCTGAATATTCGTTCGGTGCCAAAGCGAGTAATAAATGTGGGGGATACACCATGACAGCTCCAGTACACTTATTCCGAATGGCGGTCTGCTCGGTTAATGCTAATGGTAAACCTGTGGGCGCGGTCACGATAAATCTCGTAGTAGATGGGGAAGAACGGGCAATTGGAGTCACTAAACCCGCTGGAGATAGTTTGTCGGTGGTTTCGTTCGCCGGTTATGATCTAATTAGACTTTCCGAAGGTAGTGTTATTAACTTTGTTACGAAAATCGCTGACCCAGAGAGTTCTTCCACTATTGTCTCATTGTTAATTGAACTTAATTTGTAAATACTAATATATTGAAAATCATGAACGAATCACCGCTTCCAATTGTCAATACCACTCCATCAACACTGTATCCAATTAACAAAAGAAGTTCAGATTTTAGGTTGAATAATATCGTCGCTATGCAGGATATTTTAGTTAGGGAGTATAGAAATAGAAAAAGACACGCTAAAAAATATAAGCGCGCGGCGAATATAGCTGAAGCATCTAGTACGGTTCTGGCAAGTTTATCTGTAATGAGTGGTGCGGGGACTGCTGCAACACTATCTACAATTGTAACGGTTCCACTTGCAGGGGTTTTGAGTGGAATTACCGTTTTATCTGCAATACTTTGTATGGTAATTAGGGCGTCGGTTGGAAAACTCGAGAAAAAATGTAGAAAACATGATAGAATATCCGTTCTCGCCAGGTCTAAGAAAAATAGCATCGACGTTATAGTGTCCAAAGCGTTGGCCGATAAGAAAATATCAAATTTAGAGTTTGAATCCGTAGTGGAAGAAATGGGGAGATATGAAAAATAAAAAAATTATATTAGAATCAAAGCACACGCCACCATGCCCAAGCTTGAGTGTACTGATTGGGATAAATTTAGGGTAAAACTTGGGAGATAAAGTCAGAGGAAATTAATATTTTTATTAAATAATTAATTTTATAATTTTCTTTAAATTAATTATAAAATTAATTATATTGGTGCAGTAAACAATTTTAAAAAAAAAAGAAAAAAAGTTTTAGGTCCCACCGAGGCTCGAACCCGCGCCAGCAAAACCCTGACTTTGTTGGTGAAAATAGTTGTGTTTTATTTGTTTTCTTATATTAATTAATTATTATGTTTTCTATGTAATTATAGGGGATGTTCAGCTTTAAATTATTAATAATTTTATAATTTTCTTAAAATTAATTATAAAATTAATGAAATAATGAACCATCCGTAAATTCGTTAACCTCTCTAAGTGTTTATAAATAACCTGTGTACACACCGCCTGTGTAAATCGATAATTGTACAACACAAGGTAATGTTTATCATAACAGCCTTCGTGGTCATGTGGGTTAAGGCGATACTCTATAGAGACGAGGGTCGTGGGTTCGCGCCACGGTTGGAGCTAAATCTTTTTTATTTCTATCCCTACAAATGTGGTCGCTATGGTAAACAACTGCATGACAACGGCGTTCCTATACGAACGCTCGAGGTTGATACAAAAATAAATTCAGATTGCCAGTTTACATACCTTCGATAAGGAAAATACACTCGACTATAAATTAATTAGTAGTTTTTTTTTCTGTTCAATAATAATTTTTCAATATCTTTATAAGCGATATCGTAGAAACGTACATTCGTAAACGAATCGGTGGGTTTTAACAATTTTATATAATACACCCTAGTTTCATATCCGATATGCATTATCCGTCTTAATGTTTGTATTTGCCTCTTGTATAGTTCGCATAATTGTTGGTATAATATTGTAAATGCAACGTTTTTATCGGAGCGTAATAAATTACGCTGATATTTCATGTATTCGATATCGCCTAGTGTTTTCATTTTATAGAATTTATATATAGGACTATAACCCCTGTATTCTTCGTAAACTTCTTCAACACAGGCATTAAAAGCTTTCAATTCCAATTGTATTGTATTATCCATTTTCTCTAATAATATTTGATTATAACCTATGAAATGTATCTGTTCAATTGGACGTGAAAAAAACATGATGTATTTATGGCACCAATATATTTTTCAAAAGTCAATTACCAATATAATTGGGACTACAATACCACCACCAACTTTTGGTTGGAGGTGGTATCATTTTGACTCCCTCTTTTCAAAATTATTTTCTCCAAAAATTCATAAATTTGCTGTCGGGAGACAATTTTCCTCGTTAACCAATTTTTTGCTTTTCGGGGGTGGTGGGGGTATTGTAGAGGGTTATAAATGATATCACGGTAAGTGGTATCATTTTGACTCCCTTACTACTACTCGGGATGTTGTTACACATGCATGTATGGAATATTAAAGCATAAACTGAGCATTAACTTTTCCAAACACGGAAATTTCTAAGTCAGCGACCTTGACCTTTGGGGTTAGCGGGCACCATGGGCTTTCTGGAGAATGATGCGGGATGTTGTTACAAATGCATGTATGGAATATTAAAGCATTCCATTGAGGGAAACAGAAGTTACAATGAATTAACCTGAGCGTTAAGTTTTAGAAACAGAGCTAAACGCAAAAACTTAACGTTGAATGCATGTGAAAAGTAGGTGAATGAACCATGAAATCTGTGTGAGATGGTTACACCACAGTGTTGATGTATACCGAAGCATTCCATCAAGGGAAACAGAAGTTGTAATACATTAAACCGAGCGTTAACTTTTCCAAACACGGAAATTTCTAAGTCAGTGACCTTGACCTTTGGGGTTAGCGGGCACAATGGGATTTCTGTAGAATGATGCGAGATGTTGTTACAAATGCATGTATGGAATATTAAAGCATTCCATTGCGGGAAACAGAAGTTACAATGAATTAACCTGAGCGCTTAGAAACAGAGCTAAACGCAAAAACTTAACGTTGAATGCATGTGAAAAGTATGTCAATGAACCATGAAAAGTAGGTGAAGGTCACATGGGTTCCCTATGTGTGAGATGGTTACACCACAGTGTTGATGTATACCAAGTATGGAGGTCGTAGGAGTTATAGTTTTCTGGAAACTGAGCTAAACGCAAACACTTAACGTGAAATGTTGACACCGCCGCCGCCGCCGCCGCCGCCGCCGCCGCCGCCGCCGCCGCCGACGACGACGACGGAAAAGCTATGCCTATGTCCCGCTTCTGCTAAAGCAGGCGGGACAAAAAGTAGGAACATTTGTTCATATTTTCTTACCTTTGACTTTTACTTTGAACATTTCTTGTACTCACGGTTACTCGGAACATGGTGTTTCAGTGATGTCTTCTTGTTGTGGCCTTGTGTCTTCAACATTACGGATGCTGCCAGTCTGAAATTGTTTTTTTTATTCTTTGAACTAACATTTTACAGCAATAAGGACACCAACTAAGAGCATGCCTTTTATGGTTTTCAACCAGCATATCAGCATGTATGAGGTTATGAGGTCTGATCTCAATGTACACTGTTTGGCATGCCATTACACGGCCTTAATATATGGGTCTGGCAAGCAGTGTTGAGTCTGATCAAACTACACATGTGTATGTTCAGCTGGATGGAAAAGTTATAAGGTCCATTTTCTCAGTTGATGGCCCAATTTACTTAATATACTAATGTGTAGCCTATGAAGACTAGAAATATATCAATGTGCCGTGTATTTAAAGGACAAAATACATTTCGCATAGACTATCATGTATTTTCATATTTTGTTTTTAATTTATACCAAGGGGACTGTGCAAGGTAGCTTCAGAAATGTAGAACTTGGACTCGAGTATAACGATTGGTTGATGCCTAAGATTCAGATAGAGTTCTAGGGTCAGCATCACATAATCAATTTACTCGAGACCAAGTCTGAGATATGAGCAAAGACGTTTTGTTATATTGAAGCAGAGTTTCTTTATTACCTGTGTGACTAGTGTACATTACACTACCTGCTTAGTGTCAAAATAGCAGACAACCCACACCCGAAAAGATATTGATCTAAATTAGAACATTGATTGCATGGCTTCTCTGTTTAACACACTTGTAATGACAGATGCTGGGACTAACTTTCTGGTTAGGGGGTACAATTGAGCAGTGCCTACGCTGCCTGCTAAGATAATTTCACTTTGCTTGTATGAATGTTCTCAGATCTATGTGCACCATGGTCACAACTGCAATACAATCCATTTTCTCAGAGCATGCTCCAAAGCACCAAAGCAGTTAACATGCTCCAAAGCACCAAAGCACCAAAGCAGTTAACATGCTCCAAAGCACCAAAGCAGTTAACATGCTGTTAACTGTCTTTCAATTTTTTGGCCTTAAAAAACCTTTATTAAGATCTCACAGATATCATAGATGAAATTACATGTTGACAGCAGATATTTAAACCAGATGATGGTCTGGGCTTTAAAACCTGTCTACCATCAACATGTAATTTTGTGTATAATATCTGCGAGATCTTGATAAAGGCATTTTAAGGCAAACAAGAAACGAGGCAAAGCCACGAAGGCCAGGTTTTTTCCAAGCATAGACACTTGGATAACATAATTATACCCACTTTTTGTAGACTAGATGGCCGTGGCCTGCATGTCGCGCCTTGGGGCGAGGCATGGACAATAAAAAAAGAGATATAGTAGATGGAAAAACTTTAACGAAAAAACTTTAACCAGACACGGACGTACGGACGGACGTATGCCAAAATGCATAAAATGCGCTTTCCGCAAGCGGGTGCGACAATGATGATAAACACCCATGTGAAGTATCAAGGTAATAGGTGAAGCAGTTGCAGAGATATAGTACACTAAACAACTTTAACAAAAAAATTAAAAGTAATTTGACCTTGACATTGTGCACAGGGGCCGCACGGTTGGGGGTTAGAATGAAAATATGGATGATGATAAACACCCATGTGAAGTTTCAAGGTAATGGGCGAAGCAGTTGCAGAGATATAGTATAACGAAAAAGTTTTAACCCAAAAACTTTAACCAGACGTACGTTAAAAAGTTAACGTTGAAAATGGCTAAGTCAATTACGTAGAAATAATAGGTGAAGGTAAAAAAATGGTCACATGTTGGATAGTTGTATGTGGTAGGCACCCCTTGGTTATGAAGCTGTGAAAGTTTGGTGGTCCTAGGTGGTACAGTACCAAAGAAATGGACTTAAACACGAAAACTTAACATTGTAAACGCGGAAAACTTAACATTGAAAAATGGCTAAGTTGACTGCTGCGGGAAAAAATGGGTCAAGTTAAAAAACAAAGAAACGAGGCAAAGCCACGAAGGCCAGGTTTTTTCCAAGCATGGACACTTGGATAACATAATTACACCCACCCCTTTTTGTAGACTAGATGGCCGTGGCCTGCATGTCGCGGGGGGCCTTGGGGCGAGGCATGGACACTAATAGATATAGTAGATGGAAAAACGTTAACGAAAAAACTTTAACCGGACACATGGACGTACGGACGGACGACGGACGGTCGGAGTATGCCAAAATGCCGACGATATCGCGCTTTCCGCAAGCGGGTGCGACAATGATGATAAACACCCATGTGAAGTATCAAGGTAATGGGTGAAGCAGTTGCAGAGATATAGTACACGAAAAAACTTTAACAAAAAAATTCAAAGTAATTTGACCTTGACATTGGGCACAGGGGCCGCACGGTTGGGGGTTAGATGGAATATTGATGAAATATTTACCGTGAAAATAATGGATGATGATAAAGACCCATGTGAAGTTTCAAGGTAATGGGCGAAGCAGTTGCAGAGATATAGTACAACGAAAATGTTTTAACAAAAAAATTTAACCTTGAAAATGGGTAAGTCAATTACGTAGAAATAATAGGTGAAGGTAATAAAATGGTCACATGTTGGATAGTTGTATGTGTAAGGCACCCCTTGGTTATGAAGCTGTGAAAGTTTGGTGGTCCTAGGTGGTACAGTACCAAAGAAATGGACTTAAACACGAAAACTTAACATTGTAAACGCGAAAACTTAACATTGAAAATGGCTAAGTCGACTTGGCGGAAAAAATGGGCCAAGTTAAAAACAAGAAACGAGGCAAAGCCACGAAGGCCAGGTTTTTTCCAAGCATAGACACTTGGATAACATAATTATACCCACTTTTTGTAGACTAGATGGCCGTGGCCTGCATGTCGCGCCTTGGGGCGAGGCATGGACACTAAAAAAATAGATATAGTAGATGGAAAAAACTTTAACCAAAAAACTTTAACCGGACACACGGACGAACGGACGGACGTATGCCAAAATGCCGACGATATCGCGCTTTCCGCAAGCAGGTGTGACAATGATGATAAACACCCATGTGAAGTATCAAGGTATTGGGTGAAGCAGTTGCAGAGATATAGTACACGAAAAACTTTAACAAAAAATTCAAAAGTAAATTTGAACTTGACATAGGGCACAGGATCGCGCTTTCTGCAAGCATGGTGCGACAATGATGATAAAACACCCATGTGAAGTATCAAGGTAATGGGTGAAGCAGTTGCAGGAGATATAGTACACGAAAAAACTTTAACAAAAAAAGTCAAAGTAATTTGACCTTGACATTGGGCACAGGATCGCGCTTTCCGCAAGCAGGTGCAACAATGATGATAAACACCCATGTGAAGTATCAAGGTATTGGGTGAAGCAGTTGCAGAGATATAGTACACGAAAAAACTTTAACAAAAAATTCAAAGTAATTTGACCTTGACATTGGGCACAGGATCGCGCTTTCCGCAAGCAGGTGCGACAATGATGATAAACACCCATGTGAAGTTATCAAGGTTTATTGGGTGGGATGAAGCAGTTGCAGAGATAAGTAGTACACGAAAAAACTTTAACAAAAAAATTCAAAGTAATTTGACCTTGACATTGGGCACAGGATCGCGCTTTCCGCAAGCAGTGCGAACAATGATGATAAACACCCATGTGAAGTATCAAGGTATTGGGTGATGCAGTTGCAGAGATATAGTACACGAAAAAACTTTAACAAAAAAATTCAAAGTAATTTGACCTTGACATTGGGCACAGGGGCCGCACGGTTGGGGGTTAGAATGAAAATATGGATGATGATAAACACCCATGTGAAGTTTCAAGGTAATGGGCGAAGCAGTTGCAGAGATATAGTATAACGAAAAATTTTGTTTTAAAACCAAAAACTTTAACCAGACGTACGTTAAAAAGTTAACGTTGAAAATGGCTAAGTCAATTACGTAGAAATAATAGGTGAAGGTAAAAAAATGGTCACATGTTGGATAGTAATATGTGGTGGGCACCCCTTGATTATGAAGCTGTGAAAGTTTGGTGGTCCTAGGTGGTACAGTAACAAAGAAATGGACTCAAACACGAAAACTTAACATTGATTGTGGACGCCGCCTACCCACCACTGCCCACTGCCCACCGCCCGCCGCCCGCCCGCCGCCCGCCCGGCTTTCGCCAATCCAATAGTCTGGATTTTTTTTCAAAAAACCTGGTTAAAAAGGTAACATGTTGAATAATGATATGTGGTGGGCACCCCTTGGTTATGAAGCTGTGAACGTTTGTTGGTCCTATGTGGTACAGGACCAAAGAAATGGACTTAAACACGAAAACTTAACATTGTAAACGCGAAAAGTTAACATTGAAAATGGTTAAGTCGACTGCGCGGAAAAAATGGGTCAAGTTCAAAACAAGAAACGAGGCAAAGCCATGAAGGCCAGGTTTTTTCCAAGCATAGACACTTGTATAACATAATTATAAAAACCAAAAAACCCACATTTTTGTAGACTATGACCGTGGCCTGCATTTGCGCGCCTTGGGGCGAGGCATGGACACTAAAAAAAAAAGAGATATAGTAGATGGAAAAACTTTAACCGGACACACGGACGTACGGACAGACGTATGCCAAAATGCTGACTATATCGCGCTTTCCGCAAGCGGGCGCGACAATGATGATAAACACCCATGTGAAGTATCAAGGAGTAGTATATAAGAGTCACAATGATACCACCACCCTATGGAAGCCACCGGCTACGCGCGGTGCCTCCCAACGCATGGTGGTATCATTGATGACTCTTATATAATACTCAGATTTTCCACCATTTTTCGGCAGGTATTTATGATAAAAATATTTGTCATCAACCGCGAGATCATATATTTATGACATGAGAAGATACACCCTATTGAAGATAAAAATCTATTGGTTATACTCAGTATAATGCCTACCATAAAGCAAATGAGAGAGCAAGCTAAGAGTTGGGGAATTTCCCTAAGAGGTTTGAGACTCAAGAAAGCTATATCAGATAGGATTAGTGACGCGCGAGCCATCGTCTACGAGGAGAGGCTGCGGCGTGCGGTTTCGACCGGACGACTGCCCGCCGACCCCGAAAAACGCTCCGAGAAATTGGAGAACGAGACGACGGCCAGCCTGCGTGCCACTGCTTACGCGCAGCGTGTAAAAGAAGATCCCAGCGCACGCAGAAAAGCCCAATTCAAGGTGTACTACAATAAGATTTATCAAGAGATGGGGGGGAGACCTCCTAAGAGTAGGAGAGATATCGCCAGAGCTTTGGTGGAGGAGGGTCCCAGGATTCTCGCTGAAGAAGCTGAAGTTAGGGAAACTGTTGATAGGGGTAGGAGGAAGATAGTATGGACTTTCGAGAGGGGGGTAGATGGGGAGATCGCTAATCGCATAATGAATAAAATTCGCCCAGAGATGACCACGGCGTGTTATCTGAGGTATTCGTGCTCTTATCGTATTAGGAACATATAGACCAACGAAACGATGATATATCACAAACAATCAAAGGGCAGTCCGTGGATAAACGACATTTCCAAAGCGGAGAGTTGGATAACCGATAGAGAGAAAGGTCGAATGGACATCGACAAAGTTGATAGACCAAACACAAAATGGACCTTCGTTCGTTGGATATCGGTCGAGGTGAAGATGATCATCGACGCTCAACAACTTCTCATGGGAGCGGGAAAACTCCCAGACTGGTTAAGACAGAAAAAGGGAATGTATTCCGTCGACACGTACGACGACTACTTATGTCTGTTTAGGTGCATAGCCATTCACCGTGGAGGGAGAGCAGATAGATGTTGTGAGAATGCACGAACTCTAGCTCACGAATATCTCGGTCACGATAACGGACCGGATAGTAAGGGAATTCTTCTGGAAGATATTAAGAAGGTCGAAGAGCACTTCAAGATGGGCATTCGTGTTTACGAGCCCACCGACGAGGGAGTGTGGTATCTCATGAAGCTTCCGGCAAATTACGACGTGGTTGGAGAGAAGATCATGACGATAGGAATGTTTGGAGGTCACTCTTTCCTCATAACGGACCTCCGTAAGATGACGAACGAGTACGGATGCACCGGATGTCAACAACGGTTCACAAAGTCGTGTAACATGCACAGGCACGCGACCACCTGCATAGGTGGGAAGACCGTGTTGACATGTCCAGGTAAGATGGTAGAGAGACCGCAGTCTGCATACGAGAAGGCGTTCTATCCCAAGGGGTCAGCCAAGGGGAGGCCGATTTTTCGTCCTCGCGCCACGTCTCGAGAGAATCTCGGGCCAGACGAATCATACTCTTTGCACCAGGTAAACGGTGTTTAAGGGCCGTGTAGCCTACATCGATCATAGCAAAATAAAGTTCGTCAACTGACATCGTTCTATATATATATATATTTATAAAAAAAAAAAGTTTTAATAATTATTAATTAATTAATTTCGATTGGATATAGTAGGTGGTGAGACCCACCACACCCATTCCCACGACGATGAAAGCGATCGCGCGGTCTTTTTGGGGCTCTGACGGTACATAGAAATCTGAAAGTTTGGGCTCTCGATCCATTGGATCGAGACTTTTATGTGGATATGCCAGCGCGTACTCGCGGTTGGCTTCTTCAACGTTCTGAAAAGTTTGCGCGGCGTGATTTTCGCGGCGAAGCTCTTCATTGACCCAGTCCAGATGGGCGGTTCGTTTTTTCGACCATGCTTCCTTTGCACTATTAAGTTGTTCTACAGCTAAATCGTGACGCTTGCGCTCCTCATCCACGTTCGAGCTTCTCAGTTTAGAGAATATAAAGTTGCTACCGCTGAACGCCAATGCGTTTACAAGTGCACCACCTACTATTACTGCGATTGAAGCTATTTATTTATTTCCATATATTAACAGGTAGAATTCCAGCTTTAATTAGATAATCTCGGGTCCAAACTGCGGTCGCTACATCTAAGGTCGCGAGCCCTACGTCTCTCACAGTAAAGTCCAATTTTGGGGCGGGCCCTCCTAAGGCCATCTTTGATAGCCGTGCATACCCAATACTGAAACCTGATATCACCACGGCGTGATAAAGCGCATTCACTATCATTTTACCATCTTTTTCAGCCATTGCTAATTATAATTATTGCATATAAAAGGGATCGCGATCAATGTTTAAATGGGGCACATCCAATTGTGATTGGTGTTTCGTAACTTCCTTAAGAACCACCGTTGGAGTTGGAGTTGGGTTTCTGGTGTAGAGATAGTAAAGTACACCACCTATAGTGAACCCAAATGCCAGACCACCACCAATAACCCATGGGGTTCTCCAATCAGTTGGAACAATCAGTGGTGTGTTTACAGTCGGGAAAGATTGATCTGTATTTAGATGTTTTCCTTTTTTCGTCCCCAATTGAGATTGAAGTTTAGTCTCTCGAAGCTCATCGAGTATTTTATTTTTCCGAGCGACAGCCGACGCCCGCCAGCCCAGCTACCTGTCTTTTTGGGTTTTTATGTCGGGTTGACGGTTCTTTTGGAGGATCAATTGGATTCAACATTGTTGGGGCAATCGGGGATTGTGGTTCCGTCACTCTCTCTGGTGTGTCTTGTGTTATCATTTTCAAAATTATATTTTGTATTAGGGTTTATAGTTAGTGGACATATATGTCCAAATTGACAATGTTTACCAGTGGTCAACAGTGTTGTCAGTGGAGCTAAGTACATTCCAAACTTGTGATAAATTGAGCAGCAGGCCATTCTAAGAGCATGTCCTATAAAAGGGTCACCCTCTAGATCGCGAATCAACCCCGCGGTGTTCGGTATAGGGAAAAGTATACTAACGGTGGTAGCGTATAAATCAATAACCACAGATCCGAGAGTTTTTGTCATCTCCGCACCTAACCTAGATTCGTATCGCGCATACATTTTATCAATTTCCTCATTTGACATCTTATCCACTTGACAAACTGAGAGGTGCTTACCTAGATAATGCTCAGATTTCCCCCCAGCAACCAAAGCAGCTAGCCGATCACGTCGTGACGCTTTTTCATTTTCTACAGTCGGTTCTCCTTCAGGTGTGTCACCAGTCGACACGATTGTATCTTCTTCAGTGTTAATTAGCTGATCGAGAAGTTCGTTACAGTTCATTTTTTTCAAAATTATTAATTTTACTATTCTGACAAGTCTCATAAGTTTAATATATTGCCACCCGCACCAACCGATACTTATGATCACCATTATGTTAGCAATAAAACTCACAGCGGAGCAGCAAATTGTTAACATTGTTAACCATTATTCACCATTTGTTCAACATTTTACTCAGTAATATTCACCATTTTGTTAAACATTACTCAACAATTTTAGCAATTACTCAGTAATATTTAGTAACCATTCAGTAACATTCAGTAATTACTCAACAATTTTAGTAATTACTCAACAATTTTAGCAAATTACTCAGTAATATTTCAGTAATATTCAGTAATATTTCAGTAATATTTAGTAACCATTCAGTAACATTCAGTAATATTCAACAAAATTCAACAATATTCAACAAAATTTCACCAAAATTCAGCAATATTCAGTAATATTTCAGTAATAACTCAGTAACATTCAGTAATAACTCAGTAACATTCAGTAATAACTCAGTAACATTCAGTAATATTCAGCAATTGCTCAGTAATTACTAGTAACATTCAGTAATTACTAGTAACATTCAGTAATTACTCAATAATTTCAACAATTGCCCCCCCATTTGTTAATTAATTATAAACTTTATAAGTAGTTGGTTGATCAGTCTTTAGCAGAAGCTTGGCGTGCTTAGTTTTTGAAAGTATCTGTCGAACCTCAAGCCGCTCCTCACGCGTTGGGATAACGTCATTCTCTCGAAGACAGTCCTCGAATGAGTCTCGGTCCTTGCAGTGAAAGAGGGCGACCCATTTCGTTTGCTCGCGTAGATCCTTGAGGACGGCGTTGTACTTTTGAGTTGATATCCATACACTTTGTCTAGCATGGCGGCCAGAAAATATGAGCTCAGAGAGCATGTCCTTCTTTTTAGTCATCGCCGTTTTAGCTGAGCAATCATCAATCACGTATAGGGTGGACTCACCCTGAAATATTTGGTATAAACCACGCAACCATTCATGAAGTCTATCACCAGGGTCAATAACGTATACCTCAGGATCGGACCATATCCAAGGGCGCCACTGATAAGTATCGTTGTGCCGCACAGTGGGACATAGTATCACAATGTGATGAAAGGCATCGCTGTACCCTCTAGCAAATCTAAGATGAAAACTGTTTTCCCACATCCTGTCTGCCCACATATTATGGCAGAGTGGGCATCTCCAATCGTGAATTGGTATTGATTATTAATTAAATCGTTAGATTTAGTATAAAGCTGAAACGTATCGACCATCTTCTATGTTGAGTTGTGCGTCTGTAATTATATATAAGTACACGTTCAATGAGCCGGCTCCATTTGTCTCTTTGGTTATCTGGATCGTCACACCCTCACTAGCGTTCTCAACTTGGCGTCCACTACCATGTATTTGGTCATCATCACTGACTCGCATGTCTAACCATAGGCCATATTTGGTAGTCATAAACTCTGCGAGGGAGACGTCCGAGAGCTGTAGGTCTTTAGCAACCGCGGCAACCTCCGGGTAGTGCTTATAGCCACCAGCAAACTGCTTTCTTACTTCATCCCACTGCTGGTGCGCGCGAAGACCCGCACTGTAGAGTTGATTGGGGACTCCCTCGATCGTCACCTCTACCTTCGTGATTTTGGGGTTATAGAATTTGTCGGTTTTTCTAGCCCCGAGCTCGAACCTACGCTCCTCAAACAGCATCAGTATACCTTTCATCGAGCGGGCGGGTACGTTGACGTTAATATTCCACAATGTGTCGCTTTTATCTTTCGTCATCTTGCGGTGGCGAAGAACTCGGTCGTAAAGTATGGCAATGCGCCCGGCGTACTGGGTTCTGATTAATCGCGCGAGTTCGGGCATTGTAACCATGTCGTACTCCAACGACACATTGTCGATCGTATACTTCGATGTTATGTCAGTGGCTATGAGAACCCGGCCGTAGTCGTTGAACGTTAGTTCGTATTCGAGGCGGTCCGCAAAAGCGCTCTGATAGTAGGGCATGTGACTCTCCAGCAACTCAAAGTCGAGCGGGATGTAGAATCGGTTGCCGTAAGCGGCCGCGACTGCGTTGTCACTCACGACGTTATCTACCTTATTACCAGCCCCTATTCTAAGTCTGGTAACGTTCTCATTTCTGCTGGTGTCAATACCTTGATATACACCGTTTTCCCTCTCTTGTGCCGTCTTCCACAGGCCCTGATAGCAATGGTAGACGTCGCTGTCATCGATCGACATCACCTCATTACCAGAAATCTTTATCATAGTCTTCTTAACGATGGCGCGACCTAGGTTCTGAACGACGGTTCGGTCCGCGTCCGTCGACACCAGCGAAATAGTGAAAGCGAGGCGAACAGTCATCGGCATAATGACGTCGTTAGCTCCGAGGTTGGGGAAGCGGACTAAGAGCTGCTGGTTCTGGTCGATAGTTGATGGGTTGTTCGTAAAAACAACACTCTGTCTCACGCCTTTTGCCCCGAGGGGCTCACGCAGTCTGCGATATGGATTGAGTTTGCGACCGTATTGACTCGAAGACATAATTAATTTTAAGAAAATTAGTTAAAACTATTAAACTCGTATGATTTTGTCTTTAATATAATGGCTGATTACGATGTTGACATGGATGAAATCGGTAGAGACGATTACGTTGATGAGGATGATGATGACATCGATGATGATAACGATAACGAAACGTCCTTCATAGACGCGATAGGGAATCCACCCGGCGAGGAAATAGGTGGCACTACCACTAGTCAAAGTCGGGAATTAATCAATTCAGCTGTAGACGACTACTACAATAGTTTGGCAGAAAAAGGTGTGGTTCCATCTGTCGGTCGCGACTACTCCAAGTTCGAATTGGATATGCGTGGTAGGTTGCGACTAAAAGCATCAAATATCCCAATCATCAACATGAATACCAAAAAACCCCTATCGCTGAACACCATTGCTGGAAATCGGGGCGGTGGCCAAATCATAAAGAACGAACTAGGATTCGTAGATTGGGCGCGTGTTAAAACAATTATGCCAGCCCGCGCTGCAAAGGCCCTCAAGTCTACCGACGAAACGATGGCGAAGACAGCCGCCGCGATAGAAACTGTCGAGCTCATCGAGGTCCCTCGTGTAGCCACCGACGCTATTAACACGATGGAGATCACGTTCAGCGAAAACGAAATATTCAACCTCGACCAAGGGTCTAACGATGACCCACCGTTACCTCTTCGCGAACTCCGTGGACTCGATAAGGCTCTGCAAACGGTCCGGGGCGAACTGGTGCTTAACCTCTCCAAACTCACGGCGCTGGATGAACATATCGCGCTAGAAGAAAGAAAACTGGAGGAAGCCGGTGGCGATAGAGAATCTACCGAGCGAATCACCGAACGCCTGCGGTCGTTGCGGGACGAAAGAGCAGCTCGCTTGGAGGCTGCATCGACTTGCCGTGAGGCTCTCCGCACACAAATAAGTCGGATCCGCGAAACAATCTCGAGGGTTCTGCACGAGGACACGACACTCGGTGAGCGTCTTCGCACTCTGTTCAGAGAGCAGGGCATCACGATAGCAAGCATCCTCACGGCTCTCAGTATGACTATATCTACTATAGTTCTAGTTTTCACTGGCGGTGCGGCACCACCACCCACACCAACACCCGCGCCATCCGGTGCCAAGGAGTGGGTAAAAAAACAACTAAAAGCCCTCGCCAGTCTCCTGGCTAAATTAGCTGGAAAGGCGGCTGCCGCACTGCCTGGTTTGATAGGAGGTATCGTTTCTTACTTGCTATCTATATTATCAAAAACCTTCGGATGGCTCGCCGAGAATGCTTGGGCTTTAATCGTGGCGATCGTTGGTCTCCTACTTTTAGCCTCCCGAGAGTTCCTAAATCCAAAGCACAAATAGTCCGAATGCCACGAGGGCGACGACGAGCCCTAATTTCTCCTCCTCGTGATTGGGGGAACTCAATTCGTGAATTGGGGGTGGAACAACCGCGGAACTCGTTGGAACACTGGCTTCAAATGAACTTGATGGTGGGCGAATTGGGGTTGGTGTATCCAATTCGTGAATTGGGGGTTTTATGAACCCGGGCCTCTTGGGGGTGCGCTTGATGATATCCGTGTTCACGTTACCGTTGTGGCCGATCTTTTGATTGATGGTGGCAATTACGATCTGATTATTGTAACCGTCAACCGGATCGTCTCGTATTATCATATTGCTCGGTGCCATATAAAGACCTATTCCAAATACATAGTCTACTGGGGTGCTGGCATTCTGCAAAACGTCTTGATAATTCTGGATCGCCTTCTCCAGGTCCACCCTAGCTGATATGGCGTCCTCTACAAGTACCAAAAATTGTTTTTGCGCGTCAAAGGCCGTTCCGACTCCTATTATAGAACTGCGAGTTTGCTTCTGTGCGCCGAGGATGGCCCAGACATATGTGCGAATGGAATCGTTGAGGCGATAAACCCTTGCCTGCGTAAACCCTTGACCCGTATCTAACATAAATGTACCCCACACGTCCTGAACCTCAGCAGCCTGCTGTATGTAATCGACGTGAGCCCGTTTCGGAGGTAACATTTTACAAGAAAACGCGCCACAGTAACGACCTCCAGACACTTCAGGCCCGAAAGTCATCGTCGCGGGGTCAAAATTCCCGGCGTTCCGACTGACGATGTGGTCGCCAGTGATCGTGTCTAAAATCAGTCTGCGTCCAATTCCCGGACTGACCCCGAATGAGAACGTCCCCGAGACCGGTGGTGGTAGAAAATGCTTTCTGTCTCCAGTCTGCGTCTTTTGAAACATTAAATTCGTTACACAGTCTTTCAAACGCCATACGGTCGTATGCGTTGGAAATGGGATCCCAGGCGTCGTCTTGAGGTAGTGAAATACCTAGTTCTTTGAGAATCCTCCTAATAGTATAATACACATGAAAGTTGTAGACACATCGGAGCATGACATTCTTGGATGTTAGATGGTCTTTATGTGAAACTCCACACCCGGCTGTTGCGCACCATACAGCGAAATTTATTTGGTTCTGCCAAAACTGCATCGGTGTTGCTTCCCACCCGTTTACCACCTCTATCGTAGTAATCTTGGGCAGCCTATATTGTTCAAAGATGTTGGGGAAATTGGTGGCAAAGCCACTGTCCGGTCTAACCGTTACGGTTGGGTGTACAAGGTGGTCAACAACATCTTTTTGTGTGTATTTACCACCGACCGCGTACTTTGCATCAGAATTAAAGCTAAATGCTTTGGTATCCATTGAAAGACAATTAAAACTAGAAATGGACGCTTGTCGACAAGCGCATGTGTATCCCCCTCCCCAGATACACAAGTAGTTTGAAAAAAGGGTGATCGAGTTATGCTCCGGAGACAAAATCGGTGACGGACAAAGGGAGATAACTAAACAATTAGTGATGCAAGAGTTGTCATTCTTGCGCGACACACCTTTAGGGTCTATGCATGTGTGAAGCTACTGGAGCGCAGAATTATTTGTTAATAGTCCTATATTTATGTACATATATCTGCACAGGTGCACATAATGCCACAATATATTAATTCAACACAGTTGACGGAAATGTAATATAGAATGTAAATAAAAAAAATAATGCTCGCTACTGGAGCCGAGAATTTTTTTTAATAGTCCTATATTTATCTACATATATCTGCACAGGTCCACATACTGCCACAATATTGTCAACACAGTTTAGGTAAATGTAATAATTTAGCTGTATAAATTACCTGTAATAAGTTAGTGGTCAGTTAAAAAATTTAAAAAGAACGTAAAAAAAAAAAGTAAAATAAATTTGAAAAAAAAAGTTGAAAAATAAAAAATAATAATACTTGCTACTGGAGCCCAGAATTTTATTTTCAACACAGTTTACGGAAATGTAATATACAATTTTTTTTTTTTTAAATAATGCTCGCTACTGGAGCCCAGAATTTTTGTTAATAGTCCTATATTTATCTACATATATCTGCACAGGTCCACATACTGCCACAATATTGTCAACACAGTTTACGGAAATGTAATAATGTACCTGTATAAATTACCTGTAATAAGTTAGTGGGTCAGTTAAAAAAAAATTGAAAAAGAATGTAAAAAAAAAAAATGGAAAAAAAAAATTAAATTAAAAAAAAGAAAAAGAATAATGCTCCCTACTGGAGCCCAGAATGTTTTTTAATAGTCCTATATTTATCTACATATCATATATACGCAGGTCCACATATTCCCACAATATTTTCAACACAGTTTACGGAAATGTAATATAATCATTTACCTGTATAAATTACCTGTAAGTTGTCAGTGGACAGTTGCACATGCTAGCACATGCACAGGTGAATAGTCTGTATATAGCACTTACCACCTTATGCTACTAGACAAAAATTGCTAAAAATAAAAATAATTTGAAAAAAAAAATGAAAAAAAAAAAATGGAAAAAAAAAGTTTAAAAATAATAATGCTTGCTACTGGAGCACAGAATTTTTTTTTAATAGTGCTATATTTATCTACATATATCTGCACAGGTCCACATAATGCCACAATATTTTCAACACAGTTTACGGAAATGTAATATAATCATTTACCTGTATAAATTACCTGTAAGTGGCCAGTGGTCAGTTGCACATGCTAGCACATGCACAGGTGAATAGTCTGTATAAAGCACTTACGACCTTATGCTACTAGACAAAAATTGAAAAATAATTTGAAAAAAAAAAATGAAAAAAAGAAAAAAAAATGAAAAAAAAAAGAAAAAAAAAATGAAAAAAAAAAAAAAATGAAAAAAAAAAGTTTAAAAATAATAATGCTTGCTATTGGAGACTAGATTTTTTTTTAATAGTCCTATATTTATCTACAAAAATCTGCACAGGTCCACATAATGCCACAATATTTTCAACACAGTACCCAATGTAGTGATTTACCTGTATAAATTACCTGGTCAGCAGTGGTCAAGCACTGGACATCTGCACATGCTAGCCCATGCTAGCACAGGTTCTCCCAGTTTCTATTGTTCTCTCTACAGGTAAGGTGTACAGAGCACACGAGAAAAGGTGTACAGAGCAGACGAGAAAACAGGTCTTCATGCATTATTGTCCAGTTTGTAGAGTGCGCAAAACAAAAAAGGGAGATAACTCAAAAATTAGCTACGCAAGAGTTGTCATTCTTGTGCGCGACACACCTCCGGGTCGTGGTCTATGCATGTGTGAAGTTTCATGAAAATATTCCAAAGGGTGGTCGAGTTATGCTCCGGACAGGAAATCAGTGAGCGAAAACAAAAAAGGGAGATAACTAAAAAATTAGCTATGCAAGAGTTGTCATTCTTGTGCACGACACACCTTCGGTTCGTGGTCTAATTGAATGTGTTAAGTTTCATAAAAATATTCCAAAGGGTGGTCGAGTTATGGTCAATCAGTGCGCAAAACAAAAAAGGGAGATAACTCAAAAATTAGCTATGCAAGAGTTGTCATTCTTGTGCGCGACACACCTTCGGGTCGTGGTCTATGCATGTGTAAAGTTTCATGAAAATATTCCAAAGGGTGGTGGAGTTATGCTCCGGACACGAAATCAGTGCGAGAAACAAAAAAGGGAGATAACTCAAAAATTAGCTATGCAAGAGTTGTCATTCTTGTGCGCAACACACCTTCGGGTCGTGGTCTATGCATGTGTGAAGTTTCATGAAAATATTCCAAAGGGTGTTCGAGTTATGCTCCGGACAAGAAGTGTCTGCGGCGGACGCGGACGCGGCGCGCTGTCAAATCCATAGTATCCCCCGACGGAGTCCCGGGGGATACAATAATTGATATGTTTGCTACTATCACTAATGTTCAAAAAGAGAGTTGTCAACTTCAAAAATCAATCGACAACTGTTGCGGAAAACGTCGGGTGGGCCTCAAATCAATCACCTTTACAGTTGGGTGGAAAAACGTTGGGGATGATGAAGGGTTTGGGTATATACATAATAGACAACAAACAAGTGTAAAGTTACCCCCCGGCCTTTGGAGTTCGAGAGCCCTCCAAACTTTTGTTGCGTCGGAGCTTGATGGTAGAGCCAACCTTATAATCTCTAAATTCATCGGACTCGCTACATTTATCATCAAACCTCAAAACCAGGTAACGATCTCTCCATCTTTAGCTGGGCGGCTCGGTTTTTTAAAAACATACTCCGACAATAAGGGTTGGTTTGCACCGGGTGAGTACATCGGTGACGAACCGGTGGACATCTTTTTCACAAAAACACTCGGGGTGTATCTGAATCAATTGAACACATCGTACAACACGTTAGACGGAGCTCCTAGCACATTATTGAAAACTGTGCAAGCCAGCGACTGTTTCTATGGAGAGACTGTGACATTATACTTCCCACACCCTGATATGAAATTTTTAGAATCTGGACACATCCACGAATTGGAAATTTCTATTCTCGATGATCGAGCGAGAAAGTTATTCAACTATTACCCAATTTCGGTCGTTCTAGAAATAACTCATTAAACATAATATATATTTACAAATATTAATTATGAGCATATACGGTCCAGGTATTTCCATCATAGAACGTGACGTTCCCGACGCGAACGATGAAGCTACAGTGAGAAGGTTGGAGAGGGGGGTAGCACAGTGTCACACAGTTTTAACTAGGGCGGTTGCACAAACTGAAAAATTGCAAGCTCGAAAAACCGTCATAACAGTTTGGGCCGAGGAGCGGGGTACACTTACCGAGGGGGCCTACGAATATTCATTCGGTGCCAACGGAGTAATAGATACGGGGGATACACCATGGCAGTGTCCGGGACTATTTTTCGAATGTCGATCAGCTCGGTCAACTTCCGCGGACACGCCGCTGCCGAAGTCCGAGTGAATATCGTCCTGAATGGAGTAGAACAGACGTCTGGCATCACCAAGCACGCGGGACAGAGGTCAGGGTTTACGATATTCGATGATGACACTTCAATTAAAGTTCCGGCAGGTAGTTTTATAAATTTTGTTACAAAAAGCGCTGATCAATCAACTTCCTCCACTATTGTTACACTGTTAATAAAACTTGATTTATATGATGAATGACGAGAAACTATATCCACACTTACCTTCGGGGACGGCTGACCCGGCATCCTTTAGGATGACCAGAATCGTCGAGATACAACATATTCTACAAAATGAGGGAGAGGCGCGTACGTGTTACGCGAAGAAATATAGGCGGTTAGTTAATATATTAGAGGGGGTGAGCACCACGTTAGCCTCAGCATCTGTTATTAATGGTGTGGGTAGTGTGTCTTTATTGTCGACAGTTGTAGCTACACCTGTCGCGGCTACTTTGAGTGGTGTAGCTGCGGGGGCGGGACTGCTTTGGTCGAAAATTAGAGGGTAAAAGTCGAAAACATGACCGACTAGCGGTTCTTGCGAGATCTAAGAAAAACAGTATCGATGTTATCTAAAGCGTTAGCTGACAATGATATATCAGATAGTGAGTTTAAGATGGATGTCGAAGAGATGTCAAGGTATCAGGATTTAAAGGGTACGATCAGGAACAAGACCCAACCACAAATTCTCGCGGACGAAGATGTAAAAAAACTCGTTATGGAGGGGAGACTCGACGAGAGAAAAAATCTCCTCGCCCGTCTCAGGACGTGATATGCTTATTAGCGTGTTTGAGACAGCAGGATATTCCTCCACCATACAGTCCAGCACCAATTCACGAATTGATTCCGACGGCCCCTCTATACGGAACATAAAAAAATTTAGGGCCCTGTTACGACACCCACTGACCACCATACATTTATATAACTGCGTATCGATACCCACTGACCACCATACATTTCTATAACCGCTTATCGATATACTTTGTGGTTTTTTATTTGTTTTCTTAACTTTATAATTTTCTTAAAATTAATTAATAATAATTTTTACAAAACTACAGTCGATTCGCGTTATGTCGACATTGCTTATATCGATATACCTGCTTATGTCGATGTACGCTCGTGGTCCCGGCCGAACTGCTATATAAACTCATACATTTCATACCTGATATATCGATATCGGAAATGTCGATATTTCGTTTATATCGATGTGGAAAACAAGTCCCGATGGTATAATTCCTACACATTTGTATACTAGCTGTTATGTCGATATGCAATTTGAACAGCGGGCGTCGTAAAGTCTGGTCAAACTTGATTGGCACAGGTAAGTTTTTCACACATTCAAAGTGATCAAAACATGCCGCCGGTAACCGTGTTACAATCGCGGAATACTGTCAAAGCCGACCACGTAAGCCGTGATCAACCAATTAACAACACTAAACACATGCAGTGCGTGTAAGAGTATTTTATTGTGTATTAATTAGAAGAATAAACAATAAAAATATTGATACGTTGATAATCTATATTTTACGACAACCGTATGCCGGCACGAAACACAGGAAATTGACACATTCTTATCAGATTATACACGAGTGTTAAATGTACCGAATGTTTGGGGTGAATATTGATATTTTTTTATGTCGAACTACGTTTATGTCGATGTCATTCTCTGTCTCCCATCGATATCGACATAACGCGAGTCGATTGTAATTATAAAATTAATAAAATAACGATCCATCCCGGAAATTTGTGAACCTAGCTAAGTGTTTATAAATAATTATAATTTGCACACCATTTTTATGTTGTATAGGAAATTGATGAGTATATATACGTTTGTAAGCCTTACAACAATTGGTCTCATCTCGTGTGTGCCATGTTGTTCATCCGGTATGACGTCCGTCTCGTCTGTTTAATGGTAGCAGTCTATAAATATGTGTGTGTATTTGGTGATGTAATTGTGTAGCTCAAAGGTGCCGGCCTAAAAGATTTCTGCCTAAGAGCTACGCAATTTCGGAAACCAAATTCACACATAGGCTCACCTTACTTCGCTGGTTTCTCTCATTTCATTTCGGAGAGAAATTGGCAATGGGGTTAAAGGCGACCCGTAAAACTAGACTGTGAGCCAACAGATGTGTGGGCTTAAGAAAGATCACAACACCCCAGTGGCTGGGTGCCGGCTAAGAAATCTGCCCAGTCGCTGGGGGTGTGTACACGAGTGGAGGCTTTTGTTTGTTTTTTTCAATATTTTATAAAATTAGTTTGATCCTTGTACCTGTGAGTGACATATCAAAAATTACACATCAGATCTATTCTATCTTTCTAACTGACTTTCCGAGTTGAATTATTACTAAATTATAATACTTGCGAGCACGTAATCCCTTGTTAACCATTCGATGAGTAACCTGAGTGCCACCACATGGTGGACATAGCAATGACTCGGATTTGGTCCCTACCCCACAATGCCGACATGTGCGAGGCGAAACGGAACCTCTTCGCATCCATGCACGGTGATGTTTGCAATATTCGTAAATACCAGTACGAAAACATCTCTCGTGACTACCTGTCTTCAACCACGCACAATTATTCTTCACTCCAACCATTGTTGTATATACTGAGTATAACATAGAGATTTCTTATCTTTAATAGGGTGTATTTTACTTTAATCGATTATTGTACAACACTACCTGGTGTTTTATCTTCAGGTTTATATTTAGTAACACCTTTCGTGGTCGTGTGGGTTAAGGAGCCACTCTATGGAGACGTGGGTTGTGAGTTCGAATCTCTGCTAGACCTAAACTTTTTTTTGTTTGCTCTAGGAAATATATGATCTCGCGGTTGATGACAAATATTTTTCTCATAAATACCTGCCGAAAAATGGTGGAAAATCTGAGTAGTATATAAGAGTCATCAATGATACCACCATGCGTTGGGAGGCACCGCGCGTAGCCGGTGGCTTCCATAGGGTGGTGGTATCATTGTGACTCTTATATACTACTCAAGGTAATGGGTGAAGCAGTTGCAGAGAAAAAGTACACAAAAAAACTTTAAGAAAAAAATTCAAAGTAATTTGACCTTGACATTGGGCACAGGGGCTGCACGGTTGGGGGATAGAATGAAAATATGGATGATGATAAACTCCCATGTGAAGTTTCAAGGTAATGGGCGAAGCAGTTGCAGAGATACGAAAAACTTTAACCAAAAGACTTTAACCAGACGTACGTTAAAAAGTTAACGTTGAAACTGGTCAATTACGTAGAAATAACAGGTCAAGGTAAAAAAAAAAATGGACACATGTTGGATAGTTGTATGTGGTGGGCACCCCTTGGTTATGAAGCTGTGAAAGTTTGGTGGTCCTAGGTGGTACAGTACCAAAGAAATGGACTTAAACACGAAAACTTAACATTGTAAAAGCGAAAAGTTAAAATGGATCAAGTTAAAAAAAAGGTAACATGTTGGATAGTGATATGTGGTGGGCACCCCTTGGTTATGAAGCTGTGAAAGTTTGGTGGTCCTAGGTGGTACAGTAACAAAGAAATGGACTCTAACGCGAAAACTTAACATTGATTGTGGACGCCGCCCGCCGCGGTTGTGCCGCACAACCGCCCGCCGCGGTTGTGCCGCACACCCGCCCGCCGCGGTTGTGCCGCACAACCGCCCGCCGCGGTTGTGCCGCACAACGCCCGCCGCGGTTGTGCCGCACAACCGCCCGCCGCGGTTGTGCCGCACAACCGCCCGCCGCGGTTGTTCCGCACAACCGCCCGCCGCGGTTGTGCCGCACAACCGTCCGCCGCACAACCGCCCGCTGCACAACCGCCCGCCGCACAACCGCCTGCCCGCCCGCCTGCCTGCCCGCCCGCCCGCCCGCCCGACTTTGGCCAATCCAATAGCCTGGGTTTAAAAAAAAAAAAAAAAAAATGGCTAAAAATGATGTGCAGCAACTGTTGGATTAGCAGGCCTCTACAAATCCACTCGTCCGCTCGTATTGGCGAGTGAATTTTCGATCTGGACGAGTGGATTGAAATCCAACCTGGACGAGTGACAATTTGAACAGGAAATGCAGCATGAACATTAACACATTGGGAAGTGTGTATTGAAATCCAATCTGCACGGGCAGCAAATTAAAAAAAATTCAAGGCCTGATAAGTATAAGTCTTCTTTGTTTTGCTTTCTGTTTATCACACAGCGACAATTGACAATTGATGACAACCCAAAGTACCCTCTGACAGTTAGAACATCATCGGATAAAATAGTATCAATGTTTATGGGAAGTGTGCATCCAAGAGTATATTACAACACTCACCTGAGAATACTGTATGCTGTTCCGAACTGGCAGGCATCTGAGGTATCACAAACATCAAGGCCACAAGAAGAAGACACCCGAGATCACTCTATATAACATGCACAGCCTTTTTCTGTAAATAAATCTCATAGCAGATCAGAATAGCATAGTTTTTAAAAAAAAATAGCTTTTCAAATGAAAAAGTAGGAAAAAGTAGGAATTTGGGGAATTTTGATGAAATAGTAGGAAAAAGTAGGAATAAAAACAAGAGCTCACCTGACTCCATGAACACCAGACGAGAATGTGACATTGAGTTCATATGTTTTAAAAAAATTGTGCTATTTTTAGATGGCAGTCATCTTGGATTAAACGATGACTCTCATTTTACCAAATCTGAAAATGCTTCACCCAAGGATCTGAACTTCCTATGAAGTTTGGCCAGCATCGGCCATGTGGTTCCTGAGAAAAAGACGTTCAAAATCTCGAATAAATGGACCTTTTGGTGGCCATCATGGATGACATAATCATCAGATTCCGACAAATACTGCACCAGAGCAATCGCCTCATCCATACCTTCAATTTGATATATGACATGAGCATATTCGGTCAAAAATAAAATTTGACCCCACGGGCCACGCCCATTTTTGACCCCGGGGTCACCATTTTAACAACTTTGAAAGAGCATTGCACATTGATCATTCCTACCAAGTTTCGTCGAAATCCGGCTAGCGGTTCATGAGAAGAAGATTTTTTAAGAATTTATGCTATTTTTAGACGGAGGCCATCTGGGATTAGCGATGACCTCCATTTTAACAAATCTGAAAAAGCTTTACCCATGGACCATAACTTTTAAGTTTGGCTACCATGGGCCAAGCGGTTCATGTGAAGAAGAATTTTGAAATCTCTAATAAAAGAACGACCTTTTGACCTTTCGGCGGCCATCTTGGATGACATAACCATCCGATTTCGACAAAAAATGCACCAGAGTGATCGCCTCATTCATACCTTCAATTTGATATAAGACATGACCATATTCGGTCAAAAATAAAATTTGACCCCACGGGCCACGCCTATTTTTGACCCCGGGGTCACCATTTTAACAACTTTGAAAGAGCATTGTACATCGATCATTCCTACCAAGTTTCGTCGAAATCCGATCATTCCTACCAAGTTTCGTCGAAATCCGGCTAGCGGTTCATGAGAAGAAGATTTTTTAAGAATTTATGCTATTTTTAGACGGCGGCCATCTTGGATTAGCGATGACCTCCATTTTAACAAATCTGAAAAGGCTTTACCCATGGACCATAACTTTTAAGTTTGGCTACCATGGGCCAAGCGGTTCATGTGAAGAAGAATTTTGAAATCTCTAATAAAAAAACGACCTTTTGACCTTTCGGCGGCCATCTTGGATGACATAACCATCCGATTTCGACATAACCATCCGATTACGACAAAAAAATGCACCAGAGTGATCGCCTCATTCATACCTTCAATTTCATATAAGACATGACCATATTCGGTCAAAAATAAAATTTGACCCCACGGGCCACGCCTATTTTTGACCCCGGGGTCACCATTTTAACAACTTGAAAGAGCATTGTACATCGATCATTCCTACGAAGTTTCGTCGAAATCCGGCTAGCGGTTCATGAGAAGATTTTTTAAGAATTTATGCTATTTTTAGACGGCGGCCATCTTGGATTAGCGATGACCTCCATTTTAACAAATCTGAAAAGGCTTCACCCATGGACCATAACTTTTAAGTTTGGCTACCATGGGCCAAGCGGTTCATGTGAAGAAGAATTTTGAAATCTCTAATAAAAGAACCTTTTGACACATTCGGCGGCCATCTTGGATGACATAACAATCCGATTTCGACAAAAAATGTACCAGAGTGATCGCCTCATTGATACCTTCAATTTGATATATAAAATGACCATATTCGGTGAAAAATAAAATTTGACCCCAATTTGACCCCACGGGCCACGCCCATTTTTGACCCCGGGGTCACCATTTTGACAACTTTGAAAGAGCATTGTACATCGATCATTCCTACCAAGTTTTGTCGAAATCCGGTTGGCGGTTCTTGAGAAGAAGATTTTTAAAGAATTTGTGCTATTTTTAGACGGTGGCCATCTTGGATTACGTAATGACGTCATTTTAACAATTTTGTAATCCCCCTACCTAAGGACCATGACCATGAAGTTACCGAGCCCAATGGTTACCGAGGAGAAGACGTTTGAAAATGTTCACGGACGACGGACGACGACGGACGACGGACACATTGCGGTAACAATAGCTCACATGAGCTTCGCTCAGGTGAGCTAAAAAAAGTAGGAAAAAATAGGAACGCTTGAAAGCCTGGATACAGCAACATGCAAATTGGTCCGATACAACAACATGTCATTGGTCAGATACAGCAACATGGCATTGGTAACATGCAGTAACATGTGATTGGTCAGATACAACAGCTTGACATTGGTCAGATACAAAAACATGTCATTGGTCGCATACAACAACATGTCATTGGTCAGATACAACAACATGTCATTGGTCAGATACAGCAACATGTGGTTGGTCAGATACAACAACATGTCATTGGTCAGATACAGCAACATGCCATGGGTCAGATAAAGCAACATATCATTGGTAAGATACACCAACATGTCATTGGTCAGATACAGCAACATGTAATTGGACAGATACAACAGCACGTCATTGGTTAGGTCAGACACAGCAACACGTCATTGTCCATTGCGATACACAACATGTCATTGCTAGATACAGCAACATGTTATCGGTCAGATACAACATGTCTTTGGTCAGATACAGCAACATGCCATTGCTAGATACAGCAACATGTTATCGGTCAGATATAACAACATGAAAGTTGGTCAGATACAGCAACATGTCATTGGTCAGATAGAGCAACATGCCATTGGTCAGATACAACAACATGTCATTGGTCAGCTACACCAACATGTCATTGGTCAGACACACCGACATGTCATTGGTCAGATTCAGCAACATGGCAATGGTGAGATGCAGCAACATGGCATTGGTCTGATACAACAACATGTCATTGGTCAGATACAACAACATGTGAACATGTCATTGGTCAGATACAGCAACATGTCATTGGTCAGATACAGCAACATGGCATTGGTAATATGCAGTAACATGTGATTGGTCAGATACAACAGCTTGCCATTGGTCAGATACAAAAACATGTCATTGGTCAGATACAACAACATGTCATTGGTCAGATACAGCAACATGTTATTAGTCAGATACAGCAACATGTCATTGGTCAGATACAGCATCATGTCATTGGTCAGATACAGCAACATGTCATTGATCAGATACAACAACATGTCATTGGTCAGATACAGCAACATGAACATTGGTCAGATACAGCAACATGTCATTAGTTGGATACAGCAACATGCCATTGGTCCGATACAACAACATGTGATTGGTCAGATACAGCAACATGGCATTGGTAACATGCAGTAACATGTGATTGGTCAGATACAACAGCTTGCCATTGGTCAGATACAAAAACATGTCATTGGTCAGATACAACAACATGTCATTGGTCAGATACAACAATATGCCATTGGTCAGATACAACAACATGTCATTGGTCAGATACAGCAACATGCCATGGGTCAGATAAAGCAACATGTCATTGGTAAGATACACCAACATGTCATTGGTCAGATACAGCAACATGTAATTGGACAGATACAACAGCACGTCATTGGTCAGATACAGCAACACGTCATTGGTCCGATACAACAACATGTCATTGAACAGATACAGCAACATGTCATTAGTCAAATACAACAACATGTCATTGGTCAGATACAACAACATGCCATTGGTCAGAAACAGCAACATGTCATTGCTAGATACAGCAACATGTTATCGGTCAGATACAACATGTCTTTGGTCAGATACAGCAACATGCCATTGCTAGATACAGCAACATGTTATCGGTCAGATATAACAACATGAAAGTTGGTCAGATACAGCAACATGAAAGTTGGTCAGATAGAGCAACATGTCATTGGTCAGATACAACAACATGTCATTGGTCAGCTACACCAACATGTCATTGGTCAGATACACCGACATGTCATTGGTCAGATTCAGCAACATGGCAATGGTGAGATGCAGCAACATGGCATTGGTCAGATACAACAACATGTCATTGGTCAGATACAACAACATGTGAACATGTCATTGGTCAGATACAGCAACATGTCATTGGTCAGATACAGCAACATGGCATTGGTAACATGCAGTAACATGTGATTGGTCAGATACAACAGCTTGCCATTGGTCAGATACAAAAACATGTCATTGGTCAGATACAACAACATGTCATTGGTCAGATACAGCAAGATGTTATTAGTCAGATACAGCAACATGTCATTGGTCAGATACAGCATCATGTCATTGGTTAGATACAGCAACATGTCATTGATCAGATACAACAACATGTCATTGGTCAGATACAGCAACATGAACATTGGTCAGATACAGCAACATGTCATTAGTCGGATACAGCAACATGGCCATTGGTCCGATACAACAACATTCATTGGTCAATTGGCAGAATACAGCAACTGCATTGGTAACGATACAAGCAGTCAATCAGTCGATTGGTCAGATACACAACATTGCTTGCCATTGGTAACATGCAGGTAACACAAATGTGATTGTCAGATACAACAGCTGCCATGGTCAGATACAAAAACATGTCATTGGTCAGATACAACAACATGTCATTGGTCAGATCCAACAATATGCCATTGGTCAGATACAACAACATGTCATTGGTCAGATACAGCAACATGCCATGGGTCAGATAAAGCAACATGTCATTGGTAAGATACACCAACATGTCATTGGTCAGATACAGCAACATGTAATTGGACAGATACAGCAACACGTCATTGGTCAGATACAGCAACATGGCATTGGTAAGATGCAGCAACATGTCATTGGTCAGATACAACAGCATGTCATTGGTCAGACACAAAAAACATGTCATTGGTCAGATACAGCAACATGGTATTGGTAAGATGCAGCAACATGTCATTGGTCAGATACAACAGCATGTCATCGGTCAGATACAACAACATGTCATTGATCAGATACAGCAACATGGCAATGGTAAGATGAAGCAACATGTCATTGGTCAGATACAACAGCATGTCATTGGTCAGATACAGCATCAGTAACTGCCTCGTCGATACTATACAAGCAGGCACGTGCTGCTGGGGCGGCCGTGTTTTCGTCCTCGCGCCATGTCTTGAGAGAATCGCAGGCCAAACGGATCAAAGCGTTCGCGCCAGCTAAACGGTGTTTAAGGGCCGAGTAGCAACTAAGTCAACTAACATCGTTCTATATAAGGGCCTGAAAAAAAAAGTTCAAGGCAAATAATTTAATGCTTCGCAATGTAGTAGCTGACAATGCATGTCGCAGTCATTCCCACAACGACGAAAGCTGGGGCTGGGGCTCGGGATCAAGTGGCGCGAGATTTTTGTTTTTCTGTGGATATGCCAGCACGAACTTGCGGATAGCGGCGTCAAACGCTCTGGACAGTTTGCACGGCATGATTCTCGCGGCGGAGATCCTCGTTGATCCAGTCCAGACAGGACTCGTTTTCGGGACCATGCTGCGTGTCCGCTCTGGAGTTGTTCTACAGCTAAATCGTGATGCTTGCGCTCCTCATCTATGTCCGAGCTTCGCAGATTCGAGAATAGAAAGAGATTGCTGCTGCTGCAGCTGCGGTTCCATCTCCGTCACTCTCGCAGGTGTGTCATGTGTCAACATTTTCTGAGCGTATAGTCCGTGGGCATACATGACCAAATTGACAGTGCTTAGCTGTGGTTAACGCAGTTGTCAGCGGTGCTAAGAACATGCCAAACTTGTGGTAAATTACGCAGCAAGCTGATCTTAGTGCATGTCCAATAAAGGGGTCAGTCTCGAGGTCGTCAACCAATCCCAATTGATTCTGGATTCGTATCGGGAACACCATTTCTCAATCTCTGCGTGTGACATCTTGTCAACCTGGTCGGCTGTCAGACGTCGCCACAGATACTGCTCGGCCTGCCCCCTGCAACCAGTGCAGCGAGCCGTTGGCACCACTCCAATGTCGCTGTTTCTGTCGTACCGACTGTCGTTCCGACAGTTCCAGCCGTGTCGGCAGTCGTGCCGACTGTCGTTCCGACAGTTCCAGTAGTGTCGGCAGTCGTGCCGACTGTCTCTTCCAGCAGCTGATCGAGAAGTTTGTCGCACTTCATTGTGACAATCGAATATTGTTTGATCTTAAACAGTGCTATTCTGACTCGCCTCGTAAGTCTAACATATTGCCAAGCGCACCACCCGAAAATTATGATCACCGTTATACTCGCAGCAAAGCTTGCAGCGGAAAAACAAATTGATTCACATATTTTTAGCCGCCACGGCTAAGCAGTGTTTATCACAAGTTAAGCAGCGTTTATCACAAGCTAAGCAGCGCTTAGCACTTTGTTAGCAGTTGATTGATCAGTCTTTAACAAAAGCTTAGTGTGCTTAGTTTCTGAAAGCACCTGTCGAACCTCCAGCCGCTCCTCGTGCGTTGGGATAACATCGTTCTCTCGAAGGCAGTCATCGAATGAGTATCGGTCCTTGCTGTGCAAGAGGACGACCCATTTCCTTTGCTCGCGCAGATCCTTGACGACGGCACTTTGCGCTGGTTTTATGAAATCGGTGTCGGTTCCATCTGCCAGCACGGCTGTGCCCTTGATGATATCCATGTTCACGTTCCCGTTATGGCCGATCTTTTGTTGGGCGATGGCAATTACGATCTGATTATTGTAACCATCAACCCGGCTGTCTCGTAGTATCATATTGCTCGGCGCCATATACAGACCTATTCCAAATACATAGTCCACTGGGGTGCCAGTATACTGTAAAATGTCTTGATACCGCTGGATCGCAGTCGGGAGGTTCACCGGATATGAGATGGCATCCTCGACGTTTGCCAAGAACTGTTTCTGGGTATCGAACGCTGTTCCTGACCCCAGTACAGCACTGCGCGCTTGCGCCTGTTCACCGAGGATGACCCACACGTATGTGCGAATGGAGTCATTGAGGTGAGAAACCCCGGTCTGCGTGAACCCCAGACCCTTGTCTAACATAAATGTACCCCGAGCGTCCTGGACCCCAGCTGCTTGCTGTATATAATCAACGTGAGCTTGTTTTGGGGGTAGCCAATCGCAGGATGAGACACCGCAGTGCCGGCCGCCAGAAACTTCCGGCCCGAAGGTCATCGTTGCGTGGTCAAAATTCCCGGCGTTCCGACTGACGATGTGGTCTCGGAGTGATTGTGCCTAAAATCCGTATGCGTCCAAATCCCGTGGCCCCAAGACCAGTGCTGCTCGGAAATGCTTTCTGGCGCCAGTTGTATCTTTTGAGACCCCACATTCGCTACAAAGTCTTTCAAACGCCCTACGGTCGTAGGCGTTGGAAATGGGATTCTGGCAGCCGTCTTGCGGCAGAACGATTTTCTGTTCTTTGAGAATCCGCCTAATAGTGTAGTACACGTGAAAGTTGTAAACAGCAACCATATGGTCCTGAGAGGAAACCCTGCATCCAGCTGTTGGCACCATATGGCGCTAAGGACGTTCAGCGATGTGTTATTGGCCCCATCCGCCCAAGTAGGCTCTCTATCATATAGTTACCAGTAACTTTACGACGTCATTAGAACGTCACTCCCATCATGGCAGAAGCCGGAGTTAATTAGCTGAACTCTAACATTGGATCTTGATCCTGATCATGATGACGTATACTTTTGAACTATACCTACCTGTTCCAGAATCATGGAGGTGCCTTGGATGTGCAAGTGCTTGTGGCGGTGGCTACTAAGGAACGGTGTCCCTACTGACATATTCATCCATTGTTTGTGCATTTCATTTATGTAAATACATCATCATTGTAAAAATATACCTTGTTGTCTCTGTCCACAACGTGCTTGGTGTTCCATCCCTTCAGTAAACTAGCCCGGTGTCACCCTGGCGTGACAATAGTACAATTTTGAACTATGAATAATTGTGGACTTGTATTTAGTAAAAATATGATATTACATTGTACATAAAAAATAATTAAACATTTAAAAACAATTGCAAGTTTGGAGAAAAAATATAATCTCGGAATGCAAAAACAATTTCAGCGCAATACAGTCGTAACTCCAGTTATTTGTACAACAGTTTTGTACTGTATTTTATACAATAACGTTGTAGCTCCGCAATGATATTTTGATATATACTGAAAGGATAAAGGAATGCAGGGTAACAATATACGCAATCATTATTTAAATGCTTGGCCTAAAATCATGAAAACCGGTCAGGCGACTATCTTGATCACTGTGCACCCAAACCGGTGCCTAAAGTTACTCAACCGTGTAATGCACCGTACCACATAGAGAAAGTGATGAGAAAGTGATAAAAAGCCAAAAACATGTGCAGCATGATGATGATAAGTTCGTCAAAACATTTTGTCATACCACTTGATATGCTTGAGGTATACATCGTTTTCCGCCATTTACACTGTATTTATAGCTCTCACAATCATGGTACGTCTGACGGAAGTTCACAGGGGTCAGGCTATTGCATTGCTAATGCAAGGTCAAACGCAACAGCAGGTTGCTATGCAGTTCGGTGTGAATGTTTCCACCATAGAACGTCTTGAATTGTCCGTCGTCTGAGAGACACCGGAAGGGTTGCTGACCGACCGAGATCGGGACGTCCGCGCGTAACGTCGCGACGTCAAGACAGGGCTATTCGTCTCGCCCACCTACGTAATCACCACGTTACTGCCACTGAAACCACTATTAACACGGTAGGCAATCATAATCGCCACATTCACCCCAAAACTGTAAGAAATCGATTGCGCGAGGTTGGTCTGCGAGCATGTCGTCCCTACGTTGGTCTGCCTCTCACTCGTGCACATCGCGCGCGTTGTATGGCTTGGTTGGCAGCACATGCTCCCAGACGATTTCCAATGAGGCAATGGAGACAAGTCTTTTTCACAGATGAGTCCCGGTTCATTCTTTTTCGTCCGGATGGTCGACGTCGTGTATACCGACGTCGTGCGGAACGCTTCGCCGTCACTTGTGTTCTTGAGAGGGATAGGTTTGGGGTGGCTCGGTTATGGTCTGGGGAGGGATATCTCACGGGGTAAAGTCACCGTTGATTGTGGTAGCTGGGAATTTAACCGCCGTAAGATATAGGGATGAAATCCTCCGCCCGGTTGTTGTTCCATTTGTGCAACAGCGTCAACTAATTTTCCAGCATGATAATGCCCGGCCCCATGGAGCCAGAGTTTGTCAAGACTTTCTCGCTGACCATAACATTAACCCACTCGACTGGCCAGCGTACAGTCCCGATTTGTCCCCAATCGAACATCTGTGGGACGAACTTGACAGGAGGATAAGGGGGTGTCGGAATACCCCTTCTAATCTCGACCAACTGCATTGTTGAAAGAGTGGAACAATATCCCAATAAGAAGGATAAATGCACTGATGAATTCCATGCACAAGAGAATCAGGGCTGTGACAGATGCGCGAGGGGGGCATACGAGATACTGACAAAACAGTGGATTTCACTGTGCGATATTAGGGGGTACCGTCAATTGTGATTCAATTACTAATGAATTATTGGTCAAAACCTAATGCAATTTTGGTAATGTGTTGACTAAAGATGTTTTTTTAATACTCGTATAAAATATTGTATATAACAGCAAACACATCAGTTTAAATCACCTCAAATGTTTACCCTGCGTTTCTTTATCCTTTCAGTATATAAATATAGATCAAGTTGTAGTTTGTCACAAAATAATATTACATTTAAAATTGACATTTTTTTTATTAAAAAATATGAGATTGAAAATAATGTTTAACTAACAAAATATGTTCAGCGCAATACGGTCGAAAACAAAATATATTCATTTATCTTTTCTTGGCATTTTCCATTTTAATTATACATGACGCCATGAGCACATGTAATATAAATTAATTTCAATATTTAATGCTAACAATTAACATGCTGCATGTAGCTGTAACATTTAAAAATACTTTGACAAAGCCAAATAAGTTCAGCCAAAAAAATTAATATTTTTTTTTTTTAAATTTAATTTAATTGTTCAATATAAATTGCAAATAAAGGGAGAAATGAGTGGTACTGTATAGAGTTGAAAATGAGGTTGACCTCATGGTCAGGAAAATAGATTTAAACATTATTTTGATAATCTTAAATGCAACCTGAAAGGATTATGCCTAGTACGGAATTTGTACGTACATGTACCGATTTATGAAAATGTGCATTAATTACAATTTTGTTCAAATTGTCACATTCAATTCCGTGATTTGTTTCTAATCTCAGGCAGTATTATGTTAGTGTGTGTATCTTATAATAGAAAGGAAACTGTCACACTGTCATGAAAAAAACATTGTTAATTCAAACATGGCACAAGTTACACATGATGCGGATCACATGAATGGATATTTCCAAATACATACTCCCTTAATTTCTAAAATCTATTATGTTTCATAATTAGTGTAGTTGACTATGTCTTTCTCAAACTGTGTTTTCATATAATTTACTGTTTACATTGTTTTATTAGACACTTTATACTATAAGTATACCAGCCTGACATGGCGTTGTTTACATGCTTTGTTTATATAAACATTGGTGTATAAATAAACATGGAATTCCTGTAGGTATTTCCCTGTTTATTATGGCGCGTCGCTATAGTCATGATCGATATATTGCGATTGATAAAACAGTTTCTCATACTGGAGCAGTGGGTAAACTGGCGGCCAACGGTGGCACTTTATTTTAATTTTTCACTGCATGCGTTCGATCCTCATTTTGGCCATTATATTTATATATATTTTTTTTATACCCACTTTTTTTGTAAAAAAAAACGGGTATATTGTTTTCGTCACGGGTGTCCGTCCGTCCGTACGTCCGTACGTCCGTCCGTACGTCCGTCACGTTTCTTGTAACTCGAAAAACTTTTTCACCTTCATACCTACGCGCCTGATATTTGGTATGTAGCTTCGTTATCATGTGCAGATGCGCAAAGTGAATTTGGATTTTTGATCCGACCCTCCATCATGGATTATCTCCCCCTTTCGGACTCAGAATTTCCCATTTTTTCCTCGTAACTCGAAAAACTTTTTCACCTTCATACCTACGCGCCTGATATTTGGTATGTAGCTTCGTTATCATGTGCAGATGCGCAAAGTGAATTCGGATTTTTGATCCGACCCTCCATCATGGATTATCTCCCCCTTTCGGACTCAGAATTTCCCATTTTTTCCTTGTAACTCGAAAAACTTTTTCACCTTCATACCTACGCGCCTCATATTTGCTATGTAGCTTCGTTATCATGTGCAGATGCGCAAAGTGAATTTGGATTTTTGATCCGACCCTCCATCATGGATTATCTCCCCCTTTCGGACTCAGAATTTCCCATTTTTTCCTCGTAACTCGAAAAACTTTTTCACCTTCATACCTACGCGCCTCATATTTGCTATGTAGCTTCGTTATCATGTGCAGATGCGCAAAGTGAATTCGGATTTTTGATCCGACCTCCATCATGGATTATCTACCCCCTTTCGGACTCAGAATTTCCCATTTTTTCCTTGTAACTCGAAAAACTTTTTCACCTTTATACCTACGCGCCTCATATTTGCTATGTAGCTTCGTTATCATGTGCAGATGCGCAAAGTGAATTCGGATTTTTCATCCGACCCTCCATCATGGATTATCTCCCCCTTTCGGACTCAGAATTTCCCATTTTTTTCCTTGTAACTCGAAAAACGTTTTCACCTTCATACCTACGCGCCTCATATTTGCTATGTAGCTTCGTTATCATGTGCAGATGCGCAAAGTGAATTCGGATTTTCATCCGACCCTCCATCATGGATTATCTCCCCCTTTCGGACTCAGAATTTCCCATTTTTTACCTTGTAACTCGAAAAACTTTTTCACCTTCATACCTACGCGCCTCATATTTGCTATGTAGCTTCGTTATCATGTGCAGATGCGCAAAGTGAATTCGGATTTTTCATCCGACCCTCCATCATGGATTATCTCCCCCTTTCGGACTCAGAATTTCCCATTTTTTCCTTGTAACTCGAAAAACTTTTTCACCTTCATACCTATGCGCCTGATATTTAGTATGTACCTTCGTTATGTGCAGATGCGCAAAGTGAATTCCCATTTTTGATCCGACCCTCCATCATCGATTACCTCCCCCTTTCCGACTCAGAATTTCCCATTTTTTCCTTGTAACTCGAAAAACTTTTTCACCTTCATACCTACGCGCCTCATATTTGCTATGTAGCTTCGTTATCATGTGCACATGCGCAAAGTGAATTCGGATTTTTTATCCGACCCTCCATCATGGATTACTTCCCCCTTTCGGACTTAGCATTTGGGGAAAGTGGGTATATTGCGATGGCGCGCCATCGACTTTTTCTAGTTTAAATATTGTTTTTGTGTTTTCTTTTTCTTTTTAATGCATCGTTATTACATGTAACAACAATTGACATGGTAATTATGAACCACATGCATCCATGTTTATTTATTTATTTGTTTATTATCTGAAGTGAGAGGTTTATTTTTCGACATGGTGTTCTCCGTAACATATTTGCATTTGTAGTGATTCGAGAACTTTCACAATAACACACGAATGTGCAGAATGCATTTCACAATGATTAGGTTCAATGTGAAGTGTTCTATAATGTTGTGTAAAATTTAATGCACGACTGTTTCGTGATGTGTGCGTTACCTTTGGCGCCAAAATAGTAAAAGCGAGAGAAAAATGTATGCCTTTGGCAGGATTCGAACTCCGATCACCAAACAGCAGATCTACCCACTAGAGCACTAAACGATGTTACTATTATTAGCAATTCTATCGAATGTTAATGCGTTTGCGCTGGTATACAAATACCATGTCTACAACGTATGACGTAAACTATTTAAAAATAGCACGTGTTTACAATAATATTTACAATAATAACGCGCCAGCTCAAAGCGGTACACCTCTAATCTATAATTTCATGTGACAGAAATGATGGAAAATATATCTTCAATACGCAATAATGTAAAAATGATTATATAATTGCATTCCAATATTCAAGGCTAAACATGGTTGTCATTTAAAATTATTAGGAGTTAAAAGCGAGAAAGCCAAATCATTTCTGACGTAACTTGAGATAAAATTATATTTTTCCAAAACTAATCTGCAATTTTTAAGCTTGGAGTAAATAATAATGCATACATTTTTATAAATGGCTATGATTATGGTTAAAGGCACTTGGTATCAGATATGCACAGAAACAGATTCATAAAAAAATATTATCAAATGATATGGTGTAATTGGTAAACGTTATGTGCAGTACATCACACGAAAAACAACATATTGAGTATCGGAAACATCATCTGAGACACGGTACCTGTAGTAACTTTACATATTATTACTGATGATAGGTGTCTGTTAACCTCCAGAATGGCTCAATATAATTAAAATACTTTGTCAGTAGTTGAAATAAAAAAATACGATTTCAATAAACTGTTTCAAGATAACAGAACAACTCATTATCAATTATTTTTTACAATATCTTTATGACAATTGAAGATGTAAATGTATGTCAAGGTCATGACCCTAATGATAATGTAATTATGTAAAGTGTATATCTGCAGTGCATAAATAAACAGTACTAGTTGCATCTATGTATGTATGGATATTAGTGAAAAACTTTAAATTCAGACATGTACACGACACATGCTTTATTGAGCTAATAAAGCTGACCACTGACGGGTCAAGGTCATGGCCTTGATGATAATAACATGTTATGCTCAGAAATGAAAATACATCAAGGATATTTTCATTCATTGCAAGTAAATTGCTGAAGCTGAAATTAAAATATCAAGTTTTACAACAGATTTTTAAAAATTGATTCCGAGTTACGACCGTATTGCGCTGAAGTAATGCAGCATTTTGGCTGTTATTTTCAGCGCAATACGGTCGCAACTCAAATATTTGCTAACATCACTTTTTTATTTAATTGATTTTTTTTTCATAAGGTTATTTATTTTTCATATCTGTTCTTACAGAATATAAGTGAAAATGGTACATAATGGAGTGTAATTGTTAGTTTTAGAAATATTTTTGGCTCTACGACCATATTGCGCTGAACCCTCGATATCAGATAGCGAGTTCAAACTGGTTGTCGAAGAGATGGCCAGGTATCAGAAGTTAAAGGGTGCGATCCGGTCCAAGGCCTACCACAAATTCTTGCAAACGAAGACGTAAAAAAACTTGTCATGGATGGGCTGGCCGACGAGAGAAGGACTCCTCGCCCGCCTCCGGACGTAATATGCTTGTTCTCGTGTCTGAAGACGGGGGAGATCCCGCCATCATACTGCCCGACAGTTCCGTCGGCCCCACCTTACGAAGCATACAACTTTCGGGCAAGATATCTTTTTCCCCCGTTCCAAGTACACCACCGTGATTATGTCACCCACCGGCCACCATACTCATAGTATATGGGAGTTAACAACTGATACCACCTCCTCTTGGGAGGGGGGGGGGGGCATATCATTGCCAGATACAACAACATATCTTTGCTGATACAGCAATTGTGATGATGTCATTGCCAGATGCAACATATCATTGCCATATACAGCAACATGTCATTGCCAGATACAGCAACATGTCATTGCCAGATATAACAACATATCATTGCCAGACATCATTGCCAGATACGGAAACATGCCATTGCCATGGATGAAGAGCAACATAAGAAAACTAATCAGACAACAAAGACGACTTCACAAAACAGCGAAAAAACTCAACACTTGGCGAACAAGACACAAGACAAATGAAGTGACAACATATATACGAAAATTACTAAATCCTTAATAACCAGTGCTAAGTCGAGTAATCAGATAACGACACCACTGCGTCTGTATATAAAGACAAAGCAAACTTGTTGAATGAACATTTTTGTAAACAATCAAATGTAGATGATAAAAACAACAAGAAATGCGTCTGTTGAACGCGGATGCCACCTGCAGCATATTTGAGAAACTGTGACAAAGTGGTTAACCGAAAAGTGTGACGGACAGATGGACAGACGGACGTACCAACATTTTGGGTTTATGGGCTATTTGCTATATAAAAGATCAAAGGACTAGCCCCTAAACTTCAAAAGGTTTTATGGGCTAACGGAATAAGTTCAAAGAACTTCAAAGGAATCCTTATGTTACTAACCCTTACCCTAAGCTCCTAAACCCCTGATGTTTGCCCGGACAGACAGATGGACATACAGACAGACGGACAGACGGACGGTCCAAACACTATATGCCACCCGTTTCTTCGAAACCCAGTGGCATAAAAACCCACCGCATTTAGCAACACATACTAATAACGCACTGCCAATTAGTTATATCAAACCAGGAAGTAAAATATGCAATTTTGCAAATGGATGCTTCGAAGGTATCTGGCCCCGGCGCAATAAGCCCTCGACTGTTAAGAGGTGTAAACAAACTTTCAACACCCCTAACAAACAGTTTTAACCTATTGATGTCTACTTCTCAGTTCCCACTGCCATGCAAAATGGCCAATGTAACTCCGATATATAATAAATCCAACACGGCAGATCCCACGAACTACCGACCAATTACACTACTTAGTTGTATTGGTAAAATCATGGAGCGATGTATCTACAATAATTGCCAGCAACATACTAACCAAGTATCAATCGGGCTTTAGACGTGGTGATTCTACAACTAATCAACTTGCTTACATATACATGTACAATGACATTTGCAAAGCTTTAGATGAAGGTAAAGAAATTAGGGTAGTTTTCTGCAACATTTCAAAGGCATTCGACCGAGTTTGGCATCGGGGATTGTTAACGAAACTCTCATCAATATGTATTATCGGCACCCTTCATAAATGGTTCTCTACCTATTTTTCCATACGACAGCAGCGTGTATTAATACACAACACACGTTCAAGTGGAAAAACATTAATGCTGGTGTACCACAAGGTTCAATCTTCAGGCCACTCCTATTTCTCATCTATATTAATGACATAGTTAATGAGATTAATTCCAACATACGATTATTCGCTGACGACATAAGTCTTTATTTTATAGTTGAGGAACCAATCACTGCTTCGAGTATTCTAAACGACGACATTGACAAAATACATTTATAACTGGTTGACGATTTGGTTGGTAGACTTTAACCCAAATAAAACAGAGGCTATGTTGATATCCATAAAAAAAAATAGACGACTTCATCCTCCCCGTCTTATGAATGATACCATAATAAAAGAAGTTCCCGATACTGGCAATATGGCAGCCTCACATTTCATCGGTGATAAGTCGCGCGTGGCAACACATTGGTTTGCTTCGTTGATTAAAGTTTACATTAAAGGTACATGCCCACTCAGTAGGCACAAACTGTTCTTTATAGGAATTAAATAAGTGTATAATCGTGACACTAGTAGTTCGAAGTGCCCTCTATACAGATATAATCATTTAGTAATATTTATTTTACTGATAGTGACGCGCGGTGGTATCAGGCTATTTTCATATACCAATGAGGCAAGACATTTTTAGCCAGGTTTTTTGAAAAAAAATCCAGGCTATTGGATTGGCGAAAGCTGGGCGGGCGGGCGGCAGGCGGCGGGCGGCGGGCGGCGTCCACCGATAGTGACGCGCGGTGGTATCAGGCTATTTTCATATGCCAATGAGGCAAGACATTTTTAGCCAGGTTTTTTTTTTTAATTGGATTGGCGAAAGCCGGGCGGGCGGGCGGCGGGCGGCGGGCGGCGTCCACAATCAATGTTAAGTTTTCGTGTTTGAGTCCATTTCTTTGTTACTGTACCACTTAGGACCACCAAACTTTCACAGCCTCATAATCAAGGGGTGCCCACCACATATCACTATCCAACATGTTACCTTTCCCATTTTTTCCGCGCAGTCGACTTAGCCATTTTCAATGTTAATTTTTCGAGTTTACAATGTTAAGTTTTCGTGTTTAAGTCCATTTCTTTGGTACTGTACCACCTAGGACCACCAAACTTTCACAGCTTCATAACCAAGGGGTGCCTACCACATACAACTATCCAACATGTGACCATTTTTTTTACCTTCACCTATTATTTCTACATAATTGACATTTTCAACGTTAACTTTTTAACGTACGTCTGGTTAAAGTTTTTTGGTTAAAAGTTTTTCGTTATACTATATCTCTGCAACTGCTTCACCCATTACCTTGATACTTCACATGGGTGTTTATCATCATTGTCGCGCCCGCTTGCGGAAAGCGTGATATCGTCGGCATTTTGGCATATGTCCGTGTGTCCGGTTAAAGTTTTTTCGTTAAAGTTTTTCCATCTACTATATCTATTTTTTTAGTGTCCATGCCTCGCCCCAAGGCGCGACATGCAGGCCACGGCCATCTAGTCTACAAAAAGTGGGTATAATTATGTTATCCAAGTGTCTATGCCTGGAAAAAACCTGGCCTTCGTGGCTTTGCCTCGTTTCTTGTTAAGTATTTATACTAATTAAATGCGTCACGTGAAAAAAGAATATTTTCGACAGATTATAAAGTATGATCATTGCACATCAAAAAATAAATACAGAGAATAAATAGTAATGTCCGTTAAGATTTTGAGGAAACACGGTTATCACGCCTGATATCAGTGTGGAAATATACGTCTGATATAAAATGAATAATAATGCCAATCAATATGTGGGGTAATGGTGAATGAATGTTTATTTTACCAGATAATGTCTCAGATGATGTCTCTGATGTAAAGAACATGTTGTGCCTACTGGGTGGGCATGTACCTTTAAATAGAAAAAGCTCGAATATAGCGACAGTACTTGGGATAATTGTTCAACAGAACTAACACGAATTCCGCCATGGAAGCGGTGTCGCGCCTGCCAAGGCAATTGACCATAACATGATCATGTGATAAAGTAAGCATAAAAAAAAACGGTCAGAGAAGTCACAGACCTAGAATAAATAGACTGGCGACTCGGCGCACATAGACCAAATTTTCATTGATATCTCGTGATGCCGCGAGATTTCGCGCGATTTACCATATAGCCATCGAACACAGGTGAGTAATTATTTGTACCAGTTTACCGACTGCTTATTATTTTACATAGTACAAACATTCTATTTTCCAAATACTCCCAAATATAACGCGGCTATGTGGTTTTCACATTGTACAAATAGTGTTTTGTTTACGCTTGTTTACGCCAGGAAATATCTGCTAAAACAACTCTGAATTTCCGCCTGGTCGATGATTTCCCATCCAAATGATTTAATATACACTTTTAAGACAACACAAACAAATAATTATCATGTTAATTGGCATCGATAAGAGAGTATGACACCGCGTAAAACAATATAAAGTCGGCTCATTTGTTTACAATTTATACAGGTTTGAACCCATTAACTGACTGTACCAGTAGTCGGCAGCAAATTTTCAATAATGTTATGATGCGGTACAATCAATATATGCATGACACGCATCGAATAGTGCATACAGCTATTTATAAATTATAATTGTATTATCCTCCCAATTCTCTGTATCTGTTTAGTTAGACTTTATATTTTATTTCATTCTATTTGTCCACTTTTCACGTGATTTCTATGTGAAGCAGAATCTGCTACATTCTACTGCAATATTGTAGCTATATTGTAGCTATATTGTAGCACGCAAAACTTTCATTTTATTGAAGTTGTTTATTTTTTTGGCAAAGCATACTATAATGGTAGTATTGTGCGGTAAACATTATTGCCATTTGTAATTCTCTGTTGCCCTTAATTATGTCCAGAGACTTTATATATTTCATGCTATTTATCCACTTTTCACGCGATTTCAATGTGAATCTGAATCGGCTATTGCAATACTGTAGTGCGCAAAACTTTTGTTTCATTTTATTAAAGTTGTTGATTTTTTTGGCAAAGCATATTATAATGGTAGTATTGTGCAGTAAACAGTATTGCCATTTGTAATTGTCTGTTGCTCTGCTATCCAGAGACTTTATATTTCATGCTATTTATCCACTTTTCACGTAATTTCAATGTGAATCTGAATCGGCCATTACAATACTGTAGTGTGCAAAACTTTTGTTTCATTTTATTAAATTTGTTGATTTTTTTGGCAAAGCATATTATAATGGTAGTATTGTGCAGTAAACAGTATTGCCATTTGTAATTCTCTGTGGCTCTGCTATCCAGAGACTTTATATTTCATGCTATTTATCCACTTTTCACGTAATTTCAATGTGAATCTGAATCGGCTATTGCAATACTGTAGTGCGCAAGACTTTTGTTTCATTTTATTGAAGTTGTTTATTTTTTTGGCAAAGCATATTATAATGGTAGTATTGTGCGGTAAACATTATTGCCATTTGTAATTCTCTGTTGCCCTTAATTATGTCCAGAGACTTTATATATTTCATGCTATTTATCCACTTTTCACGCGATTTCAATGTGAATCTGAATCGGCTATTGCAATACTGTAGTGCGCAAAACTTTTGTTTCATTTTATTAAAGTTGTTGATTTTTTTGGCAAAGCATATTATAATGGTAGTATTGTGCAGTAAACAGTATTGGCATTTGTAATTGTCTGTTGCTCTGCTATCCAGAGACTTTATATTTCATGCTATTTATCCACTTTTCACGTAATTTCAATGTGAACCTGGATCGGCTATTGCAATACTGTAGTGCGCAAAACTTTTGTTTCATTTTATTAAAGTTGTTGATTTTTTTGGCAAAGCATATTATGGTAGTATTGTGCAGTAAACAGTATTTCCATTTGTAATTGTCTGTTGCTCTGCTATCCAGAGACTTTATATTTCATGCTATTTATCCACTTTTCACGTAATTTCAATGTGAATCTGAATCGGCTATTGCAATACTGTAGTGCGTAAAACTTTGTTGTTGATTTTTTTTGCAAAGCATATTATAATGGTAGTATTTTTTATATTCTTTGTTACTCTTATGACCAGAGACTTTACATGTCATGAACGCCATTTATCCACTTTTTACATGATTTCAATAACTTTGAAATTTCCCGTGGAGTAGATTTTACATTTCGATTCAGTAGATTCATTCTGCTACAACTTTACCATACGAGTGATTCCATTCAAACGTCATGTGCATGTTTTTCATCATCCGTATAATATTTTCATTTCACACCCCACCCCTGATCCCCCTCCTCATGATATTAATGAACTACAGCGCTAAACATTGGGACACTCTTTATTGTGAAAAACCAGATATTTATTAGTGTCTCGTAGAATAAATTGTGTTCAAATATTTCGGATTATACACTAGTCCTATTCTTTAGCAGGAGCAAGTCTATGCCACTTATTTAGGCGTGAACTGGTTAAAACCGTGTTAATTCTTTTCGTTTCCAGGAGCTCCATGAAGAGGACTTCTTTCTCTATCGCCTACAGTGACGGACAGGTTATGGTGTGCAGAGTTGCCCGCATTGATACAGACATCACAGAGTTTCACCATCTTCGATTATTGGATTTTCTTACCTATACAATTGAAATGGAACATATCAGGATTTGTGCTTTTAACCCTTTCAAACATAAATGACTGAAATTGAGTTTGATATGTTAATTTTTGTACACACAATGATTTTCGAGATTAGTCGACAGTATTTATAAAAATGGGGTTGTTATTTTTCTAAAAAATATGGAAATTACTTGTAAAAAGTGCAGATCCTGATGAGACGACCCGTTACGAGCCGGCTCATCTGGATCTACACTGTTGGTAAACACAGCTATAGAGGTCTGTAATGTTGAAAGGGTTAAGTATTTGAAAGAAGTGTCTCAGAAACTATCGAGTCTCATTTTCCATAAAATTATTCAACCGTTCAGTTCTGATCGTTGTACATTATCTTTCTGGGGCACATTTCACTTAACTTTGTACGATAAAATATGTCCGTACAGATATTTTATAATTTTACAACACATCAATGTGTCTCATTAATCCTATCATATGAAATTTAGTGAAACGGTGCACCAGTTTGATAACATCATGTTAAAATGATGCTTGTGTTGTTTTCTTTGAATTTACTTCATTGTGCACTTTGGTTGGTTGACATCATTAGTCCTCCAGATAAGCTGTGTGTCTATATACCCACTGATTTCAAGTTTGATGCATATTTTATTTTGCAAATGAATTGATGAATTTATTGTTTGCCCTAGTTTCTTGACCAATGAAAGCACACCTTTTCATCTAAATTAATCATTAAATGTGTCAATACACGGAGAGCTATATTTAGACAAGACCTTGTTGACATAATTTCCTGTGACGCTAACCATTTTACTGCATGGGATCGATCGATTCAGTGCCAAATCGTCAATCGCGTAGTAGTATTGCCATTCGAAAGCACGTTTATGGGCGATGCTTAATGTGCGCGCGAAGAGGCTGGGCCAAGAATAATATAGTTATACGGTAGTTCACATATTGATTGAAATTAATTTATTGCAAATTCAATATGTGAACTATAACTATTACACATATTTTTCTGATATAATATAGGGAATTAAGTTGAAACATCACTTATTTGATCTGTAAAAAATCTAAAAAAAAAGTGTTTACTTTTTTCTTCAGCTCATATAAGTGAATTTTCAACTTGATTAGTAACAAGCATTTTCCTAATTAGCTCTGTAACTACTGGAGTAATATTGATGTGATATAGCACAGATATGCAGCTGAATTACATATGGTAATAAATCACCAGAATGGAGTCGTTCAGGGATGGTGGTTTCATGAGTTTCATCCTTATCAGAATCAGGACATACCTGGTACATTTCTGGCTTCCGTGTTACTTGAGATTTGAATATTGTTGTGCCCTTTATAAAAGTAGTAAGATAAGTACTACTCATAATACTTTTAGGGTTGGGGCTAAGTGACTATAATGTGGTGAGGACCTGGCACCATCACAACAGGTGAAATATGGAATCAAACCCAACTAAAATAACCTTAGCTGTTGGCAGGTCGTTAACACCACTAAATCAAATTAATTTGTTGATAAGTATAATCTTCATACATCAAGGTAAGTATGTACATTTAAAATATGATGAGAACAGGAAATACCTTATGTGACCGGTGTATCAAAGGTTGTGTATACTGTAGTTACTACTTAATTATGTTGAATACTACAATTTAATAAAAAATAAAAATACTTTGTTCAACTGAAAGTTGTGTTATCCCGCCTGTGCATCTGCACATAGAAGTTCATGTACACAGAGCTCCAGATAAGCATTGTGTCTAAAGACACCCCCTGATTTCAAATTTGTTGCATATTTCATTTTTGAAAATGGATCACATGGTATTTGTTTTGGTAGAACATGCACTTGTTTGCTTTTGTCAGCTCAATTAAGTGAATTCTCAATTTTAGTAGAAAATGTTTACTCCTCAGTTTGAAAGTGAAAGAGTAGTTTCAAATTAGTGTGCATACATTATATTCCCACCTTTGAAAATCAATCGCATTCAGGTAAATAAATGCATAAAATACACCAATAAAAGACTTTACTTGAGCTCTGTGTACATGTACTGTAAACAAATTGGTCACCCACTCATCAAAGGAACGGGAAGACATTGGCAGCAATTTTAGATCCTGATCGTCTTGCACGCAGCAACATTGCACTTCTGGTCTAACCGTTTTGCTAATGACAGCACAATTACCTCAGTCACTGAATGGGGATGGGCCATGCCGTAGTAGGAGATCTGGTATTGGACACCAGAGGTTGTGAGTTCAGTCCATAGGCGTGAACAATACTTGCATACTATTTCTATCCCACTAGTCTGTCTGATGAGACTTTAATACTGTGGTCCCGTCTCTATATGACCTTAGCAGTTGCTGGGATGTTTAAAACCCATCAGTAACTGGATGTTGAATGGCGTAGGCCCTGGTCCGGCTGGTTTGCGACTATGTGCAAACATCGTAAAGTAATTGTTTCCAACCTGTTGCACAACTATGTTGCACATTACATTACATGTAGCATAGCCGGAATCAATTGAATTGGTGTGATTGATCGAGTGTGATTGATTGAATCAGATTGTTGGGACTTCGCTGGTATCACATGTTGTAAGATGCTTTTTATTCGCCTGTGGCCCAATATATAAATAGACAAGCTGGTAGTACCCACAGGTTGAAGTAACAGACGAAGGTTCATACATACATTAAATATACATAGAAGCATCAATAAGTGGAAACAAAATAAGCTAAACATGTTTTACTCCCTCTTATAACATTGTAATGTGTAAAAATGTTAGCTTATTTTTTTGTATTATAACTTATTGGTGCTTTTATGTATATTTAGGACTCCCAAACCCCTCGCCCTACGATGCACTTTGCCAAAAAAATGCCTATTAATCCCATTACCCCACCCTCCTGGTATCGTACTGTACATGACGTTAATATATAGTACTGTATGAGACCAAGTGGGTGGGGTAATGAATTTATTTGTAATGGTAATTTTATTTGTATCACAGGTCCGAGTATTCCACCTGTGATATCATCTGCCTTCCGACACGCCTGTATGGTATAGCGCGGTCTGTCCGTCAGTCCGATTTGCGTTAATGCAGTATATACAGGATCATGAGGATGATGACGAGACTATTTTATTCATATGTACATACAATAAAATACAGTTGACCTTTCCCTTTAATTGGCCGGATCCCATTTACACCTGGACGGACTGAGGCAGTGTGCATAAAGTGTCTTGCTCAAGGAACAACGCATTTGTCTCTAGTGTTGTCTTATATATGCGAGACGAGACTTTGCTGGAACAATTAATTTCCAAAGAACAGGTAAACTAAGCTAGTTACTTGTTGGGTGTTTGTTTTAAAATCGCTTTGTTGACAAACAGCGACAGTTTATCGCATCAGATTTATACCAGTCGATTATCGATTATGAACCTAGCCGCCATATTGTTTATATTGGTTACGTTATCGATGAGTGCGCGACAGGTGCTCGATGAACTCGCGCTAAAATCTCGGCGCCACGAGAACATGCGGGATCTCATTGTAATTTCACGGAGTCGCCAGTCTATTTATTCTAGGTCTGTGGAGAAGTGTATGTTTAAAATACGAAAAAGGTCAAGGTTGAAGAAACATTTTTACATTAAAAATGGCTAGGTGTTTTCACAACCATGTGAAAGTAAAAATGGTCAAGGTCATGTTAATATTATAATATTAATATATAATATTATAATATTATTTAATACAATATTAATGTTATATCATGATGAAGAAACTTGTACAAACTTTTTGACGCAAAAAAAAATGGCTACGTATTTCCGCAAAAATGTGAGGTAAAAAGGTCAAGGTCATGTTAATGGCAGCATGAGTGTGTTCCAAATGCTCACATATATCAAGTGTCCAAATATTGAAGCAATCCCTCAAGTACTATTAAATTTATATCATGATGACGAAGCTTGTACAAACTTTTTGATGCAAAAAATGGCAAAGTGTTTTCGCAAAAATACGAAGGTGAAAAAGGTCAAGGTCATGTTAATGGCGGAATGAATGTGTTTCAAATGCTCACATGTTTCAAGTGTCCACCTATTGTATCAATCCGTCAAGTAATATTACAGTTATACCATGATAAAGAAGCTTGTACAAACTTTTTGATGCAAAAAAATGGCTAAGTGTTTCCACAACAATATGAAGGTAAAAAAGGTCAAGGTCATGTTATTGGTGGCATGAGTGTATTCCCAATGCTCATATGTATCAAGTGTCCAAATATTAAAGCAATCTGTCCAGTAATATTAAAGATATACCAAGATGACGAAGCTTGCACAAACTTTTTGACATTTCGGACAACGACGACGACGGAAAAAAGCGGGGACTATAGTTGAGACTTCTGCTAAAGCTGGCACGACAAAAATGAACTATAATCCATACAACTTGAGGCCGAACGAATTGTTACTGGGGCCACTAAACTATGCAGTATAGAAAATCTTTACACAGACACCCAACATGCCCAATGGGGAAAGCCTCGCAAAGCGAAGAAGAAAACACAAGTTAATTTTATTCTACAAAATGAAACACAATATGACACCAACTTTATCTAAGTAACTTAATCCCGGAACAAACAAAAACACGATACAGGCTAAGAAACAATGAAGACATTCAATTAATACACACACATACTAAACTGTATCGAGATTCATTTCTTCCATCTACCATAAAAGAATGGAATTCCCTATCATCGAATGCAAGAAACAGCCCAACCCTGAACATGTTTAAGAATGCACTAAATGTTAACTTGCGTAAACCACCACCCTAATACTACACAGCTACTAATCGACAAGGCCAAATTCTCCTGACTCGTATCCGGCTAGGGTGTAGTGCGCTGAACAACGACTTATTCTGGAAATCAATAGTTGACAGGGCTACATGTGCCTGTGGCGCAATCGAAAATGCTAATCATTACATTCTCTCATGTCCCCGTTATACAAATCAAAGACAACAATATTTTTTATCTCTTCCTTGTCCACCGATCCTTAATAACCTAATTTACGGTAGCGAATTCTTAAACGACAATGAAAACGGCCTTGTATTCCAAAGGGTTCAACAGTTCATCATTGCCTCTAAACGTTTCATTGCATGAGGGGAGACTGCCCCTGCGACTGATCGGTCTGTAATGATTATCTTGTAAATTTCCAATAGCAGATTAAATACTAGTCGTGTACACGTATCACTATAATATTTCAGAATAATACCAATGGTTCGGAGCGCATGTTTATATCTTTCTTTTTTTCTTCCATCATTTAAAAAAACTTACATACGTATACAATATATGAATTCTTGCCACATTCCCATTTACTGTTGCTTTACTCAAGGAAAAGAATTCACATAAGCTCTGTGAGCTTGTTTTATAATCCTAATTCACTGTCATGTATTTTGATGCATACATGGATACTATTTGAAATAAATATTGTTTAAACAACTCGTTGCGGGAGGTATAACTAAACTTAACAAAAATTGCGTCTGTCGAACGCGGATGCCACCTGCAGCATATTTGAGAAACTGTGGTTAACCGAAAAGTGTGATGGACAGACAGACGAATGGACAGACAGACAGACAGACAGACGGACAGACGGACGGACGGACGGACGCACGTCTTTACTTTCAGGTAACTATGTGGCTTATCGCATGTTAAATATTAGCCACATAAAACCATTTTTAGCCACATAAAACGATTTTTTAGGTGGCTAATTGTAACCAACCCTATCCTTTAACAAGTCCATAACCCTGTGGGGCTAGCCACATAAGTACCCGAATGTCTGCCCGGACGGACGGACATGGACGGACGGATGGACAGACGGACAGACGGACAGTCCAAACACTATATGCCACCCGTTTCTTCGAAACCCGGTGGCATAAAAACACTATATGCCACCCGTTTCTTCGAAACCCGGTGGCATAACAACAAGATTGTATCAATACCGATTCTAATTGTTGCAAATGGATAGCAGTTTCCAGTAATGTATGTCATGGTCATATTGTAAATAACAAGAATTCCGCCATGGAAGCAGTGTCGCGCCTGCCGTGGCATTTGACCGTAACATGATTATGGGCATGTGCTAAAGTAAGCATAACAAAAATCGACAGAGAAGTGTATGCTTTAAACACAAAAAAGGTCACGGTTGAAGAAACCTTTTGACATAAAAAATGGTTTCCACAACCATGTGAAGGTATAAAAAAGCTCCAGGGCATGTTAATGGTGGCATGAGTGTGTTCCAAATGCTTACATGTAGGAAGTGTCCAAACATTTAAGCAATCCATCAAGTAACATTAATGTTATATGATGATGAAGAAACTTGTACAAACTTTTGAAGATAAAAAAGATCAAGGTCATGTTAATGACGACATGAGAGTATTGTGAATGATCACATGTATCAAGTGTCAAACTATTGAAGAAATCTGTTAAGTAATATTAAAGTTATATCATGATGAAGTAACTTGTACAAACGTTTTGACGCAAAAAGAAATGGCTAAGTATTTGCGCAAAAATGTGAAGGTAAAAAAGGTAAATGTCATGTTAATGGCGGCATGATTGTGTTCCAAATGCTCACATATATCAAGTGTCCAATGCGACAGAAAAAGCGGCGACTATAGTCGCGCCTCTAAAGCAGGCGCGACAATAAACCAATGAGGGAGAAAGTCTACATTATTACATTATTAGTCTACCTCTTATATTAGTAAACGGTGTCAAACATTTCCAAGTCCAATAACACACCAACCACATGTCAATTGTCAACAGGTGGGCCACACCAACCACATGTCACATGTCAACAGGTGGGCCAGCAATTGAAACAAACCTTGTGAGGATTGCTGTATGTAGATTTGGCTCTCAGGTCTGGTCGGTGACGTTTAGATGGAGGGGGCTGCAACATCAGAAGGTAAAAGTAAAGATTAAGTCATAGAAAGATACATTTGACTTCAATGATAATTGCTTCACAACAGTGATGTGATATAAAAAATTATGAATATCATATACATTGTATGAGAATATTGTCTTGTTACTGAATACATAGTATATGGTACATTGAGTTGCCATCTCTGCCATCTTTTTATGTACAAGCCATTGTACAGTTTCACCACTTCGTGCATTTGACACATACAGCAAATAATATGACAGTACAACTAATACAATTCGGTGATCTACATCATAGACACATATGACAACAGCGTCAATTAAATATTATGCCAGCAAACTATACAAAAGACAAGACATGTGTGCAAACTTTTTAGTAGACACCAGTGATATATAAGTATATAAGTCCGTGCATGGAAATTCTAACTATGAATAGTCGGTAGATACATGTTTCCTGGTGCTAAAACAGCCGCTGAACTAGGAATGGCAGCGTAAAGGTAAAAGAGCATTTCATAGAAGATTTGTTCCCGTTTTCTGTTGTTTTATATTTTACATTTGAAAGTGAATCAAGTAATCAATAATCCACTCAAACCATATCTGAAAATCTTGATTAAATTGTCTATGTGATGCTGGCTGACGGAGCTGTGAAGGCCAGGAGATGCGCGACTCCACTATACACTGGAGCCTCTTTGGAACTAGATTGGTCAGTAAGCGAGGCTTACGGAATACGTGGGCCCAGGTACCCCTTAATATGTAAAATAATTTCCAAGTGTGTGGGCTTGTGACTTTGACTCTGAGCTTAGCAGGGGCGGCACGAACGTGCATTTGTCACATGGTGGTAGAGGTCCATTGGAGCAATGCGTGTGTGAAAAGTGAAGCAGATCCGAGCAAGGAAATAGAAATTATAAGCGATTTCTCTGATGTTAAGTTTTGTAAAGAGACTAAGTATGTGACCTTGACCTCGATATCAGCGCATATTTGTCACAGCATGATAGTAGAGCCTTAGAGGAATGCCTGCATGAAAAATTAAGAATTTTCGATGAAAGAAATAGAAGTTATAACATATTTCCCTGATGTTAAGTTTTGTAAAGAGACTAAGTGTGTGCGACCTTGACATTGGGATCAGCGGGGGTTGGACGGTCGTAGATATGTCACAGCATGATAGTACAACCTTAGAGGAATGCACGAGTGAAATATTAAGAATTTTCAATGAAGGAAACAAAAGTTATAACTTATTTCTCAGATGTTAAGTTTTGTAAAGAGACCAAGTATTTGACCTTGACCTTGGGATCAGCGGGGGTTTGACGTCGTGGATTTGGCACAGCATGGTAGTAGAGCCTTACAGGAATGCATGTGTGAAATATTAAGCATTTTAGATGAAGGAAATAGAAGCTATAACATATTTCTCTGATGTTAAGTTTTGTAAAGAGACTAAGTATTTGACATTGACCTTGGGATCAGCGGGGGTTGGACAGCCATGGATTTGGCACAGCATGGTAGTAGAGCCATACAGGAATGCATGAGTGAAATATTAAGCATTTTAGACGAAGAAAATAGAAGCTATGACATATTTCTCTGATGTTAAGTTTTGTAAACAGACTAAGTATTTGACCTTCACCTTGGGATCAGCGGGGGTTGGACGGCTGTGGATTTGGCACAGCATGGTATTAGAGCCTTAGAGGAATGCATGTGTGAAATATTAAGCATTTTAGATGAAGGAAATAGAAGTTATAACAATATTTCCCTGATGTCAAGTTTTGTAAACAGACTAAGTATTTTACCTTGGTCTTGGGATCAGCGGGGCATGGATGGTCGTGGATTTGGCACAGCATTGTAGTAGAGCCTTACAGGAATGTATGTGTGAAATATTAAGCATTTTAGATGAAAGAAATAGAAGTTATAACAATATTTCTCTGATGTTAAGTTTTGTAAAGAGACTAAGTATGTGCGACCTTAACCTTAGGATCAGCGGGGGTTGGACGGTCGTAGATATGTCACAGCATGATAGTACAACCTTAGAGGAATGCACAAGTGAAATATTAAGAATTTTCAATGAAGGAAATAGAAGTTATAACTTATTTCTCAGATGTCAAGTTTTGTAAAGAGACCAAGTATTTGACCTTGACCTTGGGATCAGCGAGGGTTGGACGTCGTGGATTTGGCACAGCATGGTAGTAGAGCCTTACATGAATGCATGTGTGAAATATTAAGCATTTTAGATGACGGAAATAGAAGCTATAACATATTTCTCTGATGTTAAGTTTTGTAAAGAGACTAAGTATTTGACCTTGGGATCAGCGGGGGTTGGACGGCCGTGGATTTGGCACAGCATGGTAGTAGAGCCTTATAGGAATGCATGTGTGAAATATTAAGCATTTTAGATGAAGGAAATAGAAGTTATAACAATATTTCTCTGATGTTAAGTTTTGTAAACAGACTAAGTATTTGACCTTGACCTTGGGATCAGCGTGGGTTGGGCGGTCGTGGATTGGGCACATCATTGTAGTAGAGCCTTACAGGAATGCATGTGTGAAATATTAAGCATTTTAGATGAAGGAAATAGAAGTTATAACAATATTTCTCTGATGTTAAGTTTAGTGACGGACGAACGGACGGACGTTCCTACAAATGGATACTTATGTGGCTAACCCTAACCTTTTCCTTTGTTCATCCCTATTGTTCTGTAGCCACATAAACCCATTTTTAGCCACATAAAATCATGAAAAAATAGAATATTACATAACCTATTGTTCTCCTAGCCACATACATGTATGTATCCATTTGTAAGCTCAGACGGACGGACGGGCGGAAGCACATTCCTACAAATGGATAGTTGTTGGGTTTTTACTGTATAAACAAGTACCCAACAAAACACTAACCCTAACCCTACCCAAGAGGATCCCTAAAAAGCTTGCCCAACACACAGAAGAGCATTTGTTGGGTACTTTTGTACCCAACAAGTACCCATTCATGTGCATGGACGGACGGACGGACGGACGGACAACCTGACTCCATTATACACCCCCCCCCCCACAAATCGTTGCGGGGGGTATAATGAGCATACATTTTACGTGGTATCCAGTATAACGCGGTAGTCCGTTTACAGTTTTTAGATCCTACATATAAATTAATGCGGTATAAAGAATCTCAATATTTCTAAGTACACTAAACAAGCAAACAATGTGTTGCTGCTATGTGTAAACATATTCCTGCTAATTGACTTTCCTTATAATAATAATAATAACAAGGACATAGTTACCACTAAGCTAATCCCCTGGCAACCTTGATATTTGAAACAGGCTTTAACGCATTTGCCTTACACACCAGGTGAACACAAGTCCTCAGTGACCTTGATCTTGGGCGGTCGGACGTGGGTTGTATGCAAAACAAAGCACCATCACTAGACACACATTGTGGCCAAATATTATCAAAATCATGAGTTATTGAGAAATGAAAGATGTTACAAACGTACGTACACACGTACGTTTGTTTGTTTGTTTGTTTGTTGGTCGTTAATGGCCTATCAACAGGTAATGTCATTTAAGGCTGGGCCAACGGGTTCGATAATGTATTCAACCTACTGCATTGGGGGGAATATATATATTCAGTCCTGAAATTAGAATAACCGCACCTGGTGCCAGGTCCATACCACACCAAAGCCACTTGGCCTACATGAGGGCCAAACAAAGTTTCCGGTCGGTGTTTTGGTAAGGATGAATCCCGATAGTTACATTACCCATCGCATGCTCCCACCTGCCACCCACTGTATTTAGGTAGTTGATGATTTAAGTACCTTGGGTATGCATTTAGATATTTTTTGCAATAGCATTAGTCCAAGATGGCCGCCAAATATTATGATATTACCTGATAATCAATTTGTCTGGTAAACAGCGTATATAATGACACTCGGATGCCACATCTAAGAATACAAGTGTACCAAATCCTGGTATGAAGTCATGATGCGCTTTGTCAAACACAACCATTTATGTGAATAGATGATCAACCAAAAAAGTAAAATTTACCTTATTCGTTACTTCAGTAAAGCTTTTGACAAGGTCAACCACGAAAAACTTGTATACATATAAACTAGATGGTCGGTAAATCCGACAACCGCTCCCCGATGACGCCTGGATTGAAATTCAAAGTCCTTGACCCTGGGTATTGGTGTAGTATGCTTATTAATCACAATAACTGGTGATACATGTGTATATGAAGTTTCACATCATAATCTCAATTGGTAACAGAGATAAATGTTTTGTTTATTAGTCACAATAAATATTTGGATGCTAATTTGAATTGAATTGAATTTGACAAACTTTAACGTAAAACTTTAACAAAAAGTTTAGTCATTTGACCTTGAGCCAGAAATGGAAACCCTCCCCCACAGCCACCCCTGTGGGATATTTGCAGACTAATATTTTATGAAACTACATTCAATTACGAGTACTATGCCTGTATGTCTGCGCTCTGTAACCTGCTGGATGAATGTTTGGCACCATTTTGAAGTATACCACCCTCGGACTTTTCGCAATTGTGAAAGAAATCAACTGTTTTTTATCATTGAAAACAACTGATATGGCAGTTTTGTATGTTTTCTGATGTGTTCATAACTATACAATGGAATAAATGTTCAATTATATAATATTTGCTAATTCAGATGAAGAATATTGCACGTTTTATTACCACACCCACTAAATTTCGATGGCAAAACACCTACCTTAATAACTCCATAAAAGTATGGCACTTTTGTATAGTTTTTGTGTCAATGGTAGATCTACCTAGTAGTCTTCATTAAACATGTTAATTGCATATATGTCAATTATCTGATGTCTGCAGTCTATGATACAATGTTAAAAACAAAGTATTTTCACCTTTCCCCACCCACACATTTTACAATGGGAATTTTACATGTAATGAATTTCATTTATGTTATGCACTGTCAATTACTTATGAACTGTTTAAATGCATATGCACATAGTTAGGCACTACTGATAGCTATCAGTGCTCACTTCAGATACAGTGTGTCCAAGTGTTCGTCCGTCTGTCCGTCCGCTTCGTATTTACTTAGTGAAGGTAACAACTACGCTATATGTCTCATTATGCAAATGGTAATTGTATTTACTTGTGTTTGCAATATATGTTTGATGCCCATTTGCTGATTACATAATACCTACAGCAGAATCTGGGTTGCCAGCCCTAACCGGGTCGCCACTCTGGTTTTCATTCACGTTCGGGGTGCCAGCCCGATCTCTACTCTCTGCCGGGTTGCCAAGCCGGTAAGTTGTCTTTGTGAATAACGACAAAATAGTTTGTTGTGCCATTTCAATAATAATCGAATGACGGACCACATAGAACAAAAATGTGTTATATACCCAACTTGTAATTCATTGCTAATTATGCTATTATCACTGTTCACACTGACTTCAAAATGAATTGTCGGCCTAATTTGGCTAGCTGCAGACACATCAATTTAATTTAATTATGTGTTAAACGATTAATTTGTACAATTGAATTAACATTCGGTGTTTCTTTAACTCTCAGATCGAGTTCAAAGTACATCGGCGGTGTGATTTAGGACTTCAATTGATCCCTAATCCCTGATCCCTAATGAGTTTTAACATGACAAACGTACCTTGTCGTTTATCAAAATGTTTGCGAATTGTAGATCACGTGAGCCGGCTCATCAGGATCTGCGGCATTCCTTCCTACATGCACATTTTATATACACAAAAATGACCCCTAATACAGCGTAATGTAACAGTTCCTAACTTAATATGGAATAGCCTGGGCCGATAGTCCGTGTAAGTTACTGGGGGTTAAATATTACGAACACAGATAAACACAGTGCATGGTTTCTTTATTTTATTTTAACATCATCAGAAATGGCGAGTCTATAGGAACTCTCGTATCTGAAGCCAGTCTATTTAAGTCACTAATCTGCTATACACCTATGCGTGTGTTAAGAAAAATCGATACTATGAGAAACTGAATACACAGCGAGTTTCACACTGGTTTAACACGGATATGGCCCGCGGATATGTGTCATAAAATGGACATTACTTTGTGGTCAAGAATGGTAAATTTACAAGGCCGGTTTATAGCGAAATAGCAGCCGACTGGCAATTTTTCTCGGACAGATTTTTAAGACTAGTTTTCAAATCTCAATCGGTCTGAGAGTTCAAAAAATCGATTCAGAACCGGAAAACTGAAAATTTTAGAAGCCCTGCAGCAGATGATGCAATCTTAAAACAAAGTAGTTTGAACTATATATTCCCCACCCACTGAATTTACAATGACCATTTTACATGTAATCATTTTTCTTACTTTATATGCTGCCAATTACTTATGAAAGGTTCATATGAACGTGTAGCTACTAACACCTGTATATGTGGCTGTGACTGGAGAAATGGGTGTATATCCAGATCAGCCTGTGTATCCGCAGTCTGATCAGGATCTGCACGGTTAATTCGCCATTCCATCAGTGAAACACCCGTCATGCTTCTAACAAGCATAATATATCGTTATCTGAGGACACAGGAGTGTGCTATTTGATCAGAAGCCACACTGGTTGCAAATCCCATCAGCCCCATTTCTCCAGTCATAGCCACATATTAGTTATCCACACACATTTCAGATACAAAATGAATGTCTGTTCGTCTCTCTATATGTCCATTTTATATTTATGCAACCATGACAATTATCTGAGGACACAGGAGTGTGCTATTTGATCAGAAGCCACACTGGTTGCAAATCCCATCAGCCCCATTTCTCCAGTCATAGCCACATATTAGTTATCCACACACATTTCAGATACAAAATGAATGTCTGTTCGTCTCTCTATATGTCCATTTCATATTTATGCAACCATGACAATTACCATGATTACTATGTTGTGTATTCCAATATGGACGTCTTTGATACATATAATTATTACTCTGAGCTGTTGACAGGCCTTTCAACACCATTGAGTAAAATAACTAACTATAATTATTACTGTCAATAGTATAGGTCGTAGGTACTAATTTGCAAATTGGATATAGAAAATATACCTTTTCTAACATGTTGAATGGATGATTTGTAGCACATATTACTCCATGTATGACACAGTAAATACTAAAATACAGAACATTAAGATAGCTGTAAATAATACGAGCAAGCTAAGCTGGAGTAAATAGGACAAATACATTGTTATACATTTTCAAGATGACAACCGAGATATATATATATCCCGGTTCCATATAATGTACACACTATTTATCGTGCATTCCAATAATATTCCCTCAACCCATTCAGAGTCATCAGCAGGAACAGGATTCAAATGTGAAGTTGGTACCTGTACTTATACAATCATGTATATAGTAACAAGAGCTCCGCGGAGCAAGATGTCCCGCCTGGCGCAGCTTGATAGTACATAAGGAGCTTGTAATAACCTTGGGGTTAGTGAGCACCATGGGCTTTCAGTAGAATGATGTTGTTACAAATACATCTATGAAATATTAAAGCATTCCATTGAGGGAAAGAGAAGTTATAATGAAGTGTAAAGTTTTAGAAACAAAACATTTTCTAAGTCCTTGACCTTGGGGTTAGCGGGCACCATACGCTGTCTGTAGAATGATGCAGGATGACGTTACAAATGCACCTATGACATATTAAAACATTCTATTAATGGAAACAGAAGTTATTGCAGATTAACCCCAATGCTATTTTTTGTGATGGACAGACGGACAAACAGACAATTTCTGCATCCCTATATCCCCTTTTCGCTACGCGACGGGATAATAAACTGAAACCAAAACACTTACTTTTCCAACAAACACAGCTAAACACAAACAAGAATGCCACCAACGACATGTATCTCCTGGTACCGATGCTAAATTTCTATACTAGACATTTTTGAAGTCCGTTGCCTTGACCTTGGGGTTAGCGGACACCATGAACTTTCTGCAGATGATGAGGAATGTTCTTATAAATGCATGAATGAAATATTAAAACATTCCATCAAGGGAAACAGAAGTTACAATAAATTAACCCAAGCGTTAAATTTTCAAAGCATTTTCTAAGCCCGTGACCTTGACCTTGGGGTTAGCGGGCACCATGGGCTTTCTGTGGAATCATGCCGGATGTTGCTATAGTTTACACCTATGAAGTATTAAAGCATTCCATCAAGGGAAACAGACGTTGTAATAAATTAAACCGAGCATTAAGTTTTCCAAACCCGGAATTTTCTAAGCCCGTGACTTTGACCTTTGGGGTTAGCGGGCACCATGGGCTTTCTGTAGAATGATGCGGGATATTGATTCAAATGCATGTATGGAATATTAAAGCATTCCATTGAGGTAAACAGAAGTTAAAACGAATTAACCTGAGCGTTAAGTTTTAGAAACACAGCCAAACGCAATTTTTTCACACGGGCTCCCTCTTTGTGAGATGGTTACACCCCATTGATGATGTATACCAAGTTTGGAGGTCGTAGGACTTATAGTTTTCCGGAAACTGAGCTAAATACAAAAATTTAACATTGAATGCATGTAAATGTAGGTCTGACAATAAACCATGAAAACTAGGTCAAGGTCACATGGGCTCCCTCTGTGTGAGATGGTTACACCACAGTGTTGATGTATACGAAGTATTCCATCAAGGGAAACAGAAGTTGTAATAAATTAAACCGAGCGTTAAGTTTTCCAAACCCGAAACTTCTAAGTCAGTGACCTTCAAGTTGAGATTTGGGGTTAGCGGCACCATGGATTTTCTGTAGAATGATGTGGGATGTTCTTAACAAGAGGGCCATGATGGCCCTAATTCGCTCACCTGACTCCATGAACACCAGAGGAGAATGTGACATTGAGTTCATATGTGTTATAGAAAAAATTGTGCTATTTTTAGATGGCGGTCATCTTGGATTAAGTGATGACTCTCATTTTACCAAATCTGAAAATGCTTCACCCAAGGATCTTAACTTACTATGACGTTTGGCCATCATCGGCTATGTGGTTCCTGAGAAAAAGACATTCAAAATCTCGAATAAATGGACGTTTGGCGGCCAACATGGATGACATAATCATCCGATTCAGACAAATATTGCACCAGAGTGATCGCCTCGTTGATACGTTCAATTTGATATATGACATGAGCATACTCGGTCAAAAATAAAATTTGACCCCAATTTGACCCAACGGGCCACACCCATTTTTGACCGCGGGGTCACCATTTTAACACCTTTGAAAGAGCATTCCTACCAAGTTTCGCTGAAATCCGGTTGGCGGTTCTTGAGAAAATGATTTTTGAAGAATGTGTGCTATTTTTAGACGGCGGCGATCTTGGATTACGTAATGACGTCATTTTAACAACTTTGTAATCCCTCTACCTAAGGACCATGACCATGAAGTTTGGTGACTATAGGCCCAATGGTTACCGAGGAGAAGACGTTTGAAAATGTTCACGGACGGACGGACGTACGACGGACACATTGCGGTAACAATAGCTCACATGAGCTTCGCTCAGGTGAGCTAAAACTGCATGTACGGAATATTAAACATGTTAAAGCATTCGATTGAGGGAAACAAAAGTTACAATGAATTAACCCGAGCGTTAAGTTTTAGAAACAGAGCTAAACGCAAAAACTTAACGTTGAATGCATGTGAAAAGTACGTAAATGAACCACGAAACCTAGGTCAAGGTCACATGGGCTCCCTCTGTGCGAGATGGTTACACCACAGTGTTGAGGTACACCAAGTATGGAGTTTGTAGGACTTATAGTTTTCTGGAAACTGAGCAAAACGTAAAAAAAATAACGTGAAATGTTGACGACGCCGCTTACGCCGACGCCGACAGAAAAGCTATGCCTATGTCCCACTTCTGTCAAGGCAGGCGGGACAAAAATGTATAACTTGTATAACTACTGACATACACTATGTGTCATACGATAATGTGTGTGTTCCAATGTGTATGACAGTCATCTACATGTATTACCAGTGTAAGTGCACACCAGTGCATGTATCATGCCATTGTCTAATACATGCAGATATATTATAATGCCAAAGACGTATGTGAAGGCCAAACCATGTCTCCAGTCGGAATTCCAGTAAGGATGAACCCCGATCGTTAAATTACCCATCGCATGCTCCCACCTACCACCCACTCAAATATACAAGTACATCGCTTAAATGTAGTCTTTGTATTTCATACTGTGCCGAAATAAATATTTGACAAATGTGGGTAAACGTATTAGCTCATGTATAATTATATAACTATATTTACAAGCCAATATTAGTATGTATGTAGTCTGAAAAGGCCATTTTGCTGGCTCCTTGGTGTGATCGGAATTATATATTTATATTTGACAACAGGTAATATCTTTCTAATGACAAAAAAAAATAATTCTACAATCATGTACCATGTGTACATCTATTTACTGAATGCAGAAATATATTTACATTGTACCTGTTTAGCAAATACATAGCACACGTAATTTGTAGCTAATATACATGTATTTGCCTCCATATACCGCTATGTGGCATTGAATCCGCATAACAATCCCTACGGTTGTCTTTAAAATTGATTACACAGCTGATGGGCAATCATAATCCATTACAATAGCAACCGGAGACACGTATTCGAGTATATGTCATGGGCTAGCACAGTTTGGTGTCATCGCACGATACGGGACCTTCTCGGGCTAAGGGTATTATCAACTATTTTAAGAAATTTAGGCTGTATTAAAAGTGTACATATAGGTCGGTAAATATCACATCTCCTCATTGGAAAAGTGACCACATTGATTGTCATCTTGAAACTGACAGTCATGGTGACACTGTATATGATTAGGTTTTTGGTGTATTAGTTTCAATAACGTTTAATTAGAAAAATAAATACAACACATGTAGTGGTTAATGTAGAACTGATTACACCATTGACTGCATGCATCGCATATCGTTACTATGTATTGTCCAATTTGCAACTCATGACCAAGGGTTAATTTAAATTATTGGCACATGTGAAGACATATGCGATATGCTTAATGTGGGAGAAAGTCATGCATGTTTGCAATAAGCATACCCATGCCATTCATCATACCATATTACGTACTGCATTGGCCAATGATCCTCATGCTCGCTTAATTGTGAGAAGTGTGCTCGTTACCAATAATAACATTGTACATGTATTCCTTGTCAACAGTCAATTCATTTTGGAAACACTTTGAAACTGTTCTTCAATACTCAAACTGATTGAAATACATCCGTATTTGTCTTTGAAAATAAGCAGAATATCACACTCTATACATAACAATGTTAGTGTTGTTTAATTACTGAAAACGGCATCTTCATCGCCAATATAATTGAACATCTGATTATTTTGGCGGCCATTTTGAATATATAATGATAGCATTGTATACCTGGATATGTATATGTTATCAAATGATTCGATGTGTATACCTCAAACTGGTATGTATACGTGTAATAAGTGCATGAAATTCTGTTTATAACTCCATACAGAAAAGAATAGAACAAAACAAGAACATTTTGGCGGCCATTTTGACTGTTCTGATAATTGTGGAAGGCTATTGCATGATTATCTCTTGTATTTTCCATTTATTTGTGAGGGAAAGCAATGTATATGTGTTTCAACTTTATGAATGTCTGTGTATTTGTTCGGAACATCACACGACTCGCAGAAAAACGTTGTAAAACAGCCTAGTTCGGCAGCCATTTTGAAATATATTGTCATTTACAGATGTAATTAAATGTAAGATGTATTCTAAATCATTTTACATTCAAATTGTGACTTAACTAGATTGGTCAGTAAGCGAGTCTTACGGAATACCCCCCGCGTGGGCCCAGGTACCCCTAAATATGTAAAAGAAATTTCAATTGTGTGGGCTTGTGACCTTGACTCTGGGCAAAAACATGAATTTGTCACACTGCGGTAGAGGTCCATTGGAGCAATGCGTGTGTGAAATGTGAAGCAGATCCGAGCAAGGAAATAGAAGTTATAACCAATTGCTCTCATGTTAAGTTTTGTAAAGAGACTAAGTAAGTGACCTTGACCTCGAGATCAGCGGGGATTTGTCACAGCATGATAGTAGAGCCTTAGACTGCATGCATGACATATTAAGAATTTGCGATGTGGCTTATCACATGTTAAATATTAGCCACATAAAACGATTTTTAGCCACATAAAAGGATTTTTTAGGTGGCTAATTGTAACCAACCCTATCATTTACCAAGTCCATAACCCTGTGGGGCTAGCCACATAAGTACCCTAATGTGTGCCCGGACGGACGGACGGAGATGGACGGACGGACGGACGGACGGACGGACGTTCTTACTTTCAGGTAACTTTATGTGCTTATCGCATTTTGTTGAAATATTCTTGCCACATAAAAACCAAAGCCAATTTTAGCCACAAAAAACATAAAAGATAATCTTAGTGCTAAGGGTGTATCAACCCTATCCTTTAACAAGTCCATAACCCTGTGGGGCTAGCCACATAAGTACCTGAATGTCTGCCCGACGGGGGGGGGGGGGGGGGGGGGTTACGGACTGAACGAAACGGACGTACGACGACTCCTTAAGGTGATACCCCCACAACTCGTTGCGGTGGGGTGAAAAATAATAAAAGTTTCATACCCGGTCACCCGGAATAAAATTTGTTTATCAGATGAAAGTTAACAAGTTTCCTTCCATCCAAAAACAGAATATGAACCAAATATTCGTGGCCTAACTTGAACAAAAATGCCGCCATTTGTTTCATCCAGCGGCTTTTTTGAGCGCAGACACCAGGTTTGATATAAGACAATAGGCCATACAGAATCCGAAATCATACTCCCACCACAAAAATCCCACATTTGATGGGGGGGGGGGGGGGGGGGGGTATTGCTGGGGTCGCAAAGTATTTAACAAATGAAAATATGAATGGTATCATGCTAATGATGCCATGTTTTCACAGTTGATTTATCGCAAAACAAGCGTCACAGAGATATAGCAATTTTGAAAAAAACTTTAAACGTGAGGCTCATAACCAAACAAAATACCAAGTCATTTGACCTTGACGTTTGGTCTCCTGGGCATTGGCGTGTATGGTATACAATGGAAAAAATGGATGGATGATGATCAAATGCATACGAGTTTCATCGTTATAATTGAAAAATAAATCGCAAGCGTCACAGAGAAATATAGCAATTTTAGCGAAACTTTGGTATTTGACACCAGTATTGGAAATTTTGTAGACATAGTTTTCTGGAGAAACTGTGAGCAAAACGGTAAAAAAAAAATAACGTGAAAATGTTGACGACTTCGATTACGCCGACGCCTTTTGACAGAAAATTAAAAAGCTATGCCTATGTCCCACTTCTGTCATGCCAAGGGGGGGCGGGAACAAAAATTTTGTTATAAGCATGAATATATAACTACTGACATACACTAGGTGTTCTAAACGATAATGTGTGTGTTTTCCAATGTAGAATAATTACAGTCATCTACATGTATTACACCGATGTAAGAGTTGACACCAGTGCATTGTATCATGCCATTGTTCTAATACATGCAGATATAATTAATAATGCCAACCCCAAAAGACGTATGTGAAGGCTAAAAACCATTTGTCTCCAGTCCGGAATCCAGTAAGTATGAACCCCGATCGTTAAATTACCCATCGCATGCTCCCACATACCACCCACTCAAAATATACAAGTACATCGCTTAAATGACGTCTTTTGTATTTCATACTGTGCCGAAAATAATATTTGACAAATGTAGAAACGTATTAGGCTCATGTATAATTATAAAACATACTATATACAACCAATATTAGTATGTATGTAGTCTGAAAAGGCATTTTTGCTGTCTCCACCTGTGTAGATCGAATATATATATTTATTATTTGACAACAGGTTTTTAAATTTATCTTTCTATGACAAAAAAAATAAAAAAAAATACTCCCTACAATCGTACCCATGTGACATCTATTTTACTAGAATCAGAAATAAAATAAAAAAATTTACATGTACCTGATTAGCAAACTACATAGCACACGTAAATTTGGCGTAGCTAAATAATACATGTATTTTGCCTCCATATACCGCTATGTGGGCATAAGAATCCGCATAACAATCCCAACGGTTGTCTTTAAAATTGATTACACAGCTGATGGGTCAATCATAATCCATTACAATAGCAACGAGACACGTATTCGAGTATATTCATGGGCTAGCACATTTGGATGGTGTCATCGCACGATACGGACCTACTCGGGCAAAGGGTATATCAACTATAAAAGAAATTAAAGCTGTTTAAATACAAAAAGTGTACATATTGTCGTAAATACACGATCAACAATCATTGGAAAAGAGACCACATGATTGTCATCTTGCAAAACTGACAGTCATGGTGACACTGTTATCTATGATTAGGTTTTTTTGGTGTATTAGTTTCAATAAACGTTTCTATTGAAAAAAACTATCAATACAACATGTATGATTAATTTTTTGTGTAGAACTTGATACACCAATATGACTGCATCATCGCATATCGATACTATGTATTGAACCAAATTTGCAACTCATGACCAAGGGTTAATTTAAATTATTGGGCACATGGTGAAGACATATGCATATGCTTAATGTGGGAGAAAGTCCATGCATTGCCAATGATTGCAATAAGCATACACATGTTGCATTCATCATACCATATTACGTACTGCATTTGGCCAATGTCCCTCAATGCTCGATTTAATTGTGAGAAGTGTCTCGTTACCAATAATGAACATTTGTACTGTAATTCCATGTCAACAGTCCAAATTCATTTTGGAAACACTTTGAAACTTTGTTCTTCAATACTCAAAATTGGATCTGATTGAAAAAGTTTAAAACATACAACCATTTTGTATTTGTTTAACTAAATAAGCAAAATAATATCACACACAATATCATAAACAATCCTGTAGTGTAAAAGTTTAATTACTGAAAACGGCATCTTCATCGCCAATATAATGAACTCTAAGATTATTTGGGCGCCATTTTGAATAATATGATAGAACTTGTATAACTGGAATATGTATATGAAAATATCAAATAAAAGATCGATGTGTATACCTCAAACTAAGGTAGTATACTGTGGTAAATAGTGCATGAAAATCTGTTTATAACTCCATACAGAAAAGAATAAGCCAAAACAAGAACATTTTTGGCGGCCCATTTTGACTGTTCTGATAATGTGAGCTATTGCAAAAATGATTATCTCTTGTATTTTCCTTTATTTTTTGTGATGGAAAAGCAATGTATAATGTGTTTTCAACTTTATGAATGTCTGTTGATTCGAACATCACACTACTCTCAGAAAAAACTTTGTTGTAACACAAGCCTAGTTTATCGCAGCCATTTTGAAATATAGTCATTTAAAAACAGATGTAAAAACAAAATTTAATTGTGATGTATACTAAACAACATTTTTTACATTTCAAATGTGACTTAACAGATAGGTCCAGAATAAGCGTTAGTCTTAATTCGAATAACCTAATAAACCACCGGCCCCCCGCAGTGGGCCCATGTACCCCAAAATAAATAAAATGTAAAATATTTCATTGTTGTAGTGCTTGTGACCTTGAACTCAAGGGCAAAACCCATTGGAAATTTGGTTTTTCACACTGCGGTAGAGTCACCATGGAGCAATGCGATGTGTGAAATGTTGAAGCAGGTCCGAGCAAGGCAATAGCAGTTATAACCAATTTGCTCTCATGTTAAGTTTTGTAAAGAGACTAATAAGTGACCTTGGACCTCGAGATGAGCAGGGGATGTCACAGCAATGATATTAAGAGCCTTAGACTGCATGCATGACATATTTTTAAGAATTTTGCGATGTGTCTTATTTTCATCATGATATAATATTTAGCCACATAAAACTTATTTTTAGCCACATAAAAAGGAATTTTTTTAGGTGCTAAATGTAACCAACCCGATCATTTACCAAGTCCATAACCCAAGTGTGGGGCTAGCCACATAAGTACCCTAATGTTGTCCCGACGGACGGACGGTATGGATGACGGACTGACGGACGGACAGGACGACGACTTTCTTACTTCTTTCAGTAACTATTTGGTGCTTGAGCGCATGTTAAATATTAGCCATCATAAAACCACTTTGAGCCACATAAAAAACGATTATCTTAGTGGCTAAATGTAACCAACCCTATCCTTTTAAACAAGTCCATAACCCATGTGGGGGCTAGCCCACATAATACCTGAATGTCTGCCCTTGACGGACGACGTTGACTGCACGGACGTTTACTCCTGTATACCCCCACAACTCGTTGCGGGGTGAAAAATAATTTATCAATATACCCGGGTTACCCTAAATGGTGATCATTGAAAGTTAACAGTCCTAAATAAAACAATATAAATAATGTATTTCGGAATGCCATCCTTTGAAAAATGCCGCCATTTGTTTCATACCCCCACAAGGGGCGCTTTTTGAGCGCAGCCACAACCAGGTTTGATAGACATAGGCTACTGAAATCCCCTCGAAATCATCAAACACCAAAAATCCCACATTGGAGGGGGGGGGGGGGTGTATGCCTTGGAGGCACAAGAGGGTATGTACAATGAAAATATAGAATGGTGATCAATGCGTGATATGAATTATCAAGTTGATTATCCGCAAAGCGGTCACAGAGATATATCAATTTGAAAAAAACTTTAACTGAGCTTAACAAACAAAATTCCAAGTCATTTGACCTTGACGTTTGGCTCCTGGCAGCGTGGGTATGGTATGACAATGAAAATAAGGAATGGTGATCAATTGCATACGAATTTCAAGTTGATATCGCAAGCGTCCCACATAGGAATATGCAATTTAGCGAACTTGGTAGGTACAAACCAAGTATGGAGTTTGTAGGACTTATAGTTTTCCTGAAAACTGAGCCAAAACGTAAAAAAAATAACTGTGAAATGTGACACGCCGCTTACCGCCACGCCGACAGAAAAGCTATGCCTAATCCCACTTCTGTCAAGGCAGGCTGTACACAAATGGTAATAACTTTATAACTACTGACATACACAATGGTCATAACGATAAAGTGTGTGTTCCAATGTTAAACAGTACATCTACATGTAATACCAGTGTATTGCCACACCAGTGCATCGATCATGCTCATTGTCTAAATACATGCAGATAAAATATAATGCCCAAGACGTATGTGAGGCCAAAACCATGTCCACCATTCGGAATTCCAGTAAGATGAACCCCGATCGTTAAATTACCCATCGCATGCCCCACCAAACCACCTCACATTCAAATATACAAGTACTCGCTTAAAATGTAGTCTTTGTATTTCATACTGTGCCAAAATAAATATTTGACAAATGTGGGTAAAAACGTATTAGCTCATGTATAATTATATAACTATTTACCAAGCCATTGTAGTATGTAGTCTGAAAAGGCCATTTTGCGGCTCCTTGGTGTGACGGAATATATATATTTATATTGACAACAGGTAATCTTTCTAATGACAAAAAAAAAATAATTCTACAACTGTACTGTGTACCTATTTTCTGAATGCAGAATTTATTTACATTGTACCTGTTTAGCAAATACTAGCACACGTAATTTGTATATTCATGTTTGCTCCATATTACCGCTATGTGGCTTGAATCCGCATAACAATCCTACGGGTTGTCTTTAAAATTGATTCACAGCTGATGGGCAATCATAATCCATTACAATAGCAACCGGAGACACGTATTCGAGTAGTAGGCTAGAACAGTTTGGTGTCATCGCACGATACGGGACCTTCTCGGGGCTAAGGGGTTATCAACTATGAAATTTGGGTATTAAAAGTACTATAGGTCGGTAAAATATCACATTCCTCATTGGAAAAGTGACCACATTGATTGTCATCTTGAAAACTGACAGTCATGGTGACACGTATATGAATTGGTTTTTTGGTGTATTAGTTTCAATAACGTTTATTAGAAAAAATAAATAAACACAAGAGTGGTTAATGTAGAACTGATTACACCATTGACTCACAGATATCGTTACTATTATTGTCCATTCAAAAAAAAACTCATGACCAGGGTTTAATTTTTAAATTATTGGCATGTGAAGACATATGCGATATGTTAAATGTGGGAGAAAGTCATGCATGTTTAATAAGCATACCCTGCCATTTCACATTACCATTTACGTACGCATTGGCCAATATTCCTCATGCTCGTTAATTTGTGAGAAGTGTGCTCGTTACCAAATAATAACATTGTACAGTATTCCTTGTCAACAGTCATATTTTTGGAAACACTTTGAAACTGTTCTTCAATACTCAAACTGAATTGAAATACTCCGTATTTGTCTTTAAAATAAGCAGAATATCACAACTATACAACAATGTTAGAGTTGTTTAATTACTGAAAACGGCATTCATCGCCAATATAATTGAACATCTGAATTTTGGCGGCCATTTTTGATATAAATGATAGCATTGTACCTGGATATGTATTAGTTATCAAATGTTTTCGATGGTATACCTCAACTGGATGTATTCGTGTAATAAGTGCATGAATTCTTTATTTAACTCATACAGAAAGGTAGAAACAAAAAACAAGAACATTTTTGGCCATTTTGACTGTTTCTGATAATTGGGGAAGGCTATTGCATGATTATCTTGATTTTCCATTTATTTGTGAGGGAAAGCAATATATGTGTTTCAAACTTTATGAATGTCCTGTGTATTTGTTCAACATCACAGACTCGCTGAAAAACGTTGTAAAAACAGCTAGTTGGCAGCCATTTTGTATATGTCATTTACAGTGTAATTAAATAAGATGTATTCTATTTTACATTCAAATTGTGACTTAACTAGATTGGTGTAAGCGAGTCTTACGGATACCCCCCGCGTGGGCCCAGGTCCCCTAAATATGTAAAAGAAATTTCAATTGTGTGGGCTTGTGACCTTGACTCTGGGCAAAAACATGAATTTGCACTGCGGTTAGAGGTCCATTGGAGCAATGCGTGTGTAAATGTGAAGCCAGTCCAGAAGGAAATAGAAGTTATAACAATTGCTCATGTTAAGTTTTGAAAGAGATAAGTTAAGTGACCTTGAACTCGAGATCAGCGGGGATTTGTCACAGCATGATGTAGAGCCTTAGACGCATGCATGATATTAAGAATTTGCGTGTGGCTTATCACTGTATTTTTGACACAAAAACCGATTTTTAACCACATAAAAGGATTTTTTAGGTGGTAATTTGTAACCAACCCTATATTTACCAAGTCCATACCCTGTGGGGCTAGCCACAAAAGTACCCTAATGTGTGCCCGGGACGGACGGACGGAGATGGGACGGACGGACGGAGGACGGACGGCGGACGGACGTTCTTAATTTCGGTAAACTATGTGCTTATCGCATGTTAAATATTAGCACAGAAAAACCAACTTTTTGCCACATAAAAGATATCTTAGGTGGCATTTGTAACCAAACCCCCAAACAAGTCCATAAACCCTGTGGGGCTAGCCACATAAGTACCTGAATGTCTGCCCGGACGGACGGACGGACGGACGGACGGACTCCTGTATACCCCCACAACTCGTTGCGGGGTGTATAATAATATCAATATACCCGGTTAATATTGATCAGATAGAAAGTTAACAGTCCTTAATAAAACAATATAATAATGTTCGGTGGCCATCTTGAAAAATGGCCGCCATTTGTTCATCCAGCGGCTTTTTGAGCGCAGACAACCAGGTTTGATAGACAATAGGCTACTGAATCCGAAATCATACTCACCAAAAATCCCACATTGGAGGGGGGGGGGGGGGGGGGGGTATTGCTGGCTCAAAGGGTATGTACAATGAAAATATGAATGGTGATCAATGCGTATATGAAGTTTCAAGTTGATATCGCAAGCGGTCACAGAGATATAGCAATTTGAAAAAAACTTTAACGTGAGCTTTAACAAACAAAATTCCAAGTCATTTGACCTTGACGTTGGGCTCCTGGGCAGCGTGGGTATGGTATACAATGAAAATATGGATGGTGATCAATTTGCATACGAAGTTTCAAGTTGATATCGCAAGCGGTACAGAGTATAGAATTTTAGCGAAACTGGTAGGACACCCAAGATGGAGTTTGTAGGACTGTTTTCTGGAAACTTGAGCAAAACGTAAAAAAAATAAGTGAAATTTTGACGACGCCGCTTACGCCGACGCCGACAGAAAAAGCTAGCCTTATGTCCCATATGCAAAGGCAGGCGGGACAAAAAAATGTATAACTTGTATAACTACTGACATACACTTGAAAGTCTACGATAATGTGTGTTCCAATGTGTAGCGTCATACATGATTACAGTGTAAGCTCCAGTGCAATGTATCATTGCCATTGTCTAATACAGCCAGATATATTATAATGCCAAAGACGTGTGAAGGCCAAACCATGTCTCCAGTCGGAATTCCATAAGGAGCCCCGATCGTTAAATTACCATCGATGCTCCCACCTACCACTCAAATATACAATACATCGCTTAAAATGTAGTCTTTGTATTTCATACTTGCGAAATTAAATATTTGCAAATGGTTAAACGTATTGCTCTTATAATTATATAACTATTTACAAGCCAATATTAGTATGTAGTAGTCTGAAAAAAGGCCAATTTTGTGGCTCCTTGTGTGATCGGATATATTTATATTTGACAACAGGTAATATCTTTCTAATGACAAAAAAAAATAATTCTTACTCATACCTGTGTACATCATTTACTGATGCAAAATATATTTACTCCTGTTTGAAAATACATAGCACGTAATTTGTAGCTAATATACATGTTATTTGCCTCCATACCGCTGTGGCATTGAATCCGCTAACAATCCCTACGGTTGTTTTTAAATTGATTCACACCTGATGGGCAATCATAATCCTTACAATAGCAACCGGAGACACGTGAGTATGTCATGGGCTAGCACGTTTGGGTGTCATCGCACGATCGGGGACCTTCTCGGGGCTAAGGGTATTATCAACTATTTTAAGAAATTTGGCTGTATTAAAAGTGTACTATAGGTCGGTAAATTTCATATCCCTATTGGAAAAGTGACCACTTGATTGTCTTTGAAACTGACAGTCTGGTGACATGTATGATTAGGTTTTTGGTGTATTGTTTCAATAACTTTAATTGAAAAAATAAATCAACACATGTAGTGGTTAATGTGAACTGATTACACCATTGATGCATGCATCGATATCGTTACTGTTTTGTCCAATTTGAACTCAGACCAAGGGTTAAATTTAAAATTATTGGACTGTGAGACATAATGCGATATGCTTATGTTTGGGGAGAAAGTCATGCATGTTTGCAATAAGCATACCCATGCCATTCATCATACCATATTACGTATGCATTGGCCAATGATCCTCATGCTCGCTTAATTGTGAGAAGTGTGCTCGTTACCAATAATAACATTGTATATTCCTTGTCAACAGTCAATTCATTTTGGAAACACTTTGAAATTCTTCAATATCAAAAACTGATTGAAATAATCCGTATTTGTCTTTGAAGCAGAATATCACCACTCTATACATAACAATGTAGTGTTGTTAATTACTGAAAACGGCATCTTCATCGCCATAATTGAACAACTGATTATTTTGGCGGCCATTTTGTATATAATGATAGCATTGTATACCTGGATGTATATGTTATCAAATGATTCGATGTGTATACCTAAACTGGTGTAGTGTAATAAATGCATGATTCTGTTTATAACTCCATCAGAAAAGAATAGAACAAAACAAGAACTTTTGGCGGCCATTTTGATGTTCTGATAATTTGTGGAAGGTAATTGCATGTTATCTCTTGTATTTTCCATTTATTTGTGAGGGAAAAGCAATGTATGTGTAACTTTATGATTCTGTGTATTTGTTCGGAACATCACGACTCGCAGAAAAACGTTGTTTAAAACGCCTAGTTCGGCAGCCATTTTGATAAATTGTCATTTACAGAGTAATTAAATGTAAGATGTATTCTAAATCATTTATTCAAATTGTGACTTAACTAGATTGGTCATAAGCTCTTACGGATACCCCCCGCGTGGGCCCAGGTACCCCTATGTAAAAGAAATTCAATTGTGTGGCTTGTGACCTTGAATCTGGGCAAAACATGAATTTTTGTCACACTGCGGTAGAGGTCCATTGGAGCAATGCGTGTGAATGTGAAGCAGATCCAGCAAGGAAATAGAATTATAACCAATGCTCATGTTAAGTTTTGTAAAGGACTAGTAGTGACCTTGACCTCGAGATCAGCGGGGATTTGTCACAGCATGTAGTAGAGCCTTAGACTCATGCAGCATATTAAGAATTTGCGATGTGGCTTATCACATTGTTAAATATTACATAAAACGATTTTTTAGCCACAAAAGGATTTTTTAGGTGGCTAATTGTACCAAACCATATATTTACCAATCCACCCTGTGGGGCTAGCATAAGTACCCTAATGTGTGCCCGCGGAGGACGGATGGGACGGACGGACGGCGGAACGGACGGACGTTCTTACTTTCAGGTAATATGTGGCTTATCGCTGTTAAATATTAGCCACATACCAACTTTTAGCCATAAAACGATATCTTAGGTGGCTAATTGTAACCAACCCTATCCTTTAACAAGCCATAACCTGTGGGGCTAGCCACATAAGTACCTGTGTCTGCCCACGGACGGACGGACGGCGGCTCCTGATACCCCCACAACCGTTGCGGGGTGTATAATAATCAATATCCCGGTTATATTGACGATGAAAGTTAACGCCTTAATAATATAATAATGTTTCGGTGGCCATCTTGAAAAATGGCGCCATTTGTTCTCCAGCGGCTTTTTTTGAGCGCAGACAACCGGTTTGATAGACAATAGGTACTGAATCCGAAATCATACTCCCAAAAATCCCCCACTTGGAGGGGGGGGGTGGGGGGGGGGGGGGGGGGGATTGCTGGTAAAGGGTAGTACAATGAAAATATGAATGGTGTAATGCGTATGAAGTTTCAAATTGTATCGCAACGGTCACAGAGATTATAGCAATTTGAAAAAAACTAATGCTTTAACAAACCAAAATTCCAAGTATTTGACCTTGACGTTGGCTCCTGGCAGCGTGGGTATGGATACAATTGAAAAATATGGATGGTGATCAATTTGCATACGAAAGTTTCAAGTTGATATCGCAAGCGGTCACAGATATGCATTTTTTGCGAAACTTGGTAGGACACCAAGTATGGAGTTTGTAGGACTTATAGTTTTCTGGAAATTGAGCAAAACGTTTAAAAAAAAAATAACGTAAAAAAATGTTCGACGCCGCTTACGCGACGCCGAGAAAAGCATGCCTATGTCCCACTTCTCAAGGCAGGCGGGACAAAAATTAATAAAACTTGTATAACATGAATCACTGTGTCTTACGTTAAGTGTGTGTTCAAGTGTATGACAGTCTCACATGTATTACCAGTGTAAGTCACCTGCATGTATATGCCTTGTAATACATGCAGATATATTATAAATCAAAAGACTATGTGAAGGCCAAACCAGTCTCCAGTCGGAATTCCAGTAAGGATGACCCGATCGTTTAAATTACCCATCGCATGCTCCCACCGGGACCACCACTCAAATATACAAGTACTCGCTTAAATGTAGTCTTTGTTTCATCTGTGCCGAAAATAAATATTTGACAATTGTGGGGTAAACGTTTTTGAAACTTTGTTATTTTTATAACTATATTTACAAGCCAATATTAGTATGTAGTAGTCTGAAAGGCCATTTTGCTGGCTCCTGTGATAGAATATATATATTTATATTTGAAACAGGTATCTTTCTAATGACAAAAAAAAAAATAATTCTACAATCATACTGTGTAACATCTATTTATTGAAGATATATTTACATTGTCCTGTTTAGCAAATACATAGCACACTAATTTGTAGCTAATATTACATGATTTGCCTCCATATACCGTGCATTGAATCCGCATAACAATCCCTACGGTTGTCTTTAAAATTGATTACACAGCTGATGGGCAATCATATCCATTACAATAGCAACCGGAGACACGTATTCGAGTATAGTCATGGGCTAGCACAGTTTGGTGCAAATCGCACGATAACGGGACCTTCTGGGCTAAGGGTTATCAACAATTTTAAGAATTTGGCTGTATTAAAATGTTAGATTATAGGTCGGTAAATACACTCTCCTCATTGGAAAAGTGACATTGATTGTCATCTTGAAATGACAGCATGGTGACACTGTTAGTTTGGTTTTTGGTGTATTAGTTTCAATACGTTTTAATAGAAAATAATACAACACATGTAGTGGTTATGTAGAAAATGATTACACCTTTGATGCATGATCGCCATATCGTTACATGTTGTCCAATTTGCAACTCATGACAAGGGTTAATTTAAAATTTTATTGGCCTGTGAAGACATATGCGATATGCTTAATGTGGGAGAAATCAGCATTGTTTGAATAAGCATTACCCATGCCATTCTATACCATATTAGAACTGCTTGGCCAATGATCCTCATGGCTCCCTTAATTGTGAGAAGTGTGCTCGTTCAATATAAATTGTACTGTATTCCTTGTCACAGTCAATTCATTTTGGACTGAAACTGTTTCTTCAAATACTCAAATGATTGAAAAATATCCGTATTTGTCTTTGAAAATAAGCAGAATATCACACTCTATACATAACAATGTTGTGTTGTTTAATTACTGAAAACGGCTCTTCATCGCCAATATAATTGAACTCTGATTATGGCGGCCATTTTGATATAAAATGATGCATTGTATACCTGGATATATATGTTATAAATGAATCGATGTGTACCTCAAATGGTAGTATAGTAATAAGTGCATGAAATTCTGTTTATAATCCATACAGAAAAAGAATAGAACAAAACAAGAACATTTTGGCGGCCATTTTGTGTTCTGATATGTGGAAGGCTATTGCAGGATCTCTTGTATTTTCCATTTATTTGTGGGGAAAGCAATGTATATGTGTTTCAACTTTATGAATGCTGTGTTTTGTTCGGAACACACACGACTCGCGACGTTGTAAAACACCTAGTTCGGCCAGCCATTTTGAAATATATTGTCATTTACAGATGTAATTAAATGTAAGAGTATTCCTAAATATTTTACATTCAAATTGTGGATTAACTAGATTGTTCATAAGCGAGTCTTACGGAATACCCCCGCGCCGGGCCCAGGTAACCCCTATGTAAAAGAAATTTTCAATGTGTGGGTTGTGACTTGACTTGGGCAAAAACATGAATTTGTCACTGCGGGAGAGTCCAATTGGAGCAATGCGTGTGTAAATGTAAGGATCGAGCAAGGAAATAGAGTTATAACCCAATTGCTCTCAGTTAAGTTTTGTAAAGAGGGATAATAAGTGCCTTGACCTCGAGATTCGCGGGGGGATTTGTCACAGCATGATAGTAGAGCCTTAGACTGCATGCATGACATTAAGAATGCGATGTGGCTTATCATGTAAAATATTAGCCACATAAAACGATTTTTGCCACTAAAAGGTTTTTTAGGTGGTAATAACCAACCCTATCTTTACCAAGTCCATAACCCTGTGGGCTGCCACATAAGTACCTAATGTGTGCCCGGGGCAGACGGACGGAGATGGACGGACGGCGGACGGACGGGACGGAGTTAATTTAGGTAAAAACTGTGGTTATCGCATGTTAAATATTAGCCACATAAAACCAACTTTTAGCCACATAAAACGATATTAGGTGGCAATTGTAACCAACCCTATCCTTTAACAAGTCCATAACCCTGTGGGGCTAGCCACATAAGTACCTGAATGTCTGCCCGGACGGACGGACGGACGGACGGACTCCTGTATACCCCCACAACTCGTTGCGGGGTGTATAATAATATCAATATCCCGGTTTTAATATTGATCAGATAGAAAGTAAAACAGTCCTTAATAAAACATAATAATGTTCGGTGGCCTCTTGAAAAATGGCCGCCATTTGTTCTCCGCGGCTTTTTGAGCGCAGACAACCAGGTTTGATAGACAATAGGTACTGAATAATCTACTTCACCAAAATCCCACATTGTATTGCTGCTCAAAGGGTGTACAAGAAAATATGAATGGTGTTCAAGTATATGAAGTTTCTTGATATGCAAGCGGTCACAGAATAGCAATTTGAAAAAAACTTTAATGAGCTTTAACAAACAAAATTCCAAGTCATTTGACCTTGACGTTGGGCTCCTGGGCAGCGTGGGTATGGTTACAATGAAAATATGGATGGTGTCAATTTGCATCGAAGTTTCAAGTTGATATCGCAGCGGTACAGAGATATAGCAATTTTAGCGAAACTTGGTTAGGACAAAATATGGAGTTTGTAGGACTTATAGTTTTCTGGAAACTAGCAAACGGTAAAAAAAATAACGTGAAATGTTGACGACGCCGCTAGCCCGACGCCGACGAAAAGCTGCTATGTCCCACTTCTGTCAGGCAGGCGGGACAAAATGTATTTGTATAATACTGATACACTAGTGTCATCGATAATGTGTGTTCCATGTGTATGACAGTCATCTATGTATTCAGTTGTAATGCAACCCAGTGCATGGTATCATGCCATTGTCAATACAGCGATATTATAATGCCAAAGACGTATGTAAGGCCAAAACCATGTCCAGTCGGAAATTTCCAGTAAGGATGAACCCCGATCGTTTTAAATTACCATCGCATGCTCCCCACCTACACCCACTCAAATATAAGTACAATCGCTTAAATAGGCTTTGTATTTTACTGTGCCGAAATAAATATTGACAAATGTGGGTAAACGTATTGCTATGATAATTATATAACTATATTTACAACCAATATTAGTGTATGTTCTGAAAAGGCCATTTTGCTGGCTCCTTGGTGTATCGGAGTATATATTTATATTTGAACAGGTAATATAATGAAAAAAACAAAAAAAAATAATTCTACAACTTGTACCATGTGTACACTATTTACTGAATGCAGATATTTACATTGTATGTTTACAAATACATACACACGTAATTTGTAGCTATAATGTTTTTGCCTCCATACCGCTATGTGCATTAATCCCCCATAACAATCCCTACGTTTCTTTTAAAATTGATTACACAGCTGAGGCAATCAATCCATTACAATAGACCGGAGACAGTTCGATTTTATGTCAGGGCTAGCACAGTTTGGTTGCTCGACGATACGGGACTGGGCTAAGGGTATTATCAAACTATTTTAAGAAATTTAGGCTGTATTAAAAGTGTACATGGTCGGTAATATCACATCTCCTCATTGAAAAGTGACCACATTGATTGTCATCTGAAACTGCAGTATGGTGCACGTATGTATTTTTGGTGTATTGTTTCAATAACGTTTAATTAGAAAAATAAATAAACACAGTAGTGGTTAATGTAACTGATTACACCTTGCTGCATGCACGCATATCGTTACTATGTATTGTCCATTTGCAATCATGACCAAGGGTTAATTTAAATTATTGGCACTGTGAAGCATATGCGTATGTTAATGTGGGAGAAAGTCAGATGTTTGTAAGCATACCCTGCCATTCTCTCCATATTACGTACTGCATTGGCAATGACACATGCTCGCTTAATGTGAGAAGTGTCTCGGTTACCAATAAAAACATTGTACATGTTCCTTGTCAGTCAATTCATTTTGGAAACACTTGGAAACTGTTCTTCAATACTCAAACTGATTGAAATCATCCGTTTGTCGTAAGCAGAAAATCACAATCGGAAAATAACATCTATGTTAGTGTTATTTTAATTACTGAAAACGGTCTTCTCGCCAATATAATTGAAACATCTGATTATTTTGGCGGCCATTTTGATATAATGGCATGGTATACCTGGTTATGTATGTTACAAATGTTCGATGTGTATACCTCAAAACTGGTATGTATTATGTAATAAGTGCATGAAATTGTATTACTCCATACGAAAAGAATAGAACAAAACAAGAACTTTTGGCGGCCATTTTGATGTTCGATAATTGTGGAAGCTATTCGATTATCTCTTGTATTTTCCATTTATTTGTGGGAGGGAAAGCAAAGTATATGTTTCAACTTTATGAAGTCTGTGTATTTGTTCGGAACATCACACGTCGCAGAAAAAAACGTTGTAAAACAGCCTAGTTCGGCAGCCATTTTGAAATATATTGTTTTTACAGATGTAATTAAATGTAAGATATTTCTTAAATCTTTTTACACAAATTGTGACTTAAATAGATTGGTCAGTAAGGAGAACTTACGGAATACCCCCGCGTGCCCAGGTACCCCTCATGTAAAAGAAATTTCAATTGTGTGGGCTTGTACCTTGACTCTGGGCAAAAACATGAATTGTCACACGCGGTAGAGGTCCTTGGGAGCAATGCGTGTTTGAAATAAGCGATCCGAGCAAGGAAATAGAAGTTATACCAATTGTCTCAAGTTAAGTAAAGAGACTAGTAAGTGACCTTGACCCGAGATCAGCGGGGATTTGTCACGCATGATAGTAGAGCCTTAGACTGCATGCATGACTATTAAGAATTTGCGATGTGGCTTATCACATGTTAAATATTAGCCACATAAAAAACGATTTTTAGCCACATAAAAGGATTTTTTAGGTGGGCTAATTGTAACCACCCTTATACCAGTCTAACCCTGTGGGGCTAGCCACATAAGTCCCTAATGTGTGCCCGGACGGACGGACGGAGATGGACGGACACGGACGACGGAGGACGTTCTTAATTTCAGGTAACTATGTGGCTTTACGCATGGTTAAATTAAAATTTAGCCACATAAAAACCACTTTTAGCCACAGAAAAAACGATTTCTTAGGTGGACTAATTGTAAACCAAACCCATCCTATCCTTTAACAAGGTCCATAACCCTGGTGGGGCTAGCCACATTAAAGTAACCTGAAATGTTCTGCCCGGACGGACTACGGGACTGGACGGGAACGGATCTCCTTTAATACCCCCACTAACTCGTTGCCGGGGTGGGGGGTATAATGAATATCCAAATATACCCGGTTAATATTGATCAGATAGAAAGTTTAACAGGCCTTATATTAAAAAACATAATAGAAAATGTTCCGGTGGCCCCATCTTTGAAAAATTGGCCGCCATTTTGTTTCATCCAGCGGCTTTTTGAGCGCAGACCAACCAGGTTTGATAGACAATTAGGCTACTCGTAATCCCCGAAATCATTATCACCCAAAAAATCCCACATTGGAGGGGGGGTGGGGGGGGGTATTGCTGGCTCAAAGGGTATGTACAATGAAAATATGAATGGTGATCAATGCGTATATGAAGTTTCAAGTTGATATCGCAAGCGGTCACAGAGATATAGCAATTTGAAAAAAACTTTAACGTGAGCTTTAACAAACAAAATTCCAAGTCATTTGACCTTGACGTTGGGCTCCTGGGCAGCGTGGGTATGGTATACAATGAAAATATGGATGGTGATCAATTTGCATACGAAGTTTCAAGTTGATATCGCAAGCGGTCACAGAGATATAGCAATTTTAGCGAAACTTGGTAGGACACCAAGTATGGAGTTTGTAGGACTTATAGTTTTCTGGAAACTGAGCAAAACGTAAAAAAAATAACGTGAAATGTTGACGACGCCGCTTACGCCGACGCCGACAGAAAAGCTATGCCTATGTCCCACTTCTGTCAAGGCAGGCGGGACAAAAATGTATAACTTGTATAACTACTGACATACACTATGTGTCATACGATAATGTGTGTGTTCCAATGTGTATGACAGTCATCTACATGTATTACCAGTGTAAGTGCACACCAGTGCATGTATCATGCCATTGTCTAATACATGCAGATATATTATAATGCCAAAGACGTATGTGAAGGCCAAACCATGTCTCCAGTCGGAATTCCAGTAAGGATGAACCCCGATCGTTAAATTACCCATCGCATGCTCCCACCTACCACCCACTCAAATATACAAGTACATCGCTTAAATGTAGTCTTTGTATTTCATACTGTGCCGAAATAAATATTTGACAAATGTGGGTAAACGTATTAGCTCATGTATAATTATATAACTATATTTACAAGCCAATATTAGTATGTATGTAGTCTGAAAAGGCCATTTTGCTGGCTCCTTGGTGTGATCGGAATATATATATTTATATTTGACAACAGGTAATATCTTTCTAATGACAAAAAAAAATAATTCTACAATCATGTACCATGTGTACATCTATTTACTGAATGCAGAAATATATTTACATTGTACCTGTTTAGCAAATACATAGCACACGTAATTTGTAGCTAATATACATGTATTTGCCTCCATATACCGCTATGTGGCATTGAATCCGCATAACAATCCCTACGGTTGTCTTTAAAATTGATTACACAGCTGATGGGCAATCATAATCCATTACAATAGCAACCGGAGAGCACGTATTCGAGTATATGTCATGGGCTAGCACAGTTTGGTGTCATCGCACGATACGGGACCTTCTCGGGCTAATGGTATTATCAACTTTTTTATTTTAAGAAAATTTTAGGCTGTATTAAAATTAAAAGTGTACATATAGGTCGGTTAAATAAATCACCATCTCCTCATTGGAAAAGTGAACCACATTGGATTGTCATCTTGAAATCTGACAGTCCATGGTGACACTGTATATGATTTAGGTTTTTTGGTGTATTAGTTTTCAATAACGTTTAATTAGAAAAAATAAAAAATAAATAACAAACATGTAGTGGTTTAATGTTAGAAACTTGATTACAACCATTGACAGCATGCAATCGCATATCGTTACTATGTATTGTCCAATGTTTGCAACCTTCATGCACCAATGGGTTAATATAAATTATTGGCACATGTGAATGACCATGCGATAAATGCTTAATGTGGGAGAAAGTTCATGCATGTTTGCAATAAGCATCATTACACCAATGCCATTTCATCATAACCATATTAAGCTGTACTGCATTGGCCAAATGGATCCTCATGCTCGCTTTAATTGTGAGAAGCTGGTGCTCGTTAACCAATAATAACATTAGTACATGTATTCCTTTGTCAACAGTCAATTCATTTTGGAAAAAGGAAACACTTTGAAACTGTTCTTCAATACTCAAAACTGATTGTAAAATTACATCCGTATTTAGGTCTTTGAAAATAAGCAGAATATCACACACTTATACATAAAAAACAATTATTAGTGGTTGTTTAATTACTGAAAACGGCATCTTCATCGCCAATATAATTGAACATCTGATTATTTTGGCGGCCAATTTTGAAAATATAATAACGATAGCATTGTATACCTGGATATGTTTATATTTATCAAAATGATTCGATGTTGAATACCTCAAAACTGGTATGTATACGTTGTAATAAGTTGCATGAAATTCTGTTTATAAACTCCATTTACAGAAATGAATAGAACAAAATCAAGGAACCATTTTGTTTTGGCGGCCATTTTTGACTGTTCCAGTATAATTGTGGAAGGCTATTGCAATGATTATCTCTTGTATTTTTCCATTTATTTTTTGTTGAGGGGAAATGCAATGTATATGTGGTTTTCAACTATTTAATGAATGTCTGTGTATTTGGTTTCGGAAACAATTCACAACGACTCGCAGAAAATTAAAAAAAAAACGTTGTATTGTTAAAACAGCCTAGTTCGGCAAGCCCAATTTGAAATATATTGTCATCATTTACAGAGTAATTAATTAAATGTAAGAATGTATTCTAAATTCATTTTTAACATTCAAATTTGTGACTTAACTTAGATTGGTCAGTAAGGCGAGTTAGTCTTACGGGAATACCAACCCCCGCTGTGGGCCCAGGTACCCCTAAATTATAAAAGAAAAGAAATTTTCAAGTTGTGAGGCTTGTTTTGACCTGGACTCTGGGCAAAAACAAAAACTTGAATTTGGTCACATCAACTGCGGTAAGGGTAGGTCCATTGGAGCTATGGCGTGGTGAAATTGTGAAAGCAGATCCGAGCAAACGGAAATAAGAAGTTATAATCCCATAATTGCTCTCATGTTAAGTTTTGTAAAGAGACTTAAGATAAGTGACCCTTAGAACCTCGAATCCAATCAGCGGGGATTTTTAGGGGGGGGGTCACAGCATGATAGTAGAGCCTTAGACTGCATGCAATGACATATTTAATGAATTTGCGAATGTGGCTTATCACATGTTAAAAATATTAGCCACCATCTAAAACGATTTTTTAGACCACATAATAAAAGGATTTTTTAGCGTGGCTAAATTGTAACCAAACCCATATCATTTACCAAGTCCATAACCCTGTGGGGCATAGACCACATAAGTACCCTAACCCTGAAGTGTTGCCCGGAACGGAACGGTACGGAGATGGACGGACGGACGGTTACGGTAACGGACGGAGGCACGGACGGACGTTTCTTACGTTTCAGGTGTGGTAACTAATGTGGCTTAAATCGCATGTTAAAATAATTAGCCCACATAAAACCACTTTTAGCCACCAATTAAAACGATTATCTTAGGTGGGGCTTAATTGTTGAACCAACCCAACCCTAACCTTTAAAACCAAGTCCATTAACCCTGTGGGGCTAGCCACATTAAGTTACCATGAATGTCTGCCCCGGACGGACGGACGGAACTGGAACGGACTACCTGTATTACCCCCCCACAACTGCAAATTAACACTTGGGGGCGGGGTATAATAAAAATATCAATAATACCCGGTTAATATTGATCAGATAGAAAAAGTTTAAAACAGTCACCTTAATAAAAACAATAATAAAATAATTGTTCGGTGGCCCATCTTGAACAAAAATGGCCAGCCATTTGTTCATCCAGATCGGCTTTTTGAAGCGCAAGACAACCAAGGTTTGATAGACCTAATAGGCTACTGAAATCCGAAATCATTACCTCACCAAAAATCCCACCATTGGAGGGGGGGTGGGCGGGGGGGGGGGGCTGGGGGGGTATTGCTGGCTCAAAGGGTTATGTACAATTGAATAAAATATGAATGGTGATCAATGCGTATATGAAGTTTCAAAGTTGGATATTCGCAAGCGGTCACAAGAGATTATTACGCAATTTGAAAAAAACTTTAAACGTGAGCCTTTAACAAACAAAATTCCCCAAGTTCATTTGACCTTGACGTTGGGCTCCAGGGCAGCCGGGGTCTTTAAGGTATTACAATAAAAAGAAAATTTTGGATGGTGATCAATTTGCATACGCGAAGTTTCAAGGTTGATATCGCAAGCGAAGCGGTTCACCAGGAATAAATAGCAATTTTGAGCTGAAACTTGGTAGGACACCAAGTATGGAGTTTGTAGGACTTATAGTTTTCTGGAAATCTGAGCCAAATAAAACGTAAAAAAAATAAACGTGAAATAAAAGTTGACGACGCCGCTTACGCCGCACGCCGACAGAAAAAAGCTATGCCTATGTTCCCACCTTCCTGTCTAAGGCAGGCGGGACAAAAAAATGTTAATAACACTTGTATTAACTACTGACATACACTATGTGTCATAACGTAATAATTGTTGGTTGTTGTTCCAATGTGTATGACCAGTCATCTACATGTAATTACAGTTTGGTTAAAGTGCAACAACCCAGTGCATGTTTCATCTTGGCCCATTGTCTAATACAATGCAGATATATTTTATAATGCCAAAGACGTATGTTGAAGGCCAAACCATGGTCTCCAGTCGGAATTTTCCAGTAATGGATGAACATCCCGATCGTTTAAAATTACCCAATCGCATGCTCCCACCTACCACCCACTCAAATAATTACAATTGTTACATCGCTTAAATGTAGACCCTTTGTATTTCATTACTGTGACCGAAATAAATATTTGACAAATGTGGGAGTAAATCGTATTTTTAGCTCATTGTATAATGAATATAACTATATTTACAATGCCAATAATTAGTATGTATGTAGTTCATGAAAAAGGTCCATTTTTGCTGGCTCCCTTGGTGGTGATCTGGGAATAATATATATTTTTATATTTGACAACAGGTAATATCTTTCTAATGACAAAAAAAAATAACTTCTACAATTCATGTACCATTGAGTTAATCAACATTTACGTGAATGCAGAAATTATATTACATTGTAGCCAGTTTAGCAAATACATAGCACACGTAATTTGTAGCTAATATACACTTTATTTATTTGCCTCCATAATTTAACCGCTATGTGGCATTGAAGCCGCAATAACAGAAATCCCTACGTTGGTTTCTTTAAAATTGATTACACAGCTGATGGGCAATCATAATCCGAATTTACAATAGCAAGCCGGGAGACACGTATGTCATGGGCTAGCACAGTTTGGTGTCATCGCACGATACGGACCTTCTCGGGCTAAGGGTATTATCAACTATTTTAAGAAATTTAGGCTGTATTAAAAGTGTACATATAGGTCGGTAAATATCACATCTCCTCATTGGTAAAAGTGACCACATTGATTGTCATCTTGAAACTGACAGTCATGGTGACACTGTATATGATTAGGTTTTTGGTGTATTAGTTTCAATAACGTTTAATTAAGTAAAAATAAATACAACACATGTAGTGGTTAATGTAGAACTGATTACACCATTGACTGCATGCATCGCATATCGTTACTATGTATTGTCCAATTTGCAACTCATGACCAAGGGTTAATTTAAAATTATTGGCACATGTGAAGACATATGCGATATGCTTAATGTGGGAGAAAGTCATGCATGTTTGCAATAAGCATACCCATGCCATTCATCATACCATATTACGTACTGCATTGGCCAATGATCCTCATGCTCGCTTAATTGTGAGAAGTGTGCTCGTTACCAATAATAACATTGTACATGTATTCCTTGTCAACAGTCAATTCATTTTGGAAACACTTTGAAACTGTTCTTCAATACTCAAACTGATTGAAATACATCCGTATTTGTCTTTGAAAATAAGCAGAATATCACACTCTATACATAACAATGTTAGTGTTGTTTAATTACTGAAAACGGCATCTTCATCGCCAATATAATTGAACATCTGATTATTTTGGCGGCCATTTTGAATATATAATGATAGCATTGTATACCTGGATATGTATATGTTATCAAATGATTCGATGTGTATACCTCAAACTGGTATGTATACGTGTAATAAGTGCATGAAATTCTGTTTATAACTCCATACAGAAAAGAATAGAACAAAACAAGAACATTTTGGCGGCCATTTTGACTGTTCTGATAATTGTGGAAGGCTATTGCATGATTATCTCTTGTATTTTCCATTTATTTGTGAGGGAAAGCAATGTATATGTGTTTCAACTTTATGAATGTCTGTGTATTTGTTCGGAAACATCACACACGACACTCGCAGAAAAACGTTGTAAAACAGCCTAGTTCGGCAGCCATTTTGAAATATATTGTCATTTACAGATGTAATTAAATGTAAGATGTATTCTAAATCATTTTACATTCAAATTGTGACTTAACTAGATTGGTCAGTAAGCGAGTCTTACGGAATACCCCCCGCGTGGGCCCAGGTACCCCTAAATATGTAAAAGAAATTTCAATTGTGTGGGCTTGTGACCTTGACTCTGGGCAAAAACATGAATTGTCACACTGCGGTAGAGGTCCATTGGAGCAATGCGTGTGTGAAATGTGAAGCAGATCCGAGCAAGGAAATAGAAGTTATAACCAATTGCTCTCATGTTAAGTTTTGTAAAGAGACTAAGTAAGTGACCTTGACCTCGAGATCAGCGGGGATTTGTCACAGCATGATAGTAGAGCCTTAGACTGCATGCATGACATATTAAGAATTTGCGATGTGGCTTATCACATGTTAAATATTAGCCACATAAAACGATTTTTAGCCACATAAAAGGATTTTTTAGGTGGCTAATTGTAACCAACCCTATCATTTACCAAGTCCATAACCCTGTGGGGCTAGCCACATAAGTACCCTAATGTGTGCCCGGACGGACGGACGGAGATGGACGGACGGACGGACGGACGGACGGACGGACGTTCTTACTTTCAGGTAACTATGTGGCTTATCGCATGTTAAATATTAGCCACATAAAACCACTTTTAGCCACATAAAACGATATCTTAGGTGGCTAATTGTAACCAACCCTATCCTTTAACAAGTCCATAACCCTGTGGGGCTAGCCACATAAGTACCTGAATGTCTGCCCCGGACGGAGGACGGACGGACGGACGGACGGACGGACTCCTGTATACCCCCACAACTCGTTGCGGGGTGTATAATAATATCAATATACCCGGTTAATATTGATCAGATAGAAAGTTAACAGTCCTTAATAAAACAATATAATAATGTTCGGTGGCCATCTTGAAAAATGGCCGCCATTTGTTCATCCAGCGGCTTTTTGAGCGCAGACAACCAGGTTTGATAGACAATAGGCTACTGAATCCGAAATCATACTCACCAAAAATCCCACATTGGAGGGGGGGGGGGGGGGGGGGGGTATTGCTGGCTCAAAGGGTATGTACAATGAAAATATGAATGGTGATCAATGCGTATATGAAGTTTCAAGTTGATATCGCAAGCGGTCACAGAGATATAGCAATTTGAAAAAAACTTTAACGCGAGCTTTAACAAACAAAATTCCAAGCCATTTGACCTTGACGTTGGGCTCCTGGGCAGCGTGGGTATGGTATACAATGAAAATATGGATGGTGATCAATTTGCATACGAAGTTTCAAGTTGATATCGCAAGCGGTCACAGAGATATAGCAATTTTAAAAACTTAAACGTAAAACTTTAACAAATAGTTTAAAGTCATTTGACATTGGGCTCCTGTGCAGCATGGTATGGTATACAATGCAAATATGGATGGTGATCAATGTGTATATGAAGTTTCAAGTGAATATCCCAAGCAGTCACAGAGATATAGCAATTTGAACAAGAGGGCCATGATGGCCCTAATTCGCTCACCTGATTCCATGAACACCAGAGGAGAATGTGACATTGAGTTCATGTGTTTTAAAAAAATTGTGCTATTTTTAGATGGCGGTCATCTTGGATTAAGCGATGACTCTCATTTTACAAAATCTGAAAATGCTTCACCCAGCATCGGCCATGTGGTTCCCGAGAAAAAGACGTTAAAAATCTTGAATAAATGGACCTTTTGGTGGCCATCATGGATGACATAATCATCCGATTCCGACAAATATTGCACCAGAGTGATCGCCTCATTGATACCTTCAATTTGATATATGACATGACCATATTCAGTCAAAAATAAAATTTGACCCCACGGGCCACCCCCATTTTTGACCCCGGGGTCACCATTTTAACAACTTTCAAAGAGCAATGTACATCGATCATTCCTACCAAGTTTCGTCGAAATCCGGCAAGCGATTCATGAGAAGAAGATTTTTTAAGAATTTATGCTATTTTTAGACGGCGGCCATCTTGGATTAGCGATGACCTCTATTTTAACAAATCTGAAAAGGCTTCACCCATGGACCATAACTTTTAAGTTTTGAAATCTCTAATAAAAGAACAACCTTTTGACCTTTCGGCGGCCATCTTGGATGACATAACAATCCGATTTAGACAGAAAATGCACCAGAGTGATCGCCTCATTGATACCTTCAATTTGATATATGACATGACCATATTCGGTCAAAAATAAAATTTGACCCCAATTTGACCCCACGGGCCACGCCCATTTTTGACCACGGGGTCACCATTTTAACAACTTTCAAAGAGCAATGTACATCGATCATTCCTACCAAGTTTCGTCGACCATCCGCAAGCGGTTCATGAGAAGAAGATTTTTTAAGAATTTATGCTATTTTTTAGATGGCGGCCATCTTGGATTAGCGGTGACCTCCATTTCACAAATCTGAGGCTTCACCCCATGGACCATAACTTTTAAGTTTGCTACCAATTTTGGGCCAAGCGGTTCATGATGAAGAAGAATTTTGAAATCTCTATAAAAAGAACGACCTTTTGACCTTTCGGGCGGCCATATTGGATGACAATAACAATCCGTCGACAGAAAATGCACCAGGAGTGATCGCCTCATTGATACCTTCAATTTGATATATGACATGACCATATTCTGTCAAAAAATAAAATTTGACCCCATTTGACCCCACGGGCCACGCCCATTTTTGACCACGGGTCACCATTTTAACAACTTTCAAAGAGCAATGTACATCGATCATTCCATACCAAGTTTCGTCGAAATCGGGCAAGCGGTTTCATGAGAAGAAGATTTTTTTAAGAAAATTTTTATGCTATTTTTTAGACGGCGGCCATCTTGGATTAGCGGTGACCTCCATTTTAACAAATCTGAAAAAGGCTTCACCCATGGACCATAACTTATAAGGTTTGGCTACCATGGGCCTAAGCGGTTCATGAATGAAGAATTTTAGAAATCTCTAATAAAAAGAACGACCTTTTGACCTTTCGGCGGCCATCTTGGATGACATAACAATCCGATTTCGACTGAAAATGCACCAGAGTGATCGCCTCATTGATACCTTCAATTTGATATATGACATGACCATATTCGGTCAAAAAATAAAATTTGACCCCAATTTGACCCCACGGGCCACGCCCATTTTTGACCACGGGGTCACCATTTTAACAACTTTCAAAGAGCAATGTACATCGATCATTCCTACCAAGTTTCGTCGAAATCCGGCAAGCGGTTCATGAGAAGAAGATTTTTTAAGAATTTATGCTATTTTTAGACGGCGGCCATCTTGGATTAGCGATGACCTCCATTTTAACAAATCTGAAAAGGCTTCACCCATGGACCATAACTTTTAAGTTTGGCTACCATGGGCCAAGCGGTTTCATGTGAAGAAGAATTTTGAAATCTCTAATAAAAGAACGACCTTTTGACCTTTTGGCGGCCATCTTGGATGACATAACAATCCGATTTCGACAAAAAATGCACCAGAGTGATCGCCTCATTGATACCTTCAATTTGATATATGAAATGACCATATTCAGTCAAAAATAAAATTTGACCCCAATTTGACCCCACGGGCCACGCCCATTTTTAACCCCAGGGTCACCATTTTAACAACTTTGAAAGAGCAATGTACATCGATCATTCCTACCAAGTTTTGTCGAAATCCAGTTGGCGGTTCTTGAGAAGAAGATTTTTTAAGAATTTGTGCTATTTTTAGACGGCGGCCATCTTGGATTACGTAATGACGTCATTTTAACAATTTTGTAATCCCCCTACCTAAGGACCATGACCATGAAGTTTGGTGACCATAGGCCCAATGGTTACCGAGGAGAAGACGTTTGAAAATGTTCACGGACGAGGACGAGGACGAGGACGGACGACGGACACATTGCGGACACATTGAGCTAAAAACTTTAACGTAAAACTTTAACAAAAAGTTTAAAGTTATTTGACCTTGGGCTCCTGGGCAGCATGAGTAGGAACACACTGAAAATATGGATGGTGATCAATGTTTCAAGTTGATAGCCCAAGCAGTCACAAAGATATAGCAATTTGAACAAGAGTGCCGAAGGTCACAATATAGGCCCGTCGAGACAAGGCCAGTCAACAAGGGGAGACGAGGATGGCCGCGGCCCGCATGTCGAGCCCGCCGAGGCATTTGATGGTCTCAGAGTGTATTTATTTGAAGTTTGATGTCAGAATTGCATACAAAGTTTCAAGCAATTCTGACTTACGGTTACAGAGATAGTAGGTATGTGAAAACTTTAACGCAAATTTTGACAGAAAATTTAACGCATTTGACCTTGACATAGGGGCACAGGGACCGCATGAGTGGGACACAGAATAAATATATGGATGATGACTAATAAGCACATGAAGTTTCAAGTCAATGTGACTTGCAGAGATATAAGGTATTTAAAAACTTTAACGCATATTTCGGAAAGCAAACTTCTAAGTCATTTGACCTTGACCTTGGGACCAGGGGCCGCATCTGTGGGATACAGCATGATTATATGGATGATGACTAATAAGTATATGAAGTTTCAAGTGAATGTGACTTAGGACTGCAGAGATATAAGGTATTTAACAACTTTAACACAGATTTCGGGACTCAAAACTTCTACGTTATTTGACCTTGACCTTGGGCACAAGGGCCGCATGAGTGGGATACAGCATGAATATATGGATCATGACTAATAAGCATATGAAGTTTCAAGTCAATGTGACTTAGGACTGCAGAGATATAAGGTATTTAAACACTTTAACGCATATTTTGGACGGACGGACGGACGCACGGACGGACGGACGGACGCAAGCACGTTCCTACAAATGGATACTTATGTGACTAACCTAACCTTTTCCTTTGTTCATCCCTATTGTTCTGAAGCCATATAAACCCATTTTTAGCCACATAAAATCAAAGATCAATAGAATATTACATAACCTATTGTTCTCCTAGCCACAAGTAGTATAGAGGGAGTCAAAATGATAACAGCAACCATTGTGCTGTTATTGAGAGGTGTTGGAGCTCCCACCACCAACAAAAAGTTGGTGGTGGTATTGAATGAGAAAGTGGTCTTGTAGTCCCAATTATATTGGAGATTGGGATATTTTATATTCCAACACTGCATTTTCCTCCTCCGATATAGCTAATTTATTCCGTAGATCAGCAACTAATTCTACCAACTCTAGTCTACCACGTTCACCTTTAGCCACCTGGCAGCGCAGTTGCTTATGTCTACAAAGAGTTTGGGCACTAACGAATTTACAAGGGCATCTGGGGCATTGGAATTGTGGGGCGACAAGGAAATTTTCTACGTCTCGATAGATGCCTTCGTAGATAGTCTTTACACGCAAAAGTCTTACAAGTCACACACTCCATTATATATGTATATGTATATGTTTATATTCAATTGGACGTGAAAAAAACATGATGTAAATTTTTCACGTCCAATTGAACAGATAAATTTCATAGGTTATAACAAAAGTATATACAGAAAATATGATAACGCCAGAAACTAGAGCAGAAATAGAAAGTTTGAGAAGAGAAGCCGAATCTCTAGGGATTACTTATGGTAAACGGTTGAGAGTTAGGGGGTGGACAAAGCTGATAAACGCCATAAAGAATGAGGCGTTTACACGTCAAGTAGGTAGGGCATACTCCAGAGGTGCCTTCACAAATACCGTCTTGGGGTCTCAGGAGTTAACCACTCAAATAGGAAAACGACTACAAGTAGAGAGTATAATTGGAATGAGAACGGCCGCCCTGCCGGCTTCCCCGCCGTAGTTAAACCAAAGCATAAACTTAAAACCGCCCTCCTACACACAATAGCTGACGAGGGCGAGGCTATTCTAGCGGTTAGAGACGAAGAGATGGAGAAAGTCGAGCAGGGTAGACGCACGTTCACGTTCTCATTTAGGAAACACGTAGAAAAGGAAATACCTGATAGGATAGTAGAGAAATTAACTTCTCATCTGACAACAAACTTCCACCTAAGATATTCATACTCATACAAACTACAACACATTGAGGAAAAAGATCCCCGAGGTCGCGCAAAGACAATAATATTTAATAAGAATCTTGGGGGGAGTAGGTGGATGGACTCCTTAGGTGAAGTAGAGAAATGGGCGAAAGATAACGAGAAAAAGAGGATGGATATAGATAAAGTCGAGAGGCCCAACACGAAATGGACGTTCGTGAGGTGGGAGCAGGTTTATATAAAACTAGTGCAGGGAACACGAGGAGAAGATCTCGGGCTGACTTCCAAACACGCAGCTGGTGGACCTCTCCCAGACTGGTTGAGGAATAAGAAAGGTATGTACTCGTTAAACAAATACAACGATGAGCTGTGTCTATTCAGGTGCCTGGCCATTCACGACGGGGCTTACCCAGACAGGTGTACCGCCCAAGCCAGAGAGATGAGTGCTAAGTATTTTGGTAAGAGAGAGCCTGGGCCTATTCCGCTAGACGAGCTGAAAAAGGTTGAGGAGAAGTTTAAGGTGGGTATAGAAGTATATCAGCCAACGAGAGTGGAATATGGTGGTTGAGGAAGGCACCAGCACACTATGAGGAGGTAGGTACGAAGCATATGACGATAGGCATCTACAAAAACCACGCGTTCCTGATAAAAAACCTAACAGGTCTGTCGAAAACGTACGCCTGTGACACTTGCAAACAGAGGTTCACGAAGGCTAGTAACGTTACTCGGCACGGACCCAAGTGCATGAAGGGCGAGACACACGCCGTATGCGAGAAAGAAATTATCGAGCGCCCTCGCTCCGCGTTCGAGAAGGCCTTCTACCCAAAGAGTGTTGGAAGCCTAGGGGCACTTGATTGGATGGCGTCTGTTGAGAGTGAGGAGAACGTGCACATCCACCACGAGCAGTGTGGGCACGGCGGGGAGAGGTGGATCTGTGGATCTCCAGTAGATGGATACTGCAAGGAAAATAATACAGTGTACCAGTATCACGGGTGTTTCTGGCACGGCTGTCCGAAACATCACCCGGCGAGATGGTACGAGTTTCGCACCAGCAACAAACGGGATAAAGAGATCCGTGGGATAATGTGGGAGTGTAAGTATAACAGAACCGGTGCTAAGATTATGACAGGATGTCCCACCACACTGTACCCGTACCAGATAGTATACGATTTTGAAGCTTATCTGAGTAAGGAAGGGAGGACCGACCAAACACCAGACCTATCGTACGAGACAGAGCACGTGCCCGTAAGCGTTAGCATAGGGGACAGCCTGTCCGGAACCGTATCTCACATCTGTGACACGGATCCTGCCAAACTGGTAAGTAAGTTCATAGAAGATCTGCAGGAGAGGGGTAGGGACATTCGCGAAGAAGTGGGTCGCCGGTACAGGTTCGAGGACACGGAGCACCTCAGGCCTCGCCAAGTGGATGAGATAAACAGGTGGATAGATCAGGTCCCAGTGTTGGGTTTCAACTGCAGTAGGTATGACATCAACCTCATCAAGAAACATCTGGTGGGCAAGCTGGCAGACACGACCACGAAAGTTATGGTAGGCAAGCGGACTAACGACACCATATTCCTATTCACTCCGGAATTCAGATTCATGGACGTTCTCCTATATCTTGGTCCGGGAGTCAGTTACGATAAGTGGATTAAGGCATACGACTGCTCATCTCAAAAGTCCTTCTTCCCGTATGAGTGGTTTGATTCTGTAGACAAGCTAGACTATCAAGGGCTCCCTGACATAGAGCACTGGTATTCCAAACTCAGATGTGAGATGCTGGTAACCGAGGAGCAGCTGGAGGAGTGCAGGAGAATTGTCGAGGAGAAAGGAATGAGAACATTTAAGGACTGGGTGAGACACTACAACGATCTCGACGTATCACCTTTTCTAAAGGCATTAGGTAAGATGTGTGACTTTTACAAACATAGAGGAGTAGATATATTCAAAGACGCCGTTACCCTACCAGGAGTAGCCATCCAATATCTGATGCGAGGAACGGCGTCGGCAAGTGCTGGTATCCCGGGAAAAGCTGGATCCGGACCGAAGACTGGCCAGCTGTACGCCCCAGAGAAAGAGACGTACGAGATGTTACAGTGAGCTCTAGTCGGAGGACCGTCTATCGTGTTCACCAGATACGCCGAGGCAGGTGTTTCTAAGATACGTCCACACAGTAAGGGTGAAGGGAAACCGTGTCAGGCAGTCCTCGGGTACGACGCTAACGCCCTGTACCTGTCGATACTCAAAAAAGAGATGCCATGCGGTAAGGAAACTATACACCACAATAAGACACCCCACAACCAAAAGATCATAGACAAGTTCTGCCAACGGGTACACAGGGGAAGTGATTACTGGTTCGGGTTCGCCGAGGTGGATATAGAAGTCCCAAAGAGCCTGAGAGAAAAGTTTAAAGAGATGTCTCCGCTGTTCCTAAACAGGGTAGTTGAAGAGGAGGAGGTTCCGGAGCACATGCTCCAGTATCTGAAAAACACAGGCAGGAATCGAGGAGACAGAAAAAAATTAGTAGGCACACTGTCAGCAAAACAGATGCTGCTGTATGCCCCGCTGTTGAAGTGGTATCTAGAGCACGGGCTAGTGATAACCGGCCTCCACAGAATCCTAGACTACGAAGCTGGAAAACCCTTCGCGTGGTTTGTCGAAGAGGTGACTGCGGCTAGGAGGACCGGAGACGTAAATGAGTCGAAGAAGCCGGTAGCTGAAATAATGAAGTTGGTTGGTAATTCGTGTTGTGGTAAGATGATTGAGGCACCAGAGAGACACCTTAACACTACGTACACTAAAAATGAGAGCTGTGTGGATAAAGCACTACGCTCAAAGTTCTTCGAAGATCTGGAAGAGATCGGAGACGCGTATGAGGAAGGCTAATAGCCGTGTACCAACTAGCCAAGCAGGGAATGTTAGAGTTCTATTACGACTTCCTGGACAAGTATGTATCGAGAAAGGACTTTGAACTAATTCAGATGGATACGGACAGTATGTACATAGGTGTGAGTGCTAAACCGGATAGTACAGCTAACGATGAAAGCCTAGACGCACTGGTGAAGCCTAGACCATGTGTGACATACGAGAAAGATAAGCGCAACTGGCTCGCATTGGACCAATGGAGTAACAGAGAACCTGGGCTGTTCAAGATGGAGTTCCAAGGAGATAGAGCTATAGCGCTATCCAGTAAGTGTTACTTCGTAGAAAAGCTGGCTGAGAGCGAACACTCCAAGTGGCATCCGGCCAGGCACCAACGACGCGCGCCGGCCACACAACCAACTCCAATCGAGATTGGAATTGAAACCCCGGGCGTAGTGAAGCATTCCTCTAAGGGAATGAGGAAGAGAACCAACAGCGTGAGTTGGAATAGATATAAGAACGCGTTGGAAGGCCATAGAGACGTGGCTAAGAATATAGGGTTCCGTATGAACGGTGGAGTAATGAAAACATACACCCAGAGTAAACTAGGGCTGTCGGGGTACTACGACAAGAGGAGAGTGATGGAAGACGAGGTACACACCAAGCCTCTAACATAGGTAAACAAAACAAGAGGCCCAAATGGGCCTGTATCGCTCACCTAAAAGCCTCCATAGTGGTCATCTTGATTTCACAAAGACTCTTCACTTACAACTTCAAATGTTCCACAGAATTTGTTGGTACCTTCTGTTGGTACCTATTTGACCCCTCGGGCCATGACCATTTTTGACCCAGAGGCCACCATATGAACAAATCTGAATCAGCGTTAACTATCGATCATTCATACAAAGTTTCGTCGAAATCGGCCTGGCGGTTTGTGAGAAGAAGATTTTTTGACAATTTGACCTACTTTTCAACGGCGGACATCTTGGATTTGGTGATGACCTCCATTTTGACAAAAATGAACAGGCTTCACCAACAAACCATTTCAGTTAAGTTTGGTCAATATCGGCCAAGCAGTTCACAAGAAGAAGTCCTTTGAAATCTTTAGTAAAAGAACAACCTTTTGACCTGTCGGTGGCCATCTTGGATGACGTAATCATCTGATTTTGGCAAAACATGCTCCAGAGTGATCGTCTCGTCGATACCTTGGATTGGATATATTATATGACCATATTCGGTCAAAAATATAATTTGACCCCTAGTTGACCCCTCGGGCCACGCCCATTTTTGACCCAGGTGCCACCATATGAACAAATCTGAAACAGCGTTAAATATCAATCATTCACACCAAGTTTCGTCGAAATGAGCCTGGAGGTTTGTGAGAAGAAGATTTTTTGGACAATTTGACCTACTTTTCAACGGCGGACATCTTGGATTTGGTGATGACCTCCATTTTAACAAACTCCATTTTAACAAAAATGGACAGGCTTCACCCACAGACCATTACAGTTAAGTTTGGCCAATATCGGCCAAGCAGTTTACAAGAAGAATACGTTTGAAATCTTTAGTAAAAGAACAACTTTTTTACCTTTCGGTGGCCATCTTGGATGACAAAATCATCTGATTTAGACAAAACATGATGTAGAGTGATCGTCTCGTCGATACATTCGATCCGATATACTATATATATTCGATCCGATATACTATATGGCCATATTCTGTCAAAAATCAAAAATTTGAAAATTTCCACCCCCATTTGACCCATTGGGCCACATCCATTTTTGACCCAGGGGCCACCATATGAACAAATCTGAAACAGCGGTAACTATCAATCATTCTTACCAAGTTTCGTCAATATCGGCCTGGAGGTTTGTGAGAAGAAGATTTTTTGACAATTTCACCTACTTCTCAACGGCGGCCATCTTGGATTTGGTGATGACCTCCATTTTAACAAAAATGAACAGGCTTTCATTCACCCACAGACCATTACAGTTAAGTTTGGCCAATATCGGCCAAGCAGTTCACAAGAAAAAGACGTTTGAAATCTTTAGTAAAAGAATGACCTTTTGAACTATCAGTGGCCATCTTGGATGACGTAATCATCTGATTTAGACAAAAAATTCTCCAGAGTGATCGTCTCGTCAATACCTTCGATTTGATATATTATATGACTATATTCGGTTAAAAATAAAATTTACCCCTATTTGACCCAGGGGCCACCATATGAACAAATTTGAAACAGCGCTAACTATCGATCATTCATACCCAGTATCGTCGAAATCGGCCTGGCGGTTCGTGAGAAGAAGATTTTTTTAAGAATTTGACCTACTTCTCAATGGCGGCCATCTTGGATTTGGTGATGACCTCCATTTTAACAAAAATGAACAGGCTTCACCCACAGACCATTACAGTTAAGTTTGGCCAATATCGGACAAGCAGTTCACAAGAAAAAGACGTTTGAAATCTTTAGTAAAAGAATGACCTTTTGAACTATCAGTGGCCATCTTGGATGACGTAATCATCTGATTTAGACAAAAAATTCTCCAGAGTGATCGTCTCGTCAATACCTTCAATTTGATATATTATATGACTATATTCCGTTAAAAATAAAATTTACCCCTATTTGACCCCTCGGGCGATGCCCATTTTTGACCCAGGGGCCACCATATGAACAAATCTGAAACAGCGCTAACTATCGATCATTCATACCCAGTATCGTCGAAATCGGCCTGGCGGTTCGTGAGAAGAAGATTTTTTAAGAATTTGACCTACTTCTCAACGGCGGCCATCTTGGATTTGGTGATGACCTCCATTTTAACAAAAATGAACAGGCTTCAACCACAGACCATTACAGTTAAGTTTGGCCAATATCGGCCAAGCAGTTTACAAGAAAAAAGACGTTTGAAATCTTTAGTAAAAGAATGACCATTTGAACTATCGGTGGCCATCTTGGACGATGTAATCCATCTGATTTAGACAAAAAATGTTCAGATTGAATTGTCTCGTCAATACCTTCGATTTGATATATTACATGACTATATTCCGTTCAAAAATAAAAATTTGACCCCTATTTGAACCCCTCGGGCGACGCCCATTTTTGACCCACGGGCCACCATATGAACAAATCTGAAACAGCGCTAACTATCGATCATTCATACCAAGTATCGTCGAAATCGGCCTGGCGGTTCGTGAGAAGAAGATTTTTTCAGAATTTGACCTACTTTTCCATGGCGGCCATCTTGGATTCTCGATGACCTCCATTTTAACAAATCTGAAATGGCATCACCCATATATCATCCCTATGAAGTTTAACCAATATCGGCTCAGCAGTTCGGGAGAAGAAGATGATTGAAAATGTTCACGGACGGACGGACGGACGGACGGACGGACGACGGACACTTTGCCATAACAATAGTTCACATGAGCTTTGCTCAGGTGAGCTAAAAAAAGGACTAAAAAAGGGGAGAATACTAAAGACTGACGATCCGGGGGTAGCTGGGTGTCAGAAGGTACCATAAGAAGTTCTTCGCGAACAAACCCGCGAGATGTACCATCAGCCAAATAGTAGAGCACGGGCTGATCGGGTTTGGTAATAGAGCGATCCAGATGATATACATTCAGAGACCACACGGGATCAGTCGCGCGGCGGCTGCCACCTTCGAGCTCTCCCGGTTGATAGAGGTACCGGACGTCAACATCCGATGGAAGCCGTTGCTCCTCCAAACCAAAGGGTCGCCCGCGCGAGACGGCAGAAGGCTTGCTCGTCACCTTTTTTACCTTGATGGCATCTACGGGCTTCTTGCCGATCAATCTGGTCACCTCTCCGTTCAGTGCGGAGACCATGGCGGGCAGCCTGGCCACCCACTCGGTCGATCGCGAATGAGGGTCTACAAGCTCTTTAGCATATTGGTGCCCGAACAGCCTCTCAGCCAGGGTTCGATTGAACCGCTCCACGATCCCCTGGTCCCGGTGGATGTTGACGCGGCCACGTCTGACAGAAACTTTGTGTTTAGACAATAGATGAGATACCGCGCCCATGAACTCTCGGCCGGGATCGACCTGGAGAAGATTCGGCCATTTGAGAGGACTCCTTTTATATATTCGGGAAAGAGCCTCGGCCACCTCCTTAGACTCTTTAGTGGCCAATGGCTCAGCCCCCTTATACCGACTCGCTATGTCAATGATTGTCAGTGCGTACTTGTACGTCTTGCGACCGACGCGATCGTGAGGGAGAAATAGAAGGCTTGGTGGACTTCGTTCGGCACCGGCACGTCGAATTTCGGGCGCGGAATATTGTGAGGCGCGGGCAAATAGATCTGCCAGATGGCCTGCTTCTTGAGCCATTCCTTGGCTGCGTTTTCGGAAACCTTGGTCGCCGCCGCGAGGTTCTTGATGGCCGCGAGCCCCTTCCAGTAGCCGCGGGGGCTGTAGTATGTGTTCGCTAACTTGCGCGCTAGGCGAAACGATAGTTTGGTATTAAGTTTGCGCGTGTCCATCGTATGCGAGGTATTCTAATAGATCGGACAATCTCCAACATGCCCTCGTCAGATCGTCCGGTAACTGCGTCGTCGATACTAAACCTTTGTTGGAAGTCCAATCGCGTTTGGGTTGGAACAGGAGTGGGAACTTGGAGGAATTTAACTTGGAGTCTAACATCCGCTTTGTGAAAAGGGTGGCCGCTTTTTCGTCCTCGCGCCACGTCTCGAGAGAATCTCGGGCCAGACGAATCATACTCTTTGCACCAGGTAAACGGTGTTTAAGTGCCGTGTAGCCTACATCGATCAAAGCGTAATAAAGCTCGTCAACTAACATCGTTCTATATATATATATTATTTAATTTTATTTTTTTTTAATTAATTATTACTTATTGCTTATTTCAATCTCGATTGAATATAGTAGCGGACGAGACCCGTTGCAACCATTCCCACGACGACGAACGCGATCTCGGGGTCTTGTTGGCCCTCTGATGGTACATAGAAATCTGAAAGCTGGGCCTCGGGATCCAGCGGTGAGAGACCTTTCTGCGGATATGCCCGCGCGTACTCGTGGATGGCATCGTCAACGTTCCGGAAAGTTTGTATGGCGTGATTCTCGCGACGAAGATCTTCGTTGAGCCAGTCCAGACGGGCGGTTCGTTTTTGTGACCATGCTTCCTTTGCGCTATTGAGTTGTTCTACAGCTAAATCGTGACGCTTGCGCTCCTCATCCGCGTCCGAGCTTTTCATTTTCGAGAATAGAAAGTTGCTACCGCTGAACGCAAATGCGTTCACCACCGCGCCACCTATCATCATTGCGATCGCACTAGCCATTTTATTTCCATATATTAACGGGTAGAATTCCTGCTTTAATTAGATAATCTCAGGTCCAAACTGCGGCCGCTACATCTAAGGTCGCGAGCCCTACGTCTCTCACAGTAAAGTCCAATTTGGGAGCGGACCCTCCTAAGGCCGCCTTTGATAGTCGAGCATACCCGATACTGAAACCCGATATCACCACGGCGTGATAAAGCGCATTCACTAACATTTTACCATCTTTTTCAGCCATTATTGATAACTATAATTATTGCATATAAAAGGGATCGCGATTAATGTTTAAATGGGGCGCAATCGGTTTCGTAACTTTCTTCGGAACCGCCTCCAACAGTGTTGGGGGTTGTCTCGAAATATATTTCCACACACACACGGTGCCCACAACTGCCAGACCACCACCAACAACCCACGGGATGATTTTCCAATCAGGTTCAACAATGTTGAGGTAATAGGGGGTAGGAGATACAGCAATCGGAGATTGCTCTTCCAATTTGTGGATTGGGGGAGAAACATCTGCCCTCGGATGTGGTGCCAACGGGTGTTTTGCTGTTTCAACAGCAATCGGGTTCAACTCCAATTTCGATTGCAACGACTGTTTGGCCTCTCGAAGCTCGGCGAGTATTTTATCTTGTTTAACTTTTCGGGTGGCAGCCGCCGCCCGCCCAGCTGCCTGTCTTTTTGGGTTTTTATGTTGTGTAATCGGGTTCAACTCCAATTTTGATTGGGTTGGAGGTGCAATCGGGGATTGTGGTTCCGTCACTCTCGCAGGTGTGTTTCTTTTGTCATCATTTTCAGAGCTTATAGTTCGTGGGCATATATGTCCAAATTGACAGTGTTTACCCGTGGTCAACGCGGTTGTCAGTGGAGCTAAGTACATTGCAAACTTGTGATAAATTGAGCAGCAGGCTGTTCTAAGAGTGTGTCCTATAAAAGGGTCAGTCTCTAGATCGCGAATCAACCCCGCGGTGTTTGGTATAGGGAGAAGTATACTAACAGCGGTAGCGTACAAATTAATAACCGCCGATCCAAGAGTTTTTGTCATCTGCGCACCTAACCTAGATTCATATCGCGCATACATTTTATCAATCTCGACATCTGACATCTTATCCACCTGACAAACTGATAGACGCCTACCGAGATAATGCTCCGATTGTCCCCCAGCAACCAGCGCAGCTAGCCGCTCGCGTCGCGCCGCGTTTTCATTCGTATCGGCAGGTGTTCCATCTGTCGGGATCAACGGAGTTGAGGTTTCATTTCCTCCCAATTCTCGATTGGTGTTGGGGTTCAACGGAGTTGAGGTTTCTTCCATTAGCTGATCAAGAAGTTCGTCGCAGTTCATTATTGCTAATTTTCTTAAAATTAATATTATTATACAAGTCTCATAAGTCTAACATATTGCCAAGCGCACCACCTTATGATCACCATTATACTCGCAACAAAGCTCGCAGTGGAGCAACAAATTGTTAACAATTGCTCGGCATTGTTAAGCATTTTCTCAACTTTGTTAAGTATTTGTTAAGCATTGTTCAACATTGTTCAGCAATTGCTCAGCATTTATTCAGCATTTGCTAAGCATTGTTCAGCATTTGCTAATTAATTAATAACTTCATAATTTGTGGGTTGAACTGTCTTTAACAACAGCTTGGCGTGCTTAGTTTCCGAAAGCATCTGTCGAACCTCCAGTCGCTCCTCGCGCGTTGGAATAACGTCGTTCTCTCGAAGACAGTCATCGAATGAGTCTCGGTCCTTGCAGTGAAAGAGGGCGACCCATTTCGTTTACTCGCGCAGATCCTTGAGGATGGCGTTGTACTTTTGAGTGGAGATCCATACGCTTTGCCCCGCATGGCGGCCAGAAAATGCGAGCTCGGAGAGCATGTACTTCTTTTTGGTCATCGCCGCCTTGGCCGAGCAGTCGTCAATCACGTATAGGGTGGGCTCTCCCTGGAATCTTTGGTATAAACCACGCAGCCAATCGTGAAGCCTGTCGCCGGGGTCAATGACGTATACCTCAGGGTCGGTCCATATCCACTGGCGCCGCTGATAAGTGTCGTTGTGCCGCACAGTGGGACACAGGATCACAATGTGACGAAAGGCATTGGAGCCCTCGAGCAAGTCCAGGATGAAAACCGTTTTTCTGCATCCTGTCTGCCCACATATTATGGCAGAGTGGGCATCACCAATTGGTAAATTGGATTTGTTTGAAGGTTTTAAATCTTTAGATTTATATTGATTTATTAACAAATCGTTAGATTTAGTAGAGTGCTGAGACGTATCGGCCATCTTCGATGTTGAGTTGTGCGTCTGTGATTATATATAAGTACACGTTCAATGGACCATTTCCATCCGCCTCTTTGGTTATCTGGATCGTCAAACCCTTGCTAGCGTTCTCAACTTGGCATCCGCTACCGTGTATTTGGTCGTCGTCGCTGGCTCGCATGTCTAGCCATAACGCGTATTTGGTAGTCAGCGAGGGAGACGGCCGAGAGCTGCAGGTCTTTGGCAACCGCGGCAACCTCCGGGGAGCGTTTAGAGCCGGCAGCAAACTGCTTTCTGACTTCGTCCCACTGCTGGTATGCGCGAAGACCCGCGCTGTAGAGTTGATTGGGGACTCCCTCGATCGTCACCTCTACCTTCGTGATTTTGGGGTTATAAAATTTGTCTGTTTTTCTAGCACCGAGCGCGAACCGAGCATCCTCGAACAACATCAGTATACCTTTCATCGAGCGGGCGGGTACGTTGACATTAATATTCCACAATGTGTCGCTTTTGTCTTTCGTCATATTGCGATGGCGAAGAACTCGGTTGTAAAGTATGGCAACGCGCCCGGCGTACTGGGTTCTGATCAATCGCGCGAGTTCGGGCATCGTGACCATGTCGTACTCCAACGAAACATTGTCGATCGTATACGTCGATGCTATGTCGGTGGCTATGAGAACTCGGCCGTAGTCGTTGAATGTTAGTTCGTATTCGAGGCGGTCAGCCAAAGCACTCTGATAGTAGGGTATGTGACTCTCCAGCAACTCAAAGTCGAGCGGGATGTAGAAGCGGTTGCCATAAGCGGCCGCGATCGCGTTGTCACTCACGTTGTTATCTGCCTTGTTATCAGCCCTGATTTGGTTACGTTCTTATTTTTGCTGGTGTCAATACCCTGATAGACCGCATTTTCGCGCTCTTGCGCCGTCTTCCACAGGTCCTGATAACACCTCATTATCGACATCACCTCATTACCAGAAATCTTTATCATGGTCTTCCTGACGATGGCGCGACCCAGGTTCTGAACGACGGTTCGGTCCACGTCCGTCGACGTCAGCGAAATAGTGAAAGCGAGGCGAACAGTCCCCGGCACAATGACGTCGCTAGCTCCGAGGTTGGGGAAGCGGACTAACAGCTGCTGGTTCTGGTCGATCGTCGATGGGTTGTTCGTAATAACGACACTCTGTCTCACGCCTTTCGCCCCAAGGGGCTCCCGCAGTCTGCGGTATGGATTGAGTTTGCGACCGTATTGACTCGAAGACATATTTTCAGTGAAACTAAATATCTCTATTAAACCCGTATGGTTTTGTCTTTAATACATAATTATAAATAATTAAAAGATGGATGATTTTGACATGGACAAATTCGGCCGCGACCGAGACGATGCCCGAAATGATGACATCGATGACGAAACACCCTTCATAGACGCGATAGGGAATCCACCCGGCGAGGAAATAGGTGGCGCTACCAACACCATTAGTCTAAGTCGAGAATTACTCGAGTCAGCTGTAGACGACTACTACAACAATTTGGCAGAAAAAGGTGTGGTCCCGACTGTCGGCCACGACTACTCCAAGTTCGAATTGGATCGGCGTGGTAGGTTGCGGCTAAAAGCATCAAATATCGAGCTCGTCATCATGAGGACCGGAAAACCCATATCGCTGAACACCATTGCTGGAACCTGGGGATTGGGCGCGTGGTAAAACAATTATGCCGGCCCGCGCTGTAGAGGCCCTACAGTCTACCGACGAAACGATGGCGAAGACGGCCGCCGCGATAGAAACGGTCGAGCTCAGCGAGATCCCTCGTGTAGCCTTCGACGCTATTCGCACGATGGAGATCAGCGAAAGCGTGTTAGACAGCATGATGGATGACCCACAGTTACCTCTTCGCGAACTCTGGGGCCTCGATAAGGCTATGCAAACAGTCCAGGGCGAATTGGTTCATAACAACGCCAAACTCTCGGCACTGGATGAACATATCACGCTAGAAGAAAGGAAACTGGAGGAAGCCCGTGGCGATAGAGAATCTACCGAGCGAATCACCGAACGCCTGCGGTCGTTGCGGGATGAAAGAGAAGCTCGCTTGGAGGCTGCATCGGCTTGCCGTGAGGCTCTCCGCACCCAAATAAATCGGATCTGCGAAACAATCTCGAGGGTTCTGCACAAGGACACGACACTCGGTGAGCGTCTTCGCACTCTGTTCAGAGAGCAGGGCGTCACAATAGTAAGCATCCTCACAGCTCTCGGAATGACTGTATCAACCATAGTTCTAGTTTTCACTGGTGGTGCGGCGGCTGCACCCGCGCCATCCGGTGGAGCCAAGGAGTGGGTAAAAAAGCATCTAAAAGCCCTCGCCAGTCTCCTGGCTAAATTAGCCGGAAAGGCGGCTGCCGCGCTGCCTGGGTTGATCGGGGGTCTCGTCTCCTTCTTGCTATCTATATTATCAAAAACGGCCGGATGGCTCGCCGAGAATGCTTGGGCCTTAATCGTGGCGATTGCCGGTCTCCTACTATTCTCCGCCCGAGAGTTCATAAAACCAAAGCGCAAATAGTCCGATCGCCACGAGGGCGACGACGAGCCCTAATTTTTCATCCTCGTGGGTTGTAGTTCCGAAGGAACTTGCTGGTGCATCAAGTCCTATTGCAGCCGTTGGAACAACGGTGGAACTTGCTGTGACACTAGTTCCCGCTCCTATTCCAATTCGTGAATTGGGGGAACTTGATGAGGTGCTTTGTACTGGGGTGGGTGCTTGCGGTTTTATGAAATCAGTTCCATGCGCGGTGCGCTTGATGATATCCGCGTTCACATTCCCGTTATGGCCGATCTTTTGTTTGACGGTGGCGATTACGATCTGATTATTGTAACCATCAACCCGGTCGTCTCGTAGTATCATATTGCTCGGCGCCATATACACACCTATTCCAAATACATAGTCTACAAGGGTGCCGGCATACTGCAAAATGTCTTGATACCGCTGGATCGCCGCCGGGAGGTCCACCGGTTTGTTTATTGCGTCCTCGACATTTGCCAAGAACTGTTTCTGACTATCGAACGCCGTCCCGGTTCCTATTATAGAACTGCGCACTTGCGACTGTGTGCCGAGGATGGCCCAGACGTATGTGCGAATGGAGTCGTTGAGACGAATAACCCCGGCCTCCGTGAACCCCAGACCCTTATCTAACATAAATGATCCCCACGCGGTATTTACCCACGCAGGTTGCTGAATGAAATCGACGTGGGCCGATTTGAAAGACCATGGTACTGGTGGCACGAAGTCGGTATTATTTAGTTTTATTGGTGGTGGTAGATCCTTTGGGTGCTTCAGAAAACTCATACCCGTTATGTAAACGTCACCTAAACCAAAAGTGTACCAGGACTCTTTTTGGTGCCAGTCCGCGTCTTTTGGGGCCCTAAATTCGTTACAAATTCTTTTGAACGCCCTACGGTCGTATGCGTTGGAAATGGGATTCCAGCCGTCGTCCTGCGGCAGATTTTCTGTTCTTTGAGAATCCTCCTAATAGTGTAATACGCGTGAAAGTTGTAAACGGCCCTCAAGAAGGGATCCTCCGCGGCCAGATGGTCCTGAGAGGAAACCCCGAATCCGGCTGTTGCGCACCATACGGCGAAGTTGAGCTGATTCTGCCAAAACTGCATCGGTGTTGCTTTCCACCCGTTCACGGCCTCCATGGTAGTAATCTTGGGCAGCCTATATTGTTCAAAGATGTCGGGGAAAGTTGGTTTGAAAGCCTTTTCCACCACTAACTTGGATAGTGGTGTGCACCAGCCGGGGAGCCTTAGTGTCATATACCCCACCGACCGGGTACTTTGCATTTGAATTAAAGCTAAATGCCTTGGTATCCATTGAAAGATATTATTATGTTTGCTACTATCACTAATGTTCAAAAAGAGAGTTGTGAACTTCAGAAGTCAATCGACAACTGCTGCGGAAAACGCCGGGTGGGCCTCAGATCAATCACCTTCACGGTTGGATGGCAGAATGTGGGAAAGAGTGAAGGGTTTTACTATGTGAAGGATGAACAACAATTAGGTGTAAAGCTGCCTCACGGACTGTGGGGAATAAGACAGCTCAAAGATTTTGTCAACGGTATAATCAACCTCACAGTATCGAAGGCTACCGGGCTCGCAACAATGACCATCAGCCCTGATAATAAGGTAGTGGTCTCCCCGGGGTTGGGTATTCAACTCGGTTTTAGAGAGACATACTCCGCAAATAAAGGAGTGTTTACCCCGGGTGAGTACGTCGGTGATAACCCGGTGGACTTCGCCCTCACGAAATCTCTCAGGATGCACCTGGATCAGGTGAACACATCGTACAACACGGTAGACGGATCCCCCAGCACATTACTGAAAACCGTGCAAGCCAGCGACTGTTTCTTTGGGGATAAGGGTGACCTTAGACTTCCCATGCCCCGAGATGAAAGTTTTGGAATCGGGACATATCCACGAATTTACGGTCTCTATTCTCGATGATCAAGCGAGAAAGTTGAATAACTATTACCCGATTTCGGTCGTTCTCGAAATTTCCAATTAATTAATTTTATAATTTTTTAAAATGAATTAGAATTAAACGCATGTTCGTAATAGAATTATCAATATTATTGAAAATGAGTATATACGGACCAGGTAGTTCTTCCAATTCCAATCGGGATTGGGTGACAGATTCAAAGAATTTGGAACCAGCAGAAGGGGGATTCGTCACGACAGAGAGTGACTTTTTAACTACCGGAAAAACCAAGGCCCTGATCAATAAAACTATATCGAAGGCCACAAACGGGATTCACAGGAGTATAGCAGATGTTAGAGTAGAAGTGCTAACGGCGACTGCACAAGTTGGGGAAGAGGCCCGGGCGAAAATTGAGAGTCCGAACGGGTATTGAGAAAGACCAGGCGGCCCTTACGGAGGCGTATAAGGTGTTGCGATCAGAGGACTCTCCCAACAGAGAAGCAGCACTTACTGAACTAGGTGAAAAAATAACATAATTTCGGGAAGAGGCCCGGTTGGGGGTTGAGGGAGTCCGAACGGGTATTGAGAAAGCCCAAGAAGACCACCAGGCGGCCCTTACGGAGGCATATAGGGTGTTGCGCTCAGAGGACTCCGAAAAACTGAAACGTGTTCGTAGAGCCGCGAACAAAGCACTTGAGGAGACCTCTGAAAAGATTCGAGCTGAGGCCCATACCTCTGTCGGGGGGCTTGCCGGTCTGTTGAAAACAATGAAAACACAAAAACGTGTCATCACAGTTTGGGCTGAGAAGCGGGGCCCATTGACTGAGGAGCTCTATGAATATTCATTCGGTGCCAAAGCGAGCAAAAAATATGGGGGATACGCCATGCCAGCTACAGGTACACTTCTTCGAATGGCTGTCTGCTCAGTTAATGCTAATGGTAAATCTGTGGGCGCGGTCGTGATAAATCTTGTAGTGGATGGGGAAGAACGAGGGGTTGGAGTCAATAAACTCGCTGGAGATATTTCATCGGTGGTTTTGTTCGCCGGTGACGATACAATTAGACTTTCCGAAGGTAGTATTATTAACTTTGTTACGAAAATCGCTGACCCAGCGAGTTCTTCCACTGTTGTAACATTGTTAATTGAACTTGATTTGTAATCATGAACGAATCACCGCTTCCAATTGTCAATACCAATCCATCAACACTATATCCAATTGTCAATACCAATCCATCAACACTGTATCCAATTGTCAATACCAATCCATCAACACTGTATCCAATTTGCGAAAGATGTTTAGATTTTAGGTTGGATAATATCGTCGTTATGCAGGATAGTTTAGTTAGCGAATGCAAAAATAGAAAAAGAATCGCTAAAAAATATAAGCGCATTGCAAATTTAGCAGAGGCATCTAGTACGGTTCTGGCAAGTTTATCTGTAATGAGTGGTGCGGGGACTGCCGTAACGCTATCTACAATTGTAACAGTTCCAATTGCTGGGTTTTTGAGTGGAATTACAGTTGTATCTGGAATACTTTGTATGTTAATTAGGGTGGCTGGTTGACAACTCGAGAAAAAATGTAGAAAACACGATAGAATATCCGTTCTCGCTAGGTCTAAGAAAAATAGCATCGACGTTATTATAGTGTCAAATTTAGAGTTTGAATCCGTTGTGGAAGAAATGAGGATATGAAGAATTAAAAAATGATATTAGAATCAAAGCGCGCGCCACCATGCCCAAGATTGAGAGTACTGATTGGGATAAATTGAGGGTAAAACTTGGAGATAAAGTCGGAGGAAATGTTACAGCACCACCATCCCCGAAATTTTATAATTAATTTTTTAAAAATAATTTTAAAATTTTCTTAAAATTATAAAATTAATTATATTGGTGCAGTAAACAATTTATTAATAATAATAAACAATTTAAAACAAAAAAAAAGTTTTAGGTCCCACCGAGGCTTGAACCCGCCCCAGCAAAACCCTTCTGGGCCCATCCCACTAAGCCTTCGCTTTAAATCTCTTCTCTTCTCTTTCTTAGGCTTAGTGGGATGTATCACGCTCACATCTCCTCCACCCCATCATTGAACTGTTACCACGGACCCCTCCTCCTCATTACCTCCATCCGCTAGAATGCGTAGAGCAGCCAGAGTGAAATACATGTGGCGAAACCTGTCTCAGCACTGAGATATTATTGCCGGCGTCCCGACACTTAACTGTGTTTATTTCTCGTATATAAACCTAATATAACTCTGACAAGGACGACCTGTTTTAGAAGTACACAGTTGTCTAACTTGGCTCTGTATTCTATAGGTGGTCCGCACTTTTTGTCTATTCAGTTTATACACAAATTCGAGGGGTGTGGGACTGTAGATGGAGCGTAGGGGTGGTGTGTAGGTTGGTGGTATCATTTTAACTCACTCTTGGGAGAAAATAATTATTTTCTCCAAAACACCTATAGAAGGCGCATATTTTTTGTACCGCTCGTTGTATATAGTTTTGGTGTATTCTACCATTCCTATATGGGGGCTTCCCACGTATATCGGGTGGCTATTTCGTTGGGTAGCTGAAACGAGGTAGCCGAAACCATTACAGATTTGCCACGGATTTTAAATATCCCAATCTCCAATATAATTGGGACTACAAGACCACTTTCTCATTCAATACCACCACCAACTTTTTGTTGGTGGTGGGAGCTACAACACCTCTCAATAACAGCACAATGGTTGCTGTTATCATTTTGACTCCCTCTATACTACTCCACATATGTATCCATTTGTAAGCTCGGACGGACGCACGGACACACGGACATCACTGTGATCACTATGTCTCGCTTGTAAACCAAAACATGTAAACCAAAATTGGTTACGATCCGTCAAGTAGAACTCGACGTATTGTGTGGACAAGGATATAGAGGGCGAAAATCAATAGGCTTCTTCGTCTTGCCGTGATAAACATGTATACCGAATTTGGTTATGATCAGTCAAATAGAACTTGAGTTATTGCATGGACAAGGTTACAGAGTGGGAAAATTAACAAGAGCTGTAGGAGAACAGCATAGCTCGACTACCAGGGTTGTCGATGTACACATAGCTTGACAAAGAAGGTGGCCGCGGCCCGCATAACAAGAGCTGTAGGAGAACAGCATAGCTCAACTACGAGGATTGTCGATGTACACATAGCTTGACAAACAAGGTGGCCGCGGCCTGCATAAAAACCTTAACCAAGGCTGACTAAAAACCTTAACCAAGGGAAATTAAGTAAGTAATTCAAGGTTAAATGTAGGTCAATGTCAGATATAGGTCAGGGATTATTGATGTACATCACTAGGAGATGAAGTTTTCCAAGTATGGTTGCTGTAGGCCCAGGAGTATTCCATATACAAGCTTGACTAAAAACCTTAACCAAGGGGAAATAACTAAGTAATCCAAGGATAAAAGTAGGTCAAGGTCAAATATAGGTCAGGGATTATTGATGTACATCACTAGGAGATGAAGTTGTCCAAGTATGGTTGCTGTAGGCCCAGGAATATTTCATATACAAGCTTGACTATAAACATTGAACAAGTTTGAGTACAAACCTTAACCAAGTGGAAATAAGTAAGTAATTCAAGGTTAAATGTAGGTGAAGGTAGTATATAGGTCAGGGGTTGTTGATGTACATCACTAGGAGATGAAGTTGGTCAAGTATGGTTGGTGTAGGGCCAGGAGTATTCCATATACAAGCTTGACTAAAAACCTTAACCAAGGGGAATTAACGAAGTAATTCAAGGTTAAATGTAGGTCAATGTCAAATATAGATCAGGGGTTATTGATGTACATCCCTATGAGAAAAGGTTGTCCAAGTATGATGTCGGTATGCACAATAGTATTCCATGTACAAGCTTGACTACCTTAACCAAGGTTGACTAAAAACCTTAACCAAGGGGAATTAACTAAGTAATTCAACGTTAAATGAGTCAAGGTCAAATAGGTAGGTCATTGTTGATGTTCATCACTAGATAAGTTGTCCAAGTATGGTTGGTGTAGGGCCAGGAGTATTCCATCTACAAGCTTGACTAAAAACCTTAACCAATGGGAATTAACGAAGTAATTCAAGGTTAAATGTAGGTCAATGTCAAATATAGATCAGGGGTTATTGATGTACATCCCTATGAGAAAAGGTTGTCCAAGTATGGTGTCTGTATGCACAATAGTATTCCATGTACAAGCTTGACTATAAACATTGAACAAGTTTGAGTACAAACCTTAACCAAGTGGAAATAAGTAAGTAATTCAAGGTTAAATGTAGGTGAAGGTAGTATATAGGTCAGGGGTTGTTGATGTACATCACTAGGAGATGAAGTTGGTCAAGTATGGTTGGTGTAGGGCCAGGAGTATTCCATATACAAGCTTGACTAAAAACCTTAACCAAGGGGAATTAACGAAGTAATTCAAGGTTAAATGTAGGTCAATGTCAAATATAGATCAGGGGTTATTGATGTACATCCCTATGAGAAAAGGTTGTCCAAGTATGATGTCGGTATGCACAATAGTATTCCATGTACAAGCTTGACTAAAAACCTTAACCAAGGTTGACTAAAAACCTTAACCAAGGGGAATTAACTAAGTAATTCAACGTTAAATGTAGGTCAAGGTCAAATATAGGTCAGGGGTTGTTGATGTCATACTAGGAGATGAAGTCCAAGTATGGTTGGTGTAGGGCCAGGATATTCCATCTACAAGCTGACTAAAAACCTTAACCAATGGGATTAACGAAGTAATTCAAGGTTAAATGTAGGTCAATGTCATAGATCAGGGTTATTGATGTACATCCCTATAGAGGTGTCCAAGTATGGTGTCTGTATGCACAATAGTATTCCATGTACAAGCTTGACTAAAAACCTTAACCAAGGTTGACTAAAAACCTTAACCAAGGGGAATTAACTAAGTAATTCAACGTTAAATGTAGGTCAAGGTCAAATATAGGTCAGGGGTTGTTGATGTTCATCACTAGGAGATGAAGTTGTCCAAGTATGGTTGGTGTAGGGCCAGGAGTATTCCATCTACAAGCTTGACTAAAAACCTTAACCAATGGGAATTAACGAAGTAATTCAAGGTTAAATGTAGGTCAATGTCAAATATAGATCAGGGGTTATTGATGTACATCCCTATGAGAAAAGGTTGTCCAAGTATGGTGTCTGTATGCACAATAGTATTCCATGTACAAGCTTGACTAACAAGAGCTGTAAGAGAACAGCATAGCTCGACTACGAGGGTTGTCGATGTACACATAGCTTGACAAACAAGGTGGCCGCGGCCTGCATAAAAACCTTAACCAAGGTTGACTAAAAACCTTAACCAAGGGAAATTAAGTAAGTAATTCAAGGTTAAATGTAGGTCAATGTGGCCGTGGCCTGCATAAAAACCTTAACAAAGGTTGACTAAAAACCTTAACAAAGGGAAATTAAGTAAGTAATTTAAGGTTAAATGTAGGTCAATGTCAGATATAGGTCAGGGGTTATTGATGTACATCACTAGGAGATGAAGTTTTCCAAGTATGGTTGCTGTAGGCCCAGGAAAATTCCATATACAAGCTTGACTAAAAACCTTCACCAAGGGGAATTAAGTAAGTAATTCAAGGTTAAATGTAGGTCAATGTCAAATATAGGTCAGGGGTTGTTGATGTACATCACTAGGAGATGAAGTTGTCCAAGTATGGTGGGTGTAGGGCCAGGAATATTCCATATACAAGCTTGACTAAAAGTCTTAACCAAGGGGAATTAAGTAAGTAATTCAAGGTTAAATGTAGATCAAGGTCAAATATAGTTCAGAGGTTGTTGATGTACATCACTAGGAGATGAAGTTGTCCAAGTATGGTGGGTGTAGGGCCAGGAGTATTCCATATACAAGCTTGACTAAAAACCTTAACTAAGGGGAATTAACTAAGTAATTCAAGAAGAAAAGTAGGTCAAGGTCAAATATAGATCAGGGGTTATTGATGTACATCCCTATGAGAAAAGGTTGTCCAAGTATGGTGTATGTATGCACACTAGTATTCCATGTACAAACTTGACTAAAAACCTTAACCAAGGTTGACTAAAAACCTTAACCAAGGGGAATTAACTAAGTAATTCAAGGTTAAATGTAGGTCAAGGTCAAATATAGGTCAGGGGTTGTTGATGTACATCACTAGGAGATGAAGTTGGCCAAGTATGGTTGGTGTAGGGCCAGGAGTATTCCATCTACAAGCTTGACTAAAAACCTTCAACAAGGTGATTTAACTAAGTAATTAAAGATTAAATATAGGTCAAGGTCAAATATAGATCAGGGGTTATTGATGTACATCCCAATGAGAAAAGGTTGTCCACGTATGATGTCTGTATGCACAATAGTATTCCATGTACAAGCTTGACTAAAAACCTTAAACAAGGTTGACTAAAAACCTTAACCAAGGGGAATTAAGTAAGTAATTCAAGGTTAAATGTAGGTCAAGGTCAAATATAGGTCGTCTTGCCGTGATGAACATGTATACCGAATTTGGTTTCGATCGGTGAAGTAGAACTCGAGTTATTGTGTGGACAAGGATACAGATTGGGAAAATTAACAAGAGCTGTAGGAGAACAGCATAGCTCGACTACCAGGGTTGTCGATGTACACATAGCTTGACAAAGAAGGTGGCCGCGGCCCGCATAACAAGAGCTGTAGGAGAACAGCATAGCTCGACTACGAGGGTTGTCGATGTACACATAGCTAATGATGTACATAACTAGGAGATGAAGTTGTCCAAGTATGGTTGGTGTAGGGCCAGGAGTATTGCATCGACAAGCTTGACTAAAAACCTTAACCAAGGGGAATTAACTAAGTAATTCAAGAGGAAATGTAGGTCAAGGTCAAATATAGATCAGGGGTTATTGATGTACATCCCTATGAGAAAAGGTTGTCCAAGAATGGTGTCTGTATGCACAATAGTATTCCATGTACAAGTTTGACTAAAAACCTTAACCAATGTTTACTAAAAACCTTAACCAAGCGGAATTAACTAAGTAATTCAAGAGGAAATGTAGGTCAAGGTCAAATATAGATCAGCGGTTATTGATGTACATCCCTATGAGTAAAGGTTGTCCAAATATGATGTCTATGCACAATAGTATTCCATGTACAAGCTGGACTAAAAACCTTAACCAAGGTTGACTAAAAACCTTAACCAAGGGGAATTAACTAAGTAATTCAGGGTTAAATGTAGGTCAATGTCAAATATAGGTCAGGGGTTGTTGATGTACATCAATAGGAGATGAAGTTGGCCAAGTATGTTTGGTGTAGGGCCAGGAGTATTCCATATACAAGCTTGACTACAAACCTTAACCAAGGGGAATTAACGAAGTAATTCAAGGTTAAATGTAGGTCAATGTCAAATATAGATCAGGGGTTATTGATGTACATCCCTATGTTATTGATGTACATCCCTATGAGAAAAGGTTGTCCAAGTATGATGTCTGTATTCACAATAGTATTCCATGTACAAGCTTGACTAAAAACCTTAACCAAGGTTGACTAAAAACCTTAACCAAGGGGAATTAACTAAGTAATTCAACGTTAAATGTAGGTCAAGGTCAAATATAGGTCAGGGGTTGTTGATGTTCATCACTAGGAGATGAAGTTGTCCAAGTATGGTTGGTGTAGGGCCAGGAGTATTCCATCTACAAGCTTGACTAAAAACCTTAACCAATGAGAATTAACGAAGTAATTCAAGGTTAAATGTAGGTCAATGTCAAATATAGATCAGGGGTTATTGATGTACATCCCTATGAGAAAAGGTTGTCCAAGTATGGTGTCTGTATGCACAATAGTATTCCATGTACAAGCTTGACTAACAAGAGCTGTAGGAGAACAGCATAGCTCGACTACGAGGGTTGTCGATGTACACATAGCTTGACAAACAAGGTGGCCGTGGCCTGCATAAAAACCTTAACCAAGGTTGACTAAAAACCTTAACCAAGGGAAATTAAGTAAGTAATTCAAGGTTAAATGTAGGTCAATGTGGCCGCGGCCTGCATAAAAACCTTAACCAAGGTTGACTAAAAACCTTAACAAAGGGAAATTAAGTAAGTAATTCAAGGTTAAATGTAGGTCAATGTCAGATATAGGTCAGGGGTTATTGATGTACATCACTAGGAGATGAAGTTTTCCAAGTATGGTTGCTGTAGGCCCAGGAAAATTCCATATACAAGCTTGACTAAAAACCTTAACCAAGGGAAAATAAGAAAGTAATCCAAGGATAAAAGTAGGTCAAGGTCAAATATAGGTCAGGGATTATTGATGTACATCACTAGGAGATGAAGTTGTCCAAGTATGGTTGGTGTACGGCCAGGAGTGTTGCATCTACAAGCTTGACTAAAAACCTTAACCAAGGAGAATTAAGTAAGTAATTCAAGAGGAAATGTAGGTCAAGGGTTATTGATGTACATCCCTATGAGAAAAGGTTGTCCAAGTATGGTGTCTGTATGCACACTAGTATTCCATGTACAAGCTTGACTAAAAACCTTAACCAAGGTTGACTAAAAACCTTAACCAAGGGGAATTAAGTATGTAATTCAAGGTTAAATGTAGGTCAAGGTCAAATATAGGTCAGGGGTTGTTGATGTATATCACTAGGAGATGAAGTTGTTCAAGTATGGTGGGTGTAGGGCCAGGAGTATTCCATATACAAGCTTGACTAAAAACCTTAACCAAGGGGAATTAACTAAGTAATTCAAGAGGAAATGTAGGTCAATGTCAAATATAGATCAGGGGTTATTGATGTACATCCCTATGAGAAAAGGTTGTCCAAGTATGGTGTCTGTATGCACAATAGTATTCCATGTACAAGCTTGACTAAAAACCTTAACCAAGGTTGACTAAAAACCTTAACCAAGGGGAATTCAGTAAGTAATTCAAGAGGAAATGTAGGTCAAGGTCAAATATAGATCAGGGGTTATTGATGTACATCGCTATGAGAAAAGGTTGTCCAAGTATGGTGTATGTATGCACAATATATTCCATGTACATGACTTGACTAAAAACCTTAACCAAGGTTGACTAAAAACCTTAACCAAGGGGAATTAACTAAGTAATTCAAGAGGAAATGTAGGTCAAGGTCAAATATAGATCAGGGATTATTGATGTACATCACTAGGAGATGAAGTTGTGCAAGTATGGTGGGTGTAGGGCCAGTAGTATTCCATATACAAGGTTGATTAAAAACCATAACCAAGGCGTGACGGTGACACCAACGCCGATGCCGACGCCGACGCCGACGCCGACGCCGGGGTGACAACATAAGCTCTACTTATTCTTCGAATAGTCGAGCTAAAAACCTTAACCAAGGTTGACTAAACACCTTAACCAAGGGGAATTAACTAAGTAATTCAAGGTTAAATGTAGGTCAAGGTCAAATATAGGTCAGGGGTTGTTGATGTCCATCATTAGGAGATGAAGTTTTCCAAGTATGGTGGGTGTAGGGCCAGGAGTATTCCATATACAAGCTCGACTAAAAACCTTAACCAAGGCGTGACGGTGACGCCGACGCCGATGCCGACGCCGGGGTGACTACATAAGCTCTAACTATTCTTTGAATAGTCAAGCTAAAAGATAAGTCATCGGAACTTGAGTTATTGCGTGGACAAGCTGTGCCCGCCGCCCGCCCGCCGCCCGCCGCCCGCCGCCCGCCCGTACAAGATGAATACATAATACATCCCATTTTTTTCAAACGGGCGTATAAAAAACGGTATTTGACAAAGCGGTAACTATATGCTCCCCCGATAAAAATAATTTGGGGAGCAAAATTAACTTCTACGGCATTAGAGACGAAACCATTTACTGGATCAAATCATTTCTTGATAACCGGTCACACTCCGTAGTGCTAAATGGGGAACAGTCGGAAACCATTGCTGTCGCCTCTAGAGTACCACAAGGCTCGGTCCTCGTACCAGTTCTCTGTCTCATCTACATAAATGATCTCCCGGAACATGTCTCATCTTCTAAAGTTCGTCTCTTGGCTTAAATCTACTGCTTTACAAGACCCCCGTACGTGCCCAGCTGGAGTTGGGTCATTTCTGAGGATTCCGTGACCATCATGTTCCTACCTTTTTTTTTATTGTTGATTTGTCAACTTCGATGGGAAAACTTTTTACAACACAAAATTCAAAATGGCTTCCAACGACATTTTGAAATATATAAAATGAATTATCTTTGTATGAGATAAGCAAGAAACACACATAAGTTGTCGTTTCCCAATAATTACATCATGCCAAAACTGCTGATATGGTTAATGTTTAGTTTTGACTTTGAAATCCAAGATGGCTGCCATGCATCCTCTAAATCTACATAATACTGCACACTGTTAGTGGGAGCTAAGTTAAAAGTAAAATTAATGTGTATATATTCACTAATTTTAGCATGCCACACCTACTGGAGGGGTTGTGTGTTGGTTTGAAAGTCAGTAAGTCCTTGAAATCCAAGATGGCCCCCGTCCGCCATCTTGAACAATATAAAACACAAGAGTCTATGGGGAAAATTAAGCTATAACTGGTGTGAGATTTTTGCCAACTTTAGCCGACCACACCTACTGGAAGGTTTGTTTGTTATCAGATGCTATCAGAATTAGCAAAGCCAAGATGGCCACCATATGCCATCTTGAAAAACTGAAAATACAATAATTTTGAGACAGCGTATATGTAAATGTACTAACAGTGTGATTTCTCAAGATGGCAACCATATATAGCCCATTATATATTGCGTTAAAAGTGGCTCAATGGGTATGTTGGATGATTAATTATGCAAGGCAACCCTGCGAAAATGTTGGCTTTCATTTTAGTCTACATGTATATATTAATCTTACTGTAAAACCCAAAATTGAAAAGAAAAAACAAAGTGACAAAGTGATCAAAGGTTGGTAATATAAGTTGAGTCTGATGAGAATGAATGCCAAATTGGGAGGTTGTTATCACTGGTACAGCAAGTTGATATAGTACAAGCGTAAATGAACTGTCTTTGTTTGTTCCATGACTTGTCGAGTGACTATTTGTTTTTGTTATCATAACAAATGAGTTAAAAGCTGTCCGGTATAATCCTATCTTGAAATGCATAACACTCAGACTTTTAAACCTGATAATTTGTTGAATGTGTGGCTCCTAACCAATTATTCCAATCATTTTTATGAAATGTATATGTGCCACAGTCAGTGACGTGTGTGGGATAGTTGTATGCTATTCTGACTTCTTCATTGCGTTGGTGCTAGAAGCTATTATAACCAGCAACATGCTTTCTTTTGATGTATGTGAATTTTCTAGGGAGTGCATCAGATACATGCCTTTTTGTAATTGTAGATAATGATAAACATCGAACCGAACACATACATATATTTCTATGATTGTAGATGGTGATATGACATTGGATATGTGACTTCAGCTAGTGATTCCAAACTCCATGTGAAACATATTCAGTAACTATACGGTCATTAGGTCTAAATTGTGCAGTTACTGTGTCAAAAATTGTTTGTGCTACATCAGCTGTCAGAAACACAATTCTTAACAGTAGTATCATTGGCATCCTCTTCCTGATAGTTTATGCTTAGTTGATGCTCTGGGAATGGATGATACAAATATGCCAATATATACTAGTGGAAAAAAGTAACAGTGTAACCTAAACAAGAGGGCCATGATGGCCCTATATCGCTCACCTGTGCAATGTCACAAAAATCAAGCAAATACTGGTATGTAAAGTTGTCACTACATATACATCAAAATAAGCCCATGACAGGCACAAAATGTCAATGTGACAAACTTGAGAAGTCACCAGGGTAGGAGTTGTCTCGCGAACTTTGAGAGGTTTGGAGACCACAACAGGATGCTTCCAACCTACTTTTTATTGAAATCCTTAGATTTTATGTATTATATAACAATATTCCGTAAAAAAGTTGACCCTTATTTGCCCCTCCCCCCCGGGTCATGCCCATTTTTTGACCCAGAGGTCACCATTTTAACAGCTTTGAAAAAGCATTGTAAATCGATCATTCCTGTCAAGTGTCGTCGAAATCGGTCTGGTGGTTCGTGAGAAGATTTATTAAGAATTTATGCTATTTTAAGATGGCGGCCATCTTGGATTAACGACGACCAATGAACCATAACTGCGAAGTTTGGCCACCAATGGCCAAACGGTTTGTATGAAGAAGACGTTTGAAATCTCTAATAAAAGAACGACCTTTTGGCCTTTCGGCGGCCATCTTGGATGATGTAATCATCCCATTCAATGAAAACAGCACCACAGCGATCGCCTCATCACTACCTTTGATTTGATATATCATAAGACCATATTCCGTCAAAAATGAAATTTGACCACTATTTGATCCCATGTTTGACCCACAGGTGGAAGACTCGGACCTATGACACCAAAAAAATGCCTATTAAAAAAATCCCATTACCCCACCCACTTGGTCTCGTACAGTACCATATTCTATTTATAAAGGTGAGTATCAATATGGCTATTATAGAAAGAGCCCTCTCTTTTCCGGCTCGCACAAACACAATAAACATCAATTAAATGTATGACTTCTGTCTCTGGCAATCGATAAAGGTATTAGGTGTGTGAATATACTCACTTCAAATCGCTGTTTCCAGCATTTATTCATTTATTCAGTTATTCGCATTTTGTATACCCCATCCAAAGCAAAATTTGCGTGTACGAAAGAATCTGACACAGAATCGGAGGCCGTTCGTCGTGGATTATCGGTCATATTTGGCCGATAGCTGATCGCCAGCTCAAACTAAAGTCGTGCACCATGACCATATAAAGTTCATCCAATTGTGATCGTTCACCGATCTAAAAAACACTTTTTTGTCTAATTTCGTTCATTATCTGGAACTGGGTCAATGCACCATCTTCCGTAATACATGCACCGAAGCGTCTATGTAAGAACATCTCTAATTGGCTAAACCTAAAAATAGACGCGAGGACTTTCCCTTTTCAGGGTTTCCGGAAGACATAATCTGATAGTACGTGAATCATGAATGAAAGCCAATGAAATTAGAAAAAAGTGTTTTTTAGATCGGTGAACGATCACAATTGGATGAACTTTGACCCAGGGGCCACCTTTTGAAGGAATCTGAAACATCGTTAACTATCGATCATTCATATCAAGCTTCGTCGAAATCGGCCTGAGAAATCGGCTTCTTCGTGAGAAGAAGATTTTTTGACAATTTGACCTACTTTTCAATGGCGGCCATCTTGGATTTCGCGAAGACCATAATTTTAACAAAAATGAAAAGGCTTGACCCACTGACCATTACTGTGAAGTTTGGCCAATATTGGCCAAGTGGTTCACGAGAAGAAGATGTTTGTAATATATATTGAAAGAACGACCTTTTGACCTTTTGGCGGCCATCTCGGATGACGTAATTACCTGATTTTGACACAAAAAAAAAGCTCCAGAGTGACCGTCTCGTCAATACCTTCGATTTGATATATGACATGACCATATTCGGTCAAATTTGACATTTGACCCCTACTTGACCCCTCCTGCCCCGCCAATTTTTGACCCGGGGTCCACTATTTTAAGGAATCTGAACCAGCGTTAATTATCGATCATTCATACCAAGAAGATTTTTTAAGAATTTGACCTTTTTAACAGCGGCCATCTTTGATTTCGCGATGACCACCATTTAAACAAAAAAGGCTTGACCCAATAACCATTACCGTGAAGTTTGGCCAATATCTTTATTAAAAGAACGACCTTTTGGCGGCCATCTTGGACGACATGACCATCCAATTTCAACAAAAAATGTACCAGAGCGATCGCCTCTTTGATACCTACGATTTGATATAGACATGACCATATTCGGTCAAAAATAAAATTTGACCCCAATTTGACCCCACGGGCCACGCCCATTTTTGACCCTGTGGTCACCATTTTAACAACTTTGAAAGAGCATTGTATATCAATCATTCCTACCAAGTTGATGAGAAGAATTTTTTTTAAGAATTTATGCTATTTTTAGACGGCGGCCATCTTGGATTAGCAATGATTTTAACAAATCTGAAAAGACTTCACCCATGGACCATAACTTTTTAGGTTCATGTGAAGAAGAATTTTTAAATATCTAATAAAAGAACAACCGCTTTATCTTTCGGCGGCCATCTTGGATGACATAACCATCTGATTTCGACAAAAAATGCACCAGAGTGATCGCCTCTTTGATACCTTCGATTTGATATATGACATGACCATATTCGGTCAAAAATAAAATTTGACCCAGATTTAACCCCACGGGCCACACCCATTTTTGACCCCGGGGTCACCATTTTAACAACTTTGAAAGAGCATTGTATATCGATCATTCTACAAAGTTTTGTCGAAATCCGGTTGGCGGTTCTTGAGAAGAAGATTTTTGAAGAATTTGTGCTATTTTTAGACGGCGGCCATCTTGGATTACGTAATGACGTCATTTTAACGATTTTGTAATCTCCCTACCTAAGGACCATGACCCTGAAGTTTGGTGACTATAGGCCCAATGGTTACCGAGGAGAAGACGTTTGAAATGTTCACGGACGACAGTGAGTGAGTGAGTGAATAGGGTTTAACGTCCGCTTTTCTGACATAGAGGTACAAGCCTCAGGGAGTCTACATGCAGACGGGTCAACGGGGTCGTGTCCCGTATCCACCTGTCCAAGGGGGGTAAATCCCAACTTCAGAACTCAATATTTAAAATCATCACGGACGACAGACGACTGATGGACGGACGGACGTACAAATGGATACTTATGAGACTAACCTAACCTTTTCCTTTGTTCATCCCTATTGTTCTGTAGCCACATAAACCAATTTTTAGCCACATAAAATCAAAGAACAATAGAATATTACATAACCTATTGTTCTCCTAGCCACATTGGGCTGTTGCTACGCAATTTGGTGTCACATAAACACTATTCAGGTTTTGTGTTTTAAACAATTTGGTATTGTCAGAGACCAACCACGTGCAGGTCGTCCATGCGTGACGTCACGACAGCAGGACAATCATATCTGACTCGTGCACCTCAGGAATCGCTTCCAAACGGCAAGTCTGACAGCGCAGACCATTCCTGGATTGGGTACCATCAGCTCCAGAACTGTATGGAATCAATTACATGAACGGCATATCCGTCCGCGACGTCCGACTGTCCGTCCAGTTTTGCTAAGACGCCATCTAGCTTCTAGCTTGGTGTAGAAGACACTTGCGCTTTAATCGCCGAGACTTGGCGGGTATTGTGTTTACGGACAAGTCCAGATTTCACTTAGACAGCAGCGACGGCCGTTCAAGAGTCTATCGTCGTGTTGGAGAATGTTTTAGTGATGCCTGTGTTGTGGAGCGACGTGAATCTGTCGGAGGCAGTGTCATGGTTTGGGGTGGCATCACGTACACTGGACGAACAGCTCTTGTGGTCATCAGTGGCAATTTGAATGCCATACACTACTGTGATGAAATTATCCAGGCTCACGTCATCCCATGTGTGCAAGGACAGCAACGTCACATCATGTTTCAGAAAGACAACGCTGGACCTCACGTCGCCCGGGTGGTAAGGGTTTTTCTGGCGCAGCAGAACATCGATGTGTTGCAGTAGCCTGCAGTCTCACCCAATCTTGCACCAATCGAGCACGTCTCGGATGAGATGCAACGTCGTGTACGTGTTCTGCCTAATCTGCCGTTGTCAGTGCTCGATCAGACATCAGTCCAGATCTGGAACGGCAATCCCCAGGCATTCTTCAACAGTTTGGTAGGCTCTATGAGGCGACGGTGCCAGGCTTGCATCGATGCAAACGGTGGCCATACGCGCTATTAACTTTGTGAACGGGTTTTTGAGCCCCGTGCAGGGGTTGAAATTTCACTCGCCCAGCTCGCCATGGCGAGTGCTTTTTGTGGCGGTCGAGTACTTTCTACAGGCACTCGCCCAGTTTGGCGAGTGAAAGATTTGGTCAGGATTTTTTTTTCTGAAGAAATTGCCAATTAATTCCATCGATAACGGCCAACAAATGGTATTAATTCAGCGACCATTTGTTGTTTACAGTTTACGTCAATTTGCAGGAAGTAAGATTCAAGCAGTGTCTATGTACACGGTTACGGGTAGAATCGCTAGCGATTTTGAACACGGTCCATATCGGGCAAGTTTAATTCACGGATTATTTGTCGGCTGTACGCGGCCGGGCTAACAAATATGACTGCGAGTATAGACTAGAGTACACGCGGCCACATATATCGTCTCGCATACAGTTGGGTTAACGCGCATTTCAGACGCCGAACATAATGGCTTGGGACGAAACGGTCGGCACCGGGTCGGAAACCATTGAATTTAGTAATTAAGGCAGCGCGCAGCGCATGCCAACATAGCCACTATAAATTAAACAAAATCTATGTCGCTCAACGCTTATAGAAAATAAGAAGCATGCAAGCCTCTGAGCAAATTCGCTGCTAAAAAACGTTGATGAAGAAAAAACTCGACGAAGTTTATCTCCCGATAAATAATATTTATTTGTTTGTTTATGTTCATTTAATACTTAAAATATAAATAACAATAATAGTGAATATGTCTCATACGTTTTGGTAATGATCATATATATGTAAAAGCTTCTTTTTTTTAATAAGATGCAACATTACAAATACTGGAAATAGCATTTTATTTTTAAAAAAAAAAATGGGCGAGTAACTTTTTGATCTGGGCAAGTACTTTTTTTTTGTACTTTCAACCCCTGCCGTGTCTTTCATCCCCAATACCAATGAACTGACGGATGCTGTGACATTTTAAATGAATTGAAGTTTTGCAGAATTGCTTAATAAACAATGCTATCTGATCGTTTTATCGTTTTATGTCTTGAAATTGTGTTTTTATCAACATGATAACCATACACAGTTACTTTTTCCGCTAGTATACATTACTTGTGATGTTATGGATTTGTCAACTATACAGTGCAATCACCTTGACCTTGGGCATGTGGACCACATGGGCAGGCTATGGAATGAAAATATGGATGATGAAAAGGAAGTATTGGAAGTTGGAAGTAAATTGGAGTAACAATTGTGGATATATAAGGTATGTAAAAACGTTAACGCAGATTTTATAATAATGCAAACGTCTAAGTCATTTGGCCTTGACTTTGGGGCACAGGGGCCGCATGAGTGGGACACAGAATGAATATACCGATGATGCCCAATAAGCATACAAAGTTTCAAGCAAATCTGACGTTACAGAGATAGTATGTATGTGAAAACTTTAAAGCCAATTTTGACAGAAACTTTTAACGCAAACTTCTAAGTCATTCGACCTTGACCTATGGGCACAGGGGCCACATGAGTGGGACACATAATGAATACATATATGGATGATGACCAATAAGCATACAAAGTTTAAACCAAATCCGACTTATGGTTACAGAGATAGTAAACGCAAATTTTTACAAAAATTTAACTCAAATTTTTAAGTCATTTGACCTTGACCTTGGGCACAAGGGCCGCATGAATGGGATACAGCATGCATATATGGATGATGACTAATAAGCATATGCAGTTTCAAGTCAATGTGACTTAGGACTGCAGAGATATAAGGTATTTAAAAACTTTAACGGACGGACGGACGTGCGGACGCATGGACACCCGAACACATCATTGTGATCACTATGTCTCGCTTTCCGCAAGCGGGCTCGACAAAAACGAGAAGCTAGCTGAGTAAAACACGATTATGCCAGAACTTCAAGTGGCAGTGCAATGATGTCATCCTTACAGTGGAGGCCCCTTGAACTCTGTCGCATTGATCAGAGATTAATCATGTTCTACAAAATTATTAATTCACTTGTCGCTATACCAATCCCAGAATATATAACCCTAAATCTTAGACAAAGTAGATCCTCACACCAGCTGGCCTACTGTACCATTCAAACATCCTCAAACTATTATAAGTACTCCTTTTACCCAAGAACTATTATACAGTGGAACTCCCTCCACCCCTCTATTGTGGTTCTTCCATTCCCCGAGTTGAGTTAAGTCAAGTTGAAAATGCCTCTCCATAGTTTATCTGCCTTGTTTTTGACTGTCTTTAACACTCTGAATTTCCCCACATGTTCTTATCTTTTACTCAATTAACAGCATTGCTGGTGACACGCAAACGTCTATGTCTCCAACAGGGGTTTGACTATATATCTGGAAGATAGACAGATAGAATGACATCTGAAGAAATTGTCCAGGAAATAGCATCATCGTGGGATCAATTATTCGCAACCATCTAGGAAAGTAAAAGGATTCAGCCAGATGGATGCCTCACCAGTTGACGTCGGCTCAAATTGAACGTCGACTTAATGTTGTCACTGATCTGCTTTCACGCTTTGAAGAAGAACGTAATTACTTTATTTCCAAAATAGCTGCTATATATACGTGGATAAGATCATACGAACCAGAAATGAAAATGCAATAGGCAGAATGGCACACACCAAACTCTGGCCTGCGAAGTTCCGCCGGGGTCCAGGGAAATTGAAAATGCTAATGATATTCACGTATGATATTCACGGAATACTGACAAATCATGTGGTTCCAAGTGGACAAACTGTGAATGGTAAATACTACAGGCAGTACCTTCGAACCTGCCTCAGACAAGCAATCCGTAGGAAGCGACCAAACTTTTTAAAAGTGGATTGGATTATACTACAGGGTAATGACTTTATTTTCCAAAATTGCTGCTGAGTGAATGGGTGCTGAGTGAGCTGGGTGCTGAGTGAGCTTCTACTCAGAGTCACAAATACCGCGGTATTGCGGTTAACTAATTGCATTCCACCGTGTGCTAAATAGAGGATGGTTGAATTGCGGTTTGCGTTTTGGGGTTAAATACACGCGGTCTGCGGTAATCGTGTCCAGTTATCGGTTCCGTAACTGTTCAGGGTAATGCAAAAAATATAAAACCCAGACGAAACGAATATTTGTCATATATTTGTCATTTAATGATATTTTGTAATGATTTTAGATAAAATAATGTAATATACCGGTAATACACATGGACATCCATTTATTAATTATGATTGTAAACAAAACATAGTTATTCCACATTTGTTTCAGCACAAACTTGCTAGACATGCTATTTATTGATTTATCGAAGTCGCGAACTGTTATAACCCCTGTTAAAATACGTGCAATTAAGTAGTTGCCTTAAATGGCATAAAACATTAGCAAAGTTAACTTACTAACTAGAAATGTGGCATGTCGGCACAAGAATGCCTATGCTGGCAACCAAAGAAAACGATGCATATTTGATTATACGCCATTTACCTGAGCGTTAAGATTTCGAACGCACCAAGTCAGTGACCGTGACCCTGGGCTTAGCGGGGGCGGGACGCATGTGGATGGTACAGGGTGGTACAGGACCATTGGAGCAATGCGTGTGTGAAATGTGAAGCAGATCCGAGCAAGGAAACATACATTATAAGCCATTTACCGGTAATACGATATACCCCCTCACTATTCGGTGGCGGGGGCATAAATATTAAATTTCAAGTTAGCGTACCCCTGTGCAGACTGAAAATATCACACAGCAAGTGTAACATGTACCCCGGTGTAGACTTACTACATCAGACAGCAAGTGTAGCACATACCCCGGTGTAGACTGACTACATCAGACAGCAAGTGTAACACATACCCCGGTGTAGACTGACTACATCACACAACCAGTGTAACACGTACACCGGTGTAGACTGACTACAGCAGAGAACAAGTGTAACACGTACCCCGGTGTAGACTTACTACATCAGACAGCAAGTGTAACACGTACCCCGGTGTAGACTGACTACATCACACAACCAGTGTAGACTGACTACAGCAGAGAACAAGTGTAACACGTACCCCGGTGTAGACTTACTACATCAGACAGCAAGTGTGACACGTACCCCGGTGTAGACGGACTACATTACACAACAAGTGTAACACGTACCCCGGTGTAGACTGACTACATCACACAACAAGTGTAACACGTACCCCGGTGTAGACTGACTACATCACACAACCGGTGTAGACTGAATACATCAGAGAGCAAGTGTAACAAGTACACCGGTGTAGACTGACTACATCACACAACAAGTGTAACACGTACCCCGGTGTAGACTTACTACATCAGACAGCAAGTGTAACACGTACCCCAGTGTAGACTTACTACATCAGACAGCAAGTGTAACACATACCCCGGTGTAGCCTGACTACATCAGAAAGCAAGTGTCACACGTACCTCAGTGTAGACTCACTACATCACACAACCAGTGTAACACGTACTCCGGTGTAGACTGACTACAGCAGAGAACAAGTGTAACACTTACCCCGGTGTAGACTTACTACATCAGACAGCAAGTGTGACACGTACCCTGGTGTAGACGGACTACATCACACAACAAGTGTAACACGTACCCCGGTGTAGACTGACTACATCACACAACAAGTGTAGACTGACTACATCAGAGAGCAAGTGTAACACGTACACCGGTGTAGACTGACTATATCAGAGAGCAAGTGTAATACGTACCCGGTGTAGATTGAATACATCACAAAACCAGTGTAACACGTACCCCGGTATAGACTGACTACATCACACAACAAGTGTAACACGTACCCCGGTGTAGACTGACAACATAACACAGCAAGTGTAACACGTACCCCGGTGTAGACTGACAACATCACACAACAAGTGTAACACGTACCCCGGTGTAGACTGACAACATCACACAGCAAGTGTAACATGTACCCCGGTGTAGACTTACTACATCAGAGAGAAAGTGTAACACGTACCCTGGTGGAAACTGACTACATCACACAACAAGTGTAACACGTACCCCGGTGTAGACTGACTACATCTCACAACAAGTGTAACACGTACCTCAGTGTAGACTGACTACATCACACAACAAATGTAACACGTACCCTGCTGTAGACTGACAACATCACACAGCAAGTGTAACACATACCACGGTGTGGACTGACTACATCAGAGAGCAAGTCTAACATGTACCATGGTGTAGACTGACTACATCACACAACAAGTGTAACACGTATCCCGGTGTAGACTGACTACATCACACAACCAGTGTAACATGTACCCCGGTATAGACTGACTACATTAGAGAGCAAGCGTAACACGTACTCAGGTGTAGACTGACTATATCAGAGAGCAAGTGTAACACGTACCCGGTGTAGACTGAACACATCACACAACCAGTGTAACACGTACCCGGTGTAGACTGAACACATCACACAACCAGTGTAACACGTACCCCGGTGTAGACTGACTACATCAGAGAGAAAGTGTAACACGTACCCCGGTGTAAACTAACAACATCACAGAGCAACTGTAACACGTACCCCGGTATAGACTTACTACATCAGAGAGCAAGTGTAACACGTACCCCGGTGTAGACTTAAAACATCAGAGAGCAAAGTGTAACACGTACCCCGGTGTAGACTGACAACATCACACAGCAAGTGTAACACTTACCCCAGTGTAAACTTACTACATCAGACAGCAAGTGCAACATGTACCCCGGTGTAGACTTACTACATCAGAGAGAAAGTGTAACACGTACCCCGGTGTAGACTGACTATATCAGAGAGCAAGTGTAACACGTACCCCAGTGTAGACTGACTACATCAGACAGCAAGTGTAACATGTACCCAGGTGTAGACTTACTACATCAGACAGCAAGTGAAACATGTACCCCGGTGTAGACTGACTACATCAGAGAGCAAGTGGTGTAGACTGACAGAGAGCAAGTGTAACACATACCCCGATGTAGACTGACTATATCAGACAGCAAGTGTAACATGTATCCCGGTGTAGACTAACTACATCAGAGAGCAAGTGTAAAACGTACCCTGGTGTAGACTGACTACATCAGAGAACAAGTGTAACACGTACCCCGGTGTAGAATGACTACATCAGGGTACAAGTGTAACATGTACCCCTGTGTAGACTGACTACATCACATAGCAAGTGTAACACGTAACCCGATGTAGACTGACTACATCAGAGAGCAAGTGTAACACGTACCCCGGTGTAGAATGACTACATCAAGGTACAAGTGTAACACGTACCCCGGTGTAGAATGACTACATCAAGGTACAAGTGTAACACGTACTCCGGTGAATGTTACACTTGTACATCAGAGAGCAAGTGTAACACGTACACCGGTGTAGACTGACTACATCAGAGAACAAGTGTAACACATACCCCGGTGTAGACCGACTACATCGCACAACCAGTGTAACACGTACCCCGGTGTAGACTGACTACATCAGAGAGCATGTGTAACACGTATCCCGGTGTAGAATGACTACATCAGGGTACAAGTGTAACACGTACCCCTGTGTAGACCTGACTACATCACATAACAAGTGTAACACGTACCCCGATGTAGACTGACTACATCAGAGAGCAAATGTAACATGTACCCCGGTGTAGAATGACTACATCAGGGTACAAGTGTAACACGTACTCCGGTGAAGACTGACTACATCATAGAGCAAGTGTAACACATATCCCTGTGTAGACTAACTACATCAGAGAGCAAGCAACTATATTAGACAGCAAGTGTAACATGTACCCCGGTGTAGACTAACTACATCAGAGAGCAAGTGTAACACGTACCCTGGTGTCGACTGACTACATCAGAGAGCAAGTGTAACACGTACCCTGGTGTCGACTGACTACATCAGAGAACAAGTGTAACATGTACCCCTGTGTAGACTGACTACATCAAATAGCAAGTGTAACACGTAACCCGATGTAGACTGACTACATCAGAGAGCAAGTGTAACACGTACCCCGGTGTAGAATGACTACATCAGAGAGCAAGTGTAACATGTACCCCGGTGTAGAATGACTACATCAGAGAGCAAGTGTAACACATACCCCGGTGTAGACCAACTACATCAGAGAGCAATTGTAACACGTAACCCGATGTAGACTGACTACATCACACAACAAGTGTAACACGTACCCCGGTGTAAACTGACTACATCACACAACAAGTGTAACACGTACCCCAGTGTAGACCGACAACAGCAGACTGTAGACTGACAACGTACCCCGGTGTAGACTTATTACATCAGAGAGCAAGTGTAACACGTACCCCGGTGGAGACTGACTACATCACACAACCAGTGTAGCACGTACCCCGGGTGTAGACTTACTACATCAGACAGCAAGTGTAAGACGTACCCCGGTGTAGACTAACTACATCAGAGAGCAAGTGTAACACGTACCCCGGTGAAGTCTGACATCACACAGCAAGTGTAACACGTACCCCGGTGTAGACTGACTACATCAGAGAATAAGTGTAACACGTACCCCGGTGTAGACTTACTACATCAGACAGCAAGTGTAACATGTACCCCGGTGTAGACTTACTACATCAGAGAGCAAGTGTTACACCTACCACGGTGTAGACTGACTACATCACACAACAAGTGTACCACGTACCCCACTGTAGACTGACTACATCACACAGCAAGTGTAACACGTACCCCGGTGTAGACTGACTACATCAGAGAGCAAGTGTAACACGTACCCCGCTGTAGACTGACTACATCACACAGCAAGTGTACATGTAACGTGTACCCCGGTGTAGACTAACTACATCACAGAGCAAGTGTAACACGTACCCTGGTGTCGACTGACTACATCAGAGAACAAGTGTAACACGTACCCCGGTGTAGAATGACTACATCAGGGTACAAGTGTAACATGTACCCCTGTGTAGAATGACTATCAGGGTACAAGTGTAACACATATTCCGGTGAAGACTGACTACATCAGAGAACAAGTGTAACATGTACCCCTGTGTAGACTGACTACATCACATAGCAAGTGTAACACGTAACCCGATGTAGACTGACTACATCAGAGAGCAAGTGTAACACGTACGCCGGTGTAGAATGACTACATCAAGGTACAAGTGTAACACGTACTCCGGTGAAGACTGACTACATCAGAGAGCAAGTGTAACATGTAACCCGATGTAGACTGACTATATCAGACAGCAAGTGTAACATGTACCCCAATGTAGACTGACTACATCAGAGAGCAAGTGTAACACATACCCCGGTGTAGACTAACTACATCAGAGAGCAAGTGTAACATGTAACCCGATGTAGACTGACTATATCAGACAGCAAGTGTAACATGTACCCCAATGTAGACTGACTACATCAGAGAGCAAGTGTAACACATACCCCGGTGTAGACCAACTACATCAGAGAGCAAGTGTAACACGTAACCCGATGTAGACTGACTATATCAGACAGCAAGTGTAACATGTACCCCGGTGTAGACTGACTACATCACACAACAAGTGTAACACGTACCCCGGTGTAAACTGACTACATCACACAACAAGTGTAACACATACCCCAGTGTAGACCGACAACAGCAGACTGTAGACTGACAACGTACCCCGGTGTAGACTTACTACATCAGAGAGCAAGTGTAACACGTACCCCAGTGGAGACTGACTTTATCGACAGCAAGTGTTAACAAACTTTAAACCCCGGTGTAGACTTATAAAACATCAGACAGCCCCAAGGGTGTAAGCCGTACCCCGGTGTTAGGACTTTAACTACATCGAGAGCAAGTGTAACACGTTACAAGTGTAAATGTACCCGGTGTAGACTAAAATCACACAGAGTGTAACAAGTACCCGTGTAGAAGTGTACTACATACAGAGAGCAGTGTACAGTACGGTGAGACTTATACTCGAGCAAAGTGTAAACAGTACCCAGTAGACTACTATATCAGACAGTGTAACATTCACCCCGGTGTAGCTTATACATAGACGCAAGTGTAAGGAGTCCCGAGACTTACTACATCAGACAGCAAGTGTAACACGTACCCCGGTGTAGACTACTACATCCAGTGAGCAAGTGAATTTACTTACCCCGGTGTAGACTTACTACATCAGAGAGCAAGTGTAACACTTACCCGGTGTAGACTTATACATCAGACAGCAAGTGTAAACACTTACCCCGGTGTAGACTTACTACATCAGAGCAAGCAAGTAGTAAGAGACAGGTGTAGGATATCTACATCAGAGAGCAAGTGTAACACTACGGTGTAGTCTGACACACACAGCAAGTGTAACACGTACTCCAGTGTAGACTGACTACATCAGAGAATAAGTGTAACACGTACCCCGGTGAAGACTTACTACATCAGACAGCAAGTGTAACATGTACCCCGGTGTAGACTTACTACATCAGAGAGCAAGTGTAACACCTACCCCGGTGTAGACTGACTACATCACACAACAAGTGTAACACGTACCCCGCTGTAAACTGACTACATCACACAGCAAGTGTAACACGTACCCGGTGTAGACTGACAACATCAGAGAGCAAGTGTAACACGTACCCCGCTGTAGACCGACTACATCACACAGCAAGTGTAACACGTACCCCGGTGTAGACTGACTACATCACACAGCAAGTGTAACACGTACCCCGGTGTAGACTGACTACATCAGAGAGCAAGTGTAACACGTACCCCGGTGTAGACTGACTACATCACACAACCAGTGTAACAAGTACCCCGTATAGACTTACTACATCAGAGAGCAAGTGTAACACGTACCCTGGTGTAGACCGACTACATGACACAACCAGTGTAACACGTACCCCGGTGTAGACTTACTACATCAGACAGCAAGTGTAACACTTACCCCGGTGTAGACTTACTACATCAGACAGCAAGTGTAACATGTACCCCGGTGTAGACTTACTACATGAGAGAGCAAGTGTAACACGTAACCCGATGTAGACTGACTACATCAGAGAGCAAGACTGACTATATCAAACAGCAAGTGTAACATGTACCCCGGTGTAAACTAACTACATCAGAGAGCAAGTGTAACACGTACCCCGATGTAGACTTACTACATCAGACAGCAAGTGTAACATGTACCCCGGTGTAGACTTACTACATCAGAGAGCAAGTGTAACATGTACCCCGGTGTAGACTTACTACATCAGACAGCAAGTGTAACACGTACCCCGGTGTAGACTTACTACATCAGACAGCAAGTGTAACATGTACCCCGGTGTAGACTTACTACATCAGAGAGCAAGTGTAACACATACCCCAGTATAGTCTAACTACATAAGAGAACAAGTGTAATATGTACCCCGGCCGTGAAGTACTCGGGCGACATACTCTCCAGGAACAGGATCCTCTCCTCCAGCAGCTGCAGTCGGCTAAACACGTCCGTCTTACACACGTCTGTAAATATACATGTTTGTCTTACACGCGTCTGTAAATATACACGACAGTCTTGCACATGTCTGTAAATATCCACGCCCATGAGGAGAACATTGTATCAAGAGTATATGTGGCTGCTACATGTAAGCATCATATTGCTATATGTGTATATGTATACAATGTTCACTTTGAAATTCACAAATCGATGCATGCAATGTCTACATGACGGTCGCATTTGCTCGACAGTTGTTGATGCCTATGTTTATACATTATTAAATTGCATATTGATTTGAACAATACATTAACGAGTTCCGTTTCATTCAATAAATGCATATATAACTCGTTGCAATTATTGCCACCATAGCCGCATACATTATAGTAAAAAGATACATATTCTTTACAATTGAAACAGTTAACCAAACGTCATTTACATCTGACATCTGCCATACAAACTTCATATGTAGAAAGTGCAATACATTTCTTTGTTATTCATCGCCCAGGGTACCACTTTGCATTAGGTAAAATCACACATGCTGAGCTAGACACTACGATCGGATATTTGTGTTAAATTGTGCTTATAGCTTTGAGACATTTCAACATGGCGAGTTCGACCAATGGACCAACAAACAGTAGAATGGAATCACTATAGCCAGAGAAGACTGCAGAGCCCACATAAATGAAAATTAAAAACCATGTAAGTCAGGCAAGCGTACAGTGGTAAACACAGAGCCTTCAACCGTCACCGAGGTACACTCCATGACTAGCGGAGTCCGACCCTCAAATATACTAAGAGCTCTAGAAATAGACAACATATGAAACATATGTAAGGAATATGTCATATAATACAAATAGCCATACAGCCCCCCACCCACCCACCCCTAACTAATACAGGTGAATACTGAAGAGATGGCTGAGGAAATGATAGGTATCTGTTGGGATAGTTGAACCTCTCACATGTCACGTTCCACTACTATTGACCAGAAGATAATTTTCGCAGGCAATTAAAAGGGGAAATGTTATCACCACGTATTTTAAGGATTTATAGACCCCCTCTACCACAGCACTCTGGTTAATATGCCTATGACATGCGCCACTTTTGAAACTATAACTGATAAATAATGTCTTATATGTGTCGTCAGTCTGTCATCTTCACATTTATTAATGAACCAGTCTCTAATGGACGCTGGTATAAGCAGTCAAATCTCACACATATAAATAAATAAAATAAATACAATACTCAGTATTTATATTTCACGCATGGCGGGGGTGGGGGTGTTTGCCAGTGTGCTTATATTCAATGATACTACCATTATAATAATAAGTATCACAAACCCGTACATTGAAACCATTCAACAGTTATTACTCCCCAATGGTATTGGATTGTAAGCAATGTAGACCATGCAAGACATCGGCGATGAGGTAGAGAGTACGGAAACGAAACAAGAATGTATGATTTATTTCAGTGAAACTGGTCATGGCAGAGCGGTGTTAAATGGAAAGTAATCATATTTTGATAAAATACATTATTTTCGGCGCCCATTTTGGAAACCATTATAAGTGTATATATTTGAATGAGTATTAATCAAATACATTATACTAACCGTGGATGCTATTTTGAAGAAAAAACACACGTTATGACCTTTTAAGGATGTGGTTTAAAGCAATACATAATGTAAGAAAAAGAAAACTGTCTATTACACACTATTAAGAGGCAAATGCCTGGTTTTGCTGTTTTGGACAGCCATTTTGGACGCCATCTTGGATTTTGAAGAAAAAAAACTCAAGGATGACAGAGTGTTGGATTTCAATAATATATGGTTTGTAGATGCAATCACCATTAATCAATTGTATATCAATCTATAGTCCCACTAGTTAAGGAAATAATTATGTTTTTGCTTTTCCTGAATAATTTGCAACAACAAGCCCTAGTGAAAATGTGAACGAAATCCCATTGATTGAAATCCCAATGGGATTTCACTGAAATCCCAATGGGATTTCACTGAAATCCCATTCGGATCTCAGTGAAATCTCACTGGAATTTCAGTAAAATCCCACTGTGATCCTGGCGAGATCTTGTTAAAATCCCACTGAAAAATTTGGTCGAAATCCCACTGGGATCTCGCCAGATTTCAGTGAAATCCCACTGAGATCTCATTGGGATTTCTCAAAATTTCACTGGGATCTCGCCAGATTACAATGAGATCCCACTTTATTTCAGTGAAATCCCACTGGGATCTCGCCAGATTTCAGTAAGATCTCATTGGGATTTCTAAATTTTTTACTGGGATCTCGCCAGATTACAGTGAGATCCTACTTTATTTCAGTGAAATCCCACTGGGATCTCGCCAGATTTCAGTGACATCTCATTGGGATTTCTCAAAATTTTACTGGGATCTCGCCAGATTACAGTGAGATCCCACTTTATTTCAGTGAAATCAGTTTGATGACTGTAGGTGTTACAGTGGCTGAGAAAAAAAATTAATAGGTGAACCAAAATGGTGAAGGACACACGGACGGACAGGTGCAAAACTTAATGCCCCCTGACATGGGGGCATAATAACAATAACTCGAACTAGAATTAACTTTTAATGTAAATTTATCCAAGTTATGGATACAAGTCTGCGGCCGGCTTCACTTTCATATTTCAGTTCATGTTTTTTTAGCCTTTTTTTTTTCTCTGCATAAGTCTTCAGTCCATTTGACAAGGTTTTTATGTTTGTGAATGTCCTTGATGCAACATTTTGTGTAGTCAGGTTCAGAGACTGGCAGTATGGGCCGGGATAATCCATGCTCGTCTTTCACTGCTGAAAAATATATGAAATTGTGTGGCAGAGACTCAGTGAAAGGGCGATGGTAGTAGGGAAAGAAGGTGGGTTACAGGTATTAATGGCACCCCCGGCCCCTCATAATTAGTGTCTGTGGCTGGAGAAATGGGCTATTGGGTTTTGTGTCCTAGTGTAGAATGCCAGATCAGCCTGAGCATACCGTCAGTCTTGATTCAGGATCTGCACTGCTCACAAATCCCACATGCCCATTTCTCCATTCACAGCTACAAATGAGGATATATAATTGCAAGTTATTTTTTGTTACCTATGACAATGTTTCATTGCCTCCAAAATAAAACAGTTTGCTTTAAAAAATAAAATACATGTTTCAAAACAACATTTAATGATTTATGTCAATATTTTAGAAGAATAGTAAAGTAAACTTTAAATTCACTTAAAATACCCATTTGTGAACTTCGATGTGCATAAGTTATGCATATTTAGTTAATACCCAACTGAAATATCACGAAATTTGGGTTCCGGTAACATCGATTGGAAAAAGTTGCAAAAGGACAAAACTACGTAGGTACGAAATCGCGGAAATTCTCCAAGATATTTACGGATTTTGTTTACGTTTTTTGACAATAGAGTTAGCCAAATCAGATTGAAATCAATAAATAATAATGTAATAAACATTATTAGTTCTCGACATCAAATGATTCCATCAGAATATATCGATTTCGTACGTAAATCTTGAAACAAAACTTTCGCACTTTTCGTCGAAGCAGAAAGTTGCAATCATCGGCCTTTCGGATGGCAATTTAATGATAATTTCAACCGTTTCAACATAATATTTGTGACAGAAAACATCAATAAACTACAGAGATACTTACCTTAAATTTACAACATGTCTGGAACAATCAACGCTTTGTAGATCGAACTGTTGGTAGATTTTCTCAACCAGGTATAGCGCGAATAGGATTTTGATTTTCCAAAATGGCGCCGACTCGCGAGTGGACAGAATTTGCGCGGAGGGGTACATTTGAAAATTGAATGCGAAGCTCAATATTAGGTTCCGAAACACAAATTTGGTATCAAATAAAAGATCATTCTTTGTAATTTTCATAAATATATACATAATATGGATAATTTAATGATTTAATGGGCGACGAGGCCGTAACTTTTGGGATTATTTACGTCGCGTAGGCAAGTCCGCTGTTAATTATGCAAATGTCTCGGTGTACGTCATTCAATTTTCTGTCAATCAAAATCCATCTCATGAGATATAAACAGCCCACAAATTATTTCTAAGCCGGTAGCTGGTACCAAAGCACTCGCAGACATTGCACATTTTTATCAATGGGATCGAGTTGGTTAATCCCCAGTTAATTATCTAATTAAGTTGATACATGATAAAACAATATTTATCACACATAATTATAATACAGCGGCACGCCCCAATATATGGACAGCTGCGAGTTTGGGATCGGGAAATGATCGTGATTTCATTGAAATCTCGCTGAGATTCTCAGTGAAATTTCACTGAGATTCTCAGTGAAATTTCACTTGGAAGCTGAACCGGGAATTCACTGCGATTTCACTGATATTCAGTGAGATTTTTTCGAATTTCACTGAGATTTGGAAATAACACCGGGATATGATAATCTCAGTGAATTTCACTGGGATTTCAGTGAAATCTCAGTCACATTTTCACTAGGGAGGTTAGACTAACTTTGAGCCAAGCCCTCGATTTGAAAACACACTAGAAATGTGGCCTGTCGGCACATGAATGCTCCCGCTGGCTGCAAAAGAGACACATTTGAAAACACAGAGGAACAGAGAAGCGTGGATTTGTCACAGCATTTAAGTAGAGAATCAGAGGAATGGGTGTGTGAAATATCAAGCAGACCCATGCAAGGAAAGCGACATTATAATATACTTACCAGAGTTTCGAAAGCACCAAGTATGTGACCTTGGCCCTGGGGTTAAGATCGGATTTTCACAGAGTGGTAGAGGACCATAAGAGCAATGTGTGTGTGAAATATCAACCAGATCCGTGCAAGGAAACAGAAACTATAAGACAGTTAGTGTTTTGAATGCACCAAGTATGTGACCCTTCCCTGGGCTTAGCTGGGGCGGGACGATCGTGGATTTGTCGCAGGGCGGTAGAGGACCATTAAAGCTATGCGTGTGCGAGATATCAAGCAGATCTGTGTAAGGAAACATAAATTATAAGGCATTTACCCGAGCGTTAAGGTTTCAAATGCACCAAGTATGTGACATTGACCCTGGGCTTAGCAGGGGCGGGACGATCGTGGATTTGTCGGTGGGCGATAGAGGACCATTAGAGCAATGCATGTGTGAAATATCAAACAGATCCATGCAATAAAACAGAAATAATAAGACATTTACAAGAGCGTTTCGGGACGGATGGACGAACAGACGCGGACGGACGGGACGTACGAACACCGGTAACAATATATGCCCCACCCACCCCCCCCCCACCTCACCATTCGGTGGTGGGGGCATAAAAAGGATCGTGGATTTGTCACAGCACGATAGGACCATCAGAAGAATGCATATGTGAATGATGAGCAGATAATATGTGAAAGGACACATCATTTTTATACCGAGCATCAAGGTTTTAAACGTGTACTGCATACCTTTCATATTGAGATGGGCCTCCATGTTGGTGAGACGTTCGTCCACACCGGGAATGATGTCCGACTCCTGTTTCACATGCACCTTGCCTGGTGAGGTCGCTATGCCGCTGCCCAGGGCCTGCGTCTGAGGGCCGTACGGATTTACGACACGTGTCACTGCAACACCAGTCAACTACTATATTTGTGGCTGTCACTGGAAAATGGGGCTTACTACTTACTAGGATTTGTGACCAGTCTACTGCATGATCAAAGAGGTCAAAGAGTACCTTTACGATGACCACTCGGCTGTTAGAGAGTACCTTTACGATGACCACTCGGCTGTTAGAGAGTACCTATACGATGACCACTCGGCCATTAGAGAGTACCGTTACGATGACTACTCGGCTGTTACAGAGTACCTTTATGATGACCACTCGGCTGTTAGAGAGTACCTTTACGATGATCACTCGGCTGTTAGGAGTACCTTTACGATGACCACTCAGCTGTTAGAGAGTACCTTTATGATGACCACTCAGCTGTTAGAGAGTAACTTTACGATGACCACGCCACTCGGACGTCAGAGAGTACCCAGCCATCAGAGAGTACCTTTCATGTGGCTGGAGCCCCCGGCGCGCGGCACAAACACGGCCTCCGTCCTCGCACAGCTCTCCTCACCATCTGGACAATACACAACAATGTGCCCAGTCAACATATGTGGCTGTCACTGAAGAAATGGGGCTTATGGCATTGGGAACAGTGTAGCTCCTAACCAAATAGCCACTTCTGTAGCCTGATAATGATCTACATGTACGAGGGTCATCCAATAAATAGTGAAAACGAATAAGGTGTTATATAGTGCATATATCCGAGTGAAATCTGGCACACCCATATACTGAAACATCCTTAATGACGTCGCATTATATTATGTCACTATGTTCTATGACGTCATCGCCATGTCATGTCATCATCCCACACGTTAAGCATCATGGACACGGTGATGAACTACCAGAAAAATATTTCGGTAAAAACAATCCGTTTTCAGTGAGAAAACTTGCATAGAAATGCATAATACGTTGGTAAAACATTGCGACACTTATAGTCGTACGTTTCGTACGGTATACCGACTGATGTATTTGGATTACAATCAGAAACGCTTGCATTTCTAATGTACCCTGATCTGAAAATAAAGAAAGACTATACTTATAGTGGGGTTATTAATTATCTATACACGCATGAAAAAAGTTCCATTTTTACAGGGATGAAAGATATGGTGGAAAACATTTAGAAAATAAGCGGCTCTAAGAAATCATACCAGTATGACACATAAAAATCAATGAATTCAAAATGGCCACCAGAAATCTATAACATTATACATTGGTTTAAAGCCACTCATGACGTCGCGAAAATATTGGAAATTACTAAAACATTATATATTGTGGTACACCTATGGTGTATTAGACATCTATGTTGTGCTAAAATTGACTTGTATTGGTATTATAAGGAAGTTAAATAATCTTCCTATGTATTTTGGTCATTGTAATATCTGCATAAATCCAAGATGGCTGCCAAATATATATAATGTTCACTATGTTGGGATACTGAGGCTCTAACTCCACTAATAATTGATCTAGAACGACATGTATTATTACTTGACTTTGTGACTTTAAAATGCATTTGGATAATAATACCAGATAGGCAATTCCAATATGGCCACCAAATAGCAATACATTGACAATATTATATGTAGCATTTTAGGATAATACATTTCTGGTTTGAAATCCATTTAGGTGATGTGAAAGGTTACTTGTTTCCCATTGTGTAACATGTATGCTGCAACAGACAAGTTTAGCTAGCAAGCATTTGTGTACGCATTTCCAGCTGCAGAGGTCGGTACATAAAGCACAGCTTTGGTATGCTTGCAGTTAGTGCACCCTCTGACAGACTTGCATCCGTATTGGACGAGCTCAGTACAAGCTCCTGCAACATCCAGAATTGTCATCTAGATGGATGTCCATGTAGAGTTATATTTTCTCCACCCATATTCCTCTGGTGATGGGACTGTCTGAAGTGTTGTTGACGGGTCATCCATGTGACACTATGGTACATAAGCAATGTAGCATGTTGGAGGAGGCCATAATGGAAAGTAGTTTGTTTGTTTCTTTATTGGTGTATAGCTATCAACAGCTAAGGTCGTTTAAGGCCGGGCAAACGGGTTTGATCCCGTGTTAACCTGCTGCGTGGAAGTAGTTAAATATTGCTGTTCGTTTGTCCAAAATATTTAGAGGTTAGAAAACTAATTCTTATGCTGCAAACACAGATCTTTATATTTGGTTATTAAAAGAAATCATTATACCTGAGTAGGCAGAAAGTGTTCCAAATGCATTTTCTTTTTTCTGATGTGTTCCAGTCGACTGTCATTATAAATGACAGACAATAATAAGTTGCTGGAGGTCAATTGATGAATCCAAAAATAGGTAAACCCGTGAGTTATATTATCATATCATAGCCGCGTTTTCGTCTATAACAAATACATGATGGAGTGCATGTACATGCATGTCACTATAATAGTGTATCTTAGTGCTCAACAATAGACATATAGTGTGGCTCAGCGGTATCGAAGCAGGGGAATATCCACACTTTTGCAGAACTTGCGTTCATTCTATATGGTCGATAGTTCGAATCTCAGAAAACGCATTACCTTTGCTTGTCAATATTATTTTGTTATGTTTATGACTGGTTGCTGGAGAGGGAAATATGTGAAATGCCGAGGATTATCACTATTGCTGTAGGACCTCAATGCGACATGATCGCCGAGAACATACCGAGTCTCCCAGATTATTCATGTACTGCCATAGGCATTACAAATGATGAACACGAATGACATGTGTATTTAATTATTAGTTTTCTTCATAGTGGGACTAACTTTCTACATGTAAACTTTCTCATGCAGAAGTTAATGTAATTTGTAAAAGCAACACATATAAAAAGAAATATCATAAAACATAAACAAATAAAAAAATATATATATGTATGAAAAACTATGATTCAAACTCACTACCGACATCATTGATATCCGTCGCTCTAACCCCTCGACTACATAAGATTTGGTGACACATCTCAAAATCACTATTGAAAAAGAATATTTACCTGTCTCACCTATTCTGTGTTTTGTTTATGACCGGTTTGTTTGTAAACAAGTAGCAAGTTATAATCTGCGGACTATAAATGTGAGTAAACTAGTTGTCGTAGAGCAACACCACAAATCTCTTTAGACTTTTAAAACATGGGGAATGCTCGGTCAAAGGTGCACATGTAGTAGTAATAGCCATGGACAGCAATGGCTCCGGGAGTTCCGGGTATTCTATTCCACGTAGTTCACTTTATGAAGAGGGCTGATGGAGTATCACATGCCGTCAGGGCATGACATGGTGGGAATGCAGTCAATGTGTTATGTCCAAAATTCTGGCACAGTGTGTTAGTATGTCAATTCCAAATGTGTTTGCCAACTCCAATGACTGACCAGATGTGGGTGTCCGGATATGTTTCCAGTACATCATAAAATTTGCTGATTATGATGACAATTACACCAGTGTTCACTGTTGGAATATTAATGTTCGTGGAACCCTTTGACAATGCGAACATGCGTCATTTGGTCCTTCCCGACACCTTTGTCCGAAGACCCAGGCCGCGTTTGTTCCCCCCGATTCAACACATTAAGACTATAATCAATGTATGTCCCAAACACAGGTCAAAAATATTGAAGTATATGTACATCAGTGCCTCCATCAAACAGTTTGCAGTCAAAAGGTTGTGGCATACCTGCCGGACCATCACAATCAATAAAGACCAGAAGGTCAGATTTGTGTCAAAGATGAATCTTGTCAAAATATGACTGTAAAGGTGGAGTGGATGGACATTTTCATGGGAGAAACACTTTGCTGGGTCTCCATAAAATGTTGGTTGGCAGCAATGTATAACTTTTATCAACTCAACTATGATCGTATCGTGAAATGTAGCATTATGAATGCACTGATGCAATCAGTGATCGCACACCCACAATTATACGGTGGCGTGATCTACAAACATTATAAAATTAAGGGCAGTCGCATGCTTCCTATCCAATTCCATAAACGCTTTATGAAATACATCAACATAAGAGACAACCCCACACTTTTGCATCATACTACCGAGTTGGTCAGTGCCAGATCTATTGTCAATGACCATTCCTACCTTTTTCGTTGCACGGTGACATGGCACCTAATGATGTGTGGTTCAGAAATCCGGGCGGGATGTTCATTTGGATGTTCATACCATTGTATTACCACTCATTCACTATTAAGAGTTACTTCTGTTCGTTCCATACCATTATATTCATAGAGCATCGCTGTGTATAATATGTTGGCTCTTTTCTTCTTCAATGACTTTGAAGTGCTTATCTGTTAGGAAGTCACTGTCTTAGTAGCTATTTGTTATTGTGTACTGTCCTGTAGAACTGGTGACTGTGCCCATCATAGTACGACAATTTAGCCCTGTCATTTCATCATTTATGGCTTGAATTTGTCATTTTGTTTTATAGTTAAATTTACAATAGTATTATTACTTTCATTTCATGTTTACTGTTGTTGTTTTTCGCTGTGGTTATGTTGTATATTTCGTCCACTATATTAATCGCTTTTGTTGGCCTTGTATGTCCATGTCCTTTTAGGCATGATGACGAGGTAAGCAGGAGGTTTGCTGCGTCGAGCTAACCAGATTCACTTGCTGAGTGGACTGCTTTGTTCACTGGCCGTTCAACGGCAGCATCCTTGCTATCATGCCAGTGTGTACTGTACTTCATTGTGATGTGTATTTTCCTGATGGGACTGTTATTTTCTAGGTAATTCCTTGATGAATAGTTGTGAGGCTTTCATAAATTTGTTTTATTTTTATGTATTTCCTTGCTTTCCTTTTGGGACCGCACACCACTCGTCGTGGGTTGCATGTCTGTGCCACATTGAAGGCCCCTCGACCATTGATATGTGCGGGTCATGTGTTTATCATGATGTATTACGTTAGTTCTTACTTTACAAGGGTGCATTGGCCTCCTTTAGGTATCTTGTTCACAATTATGCATTGCTATCATCTAAATTGTAGCGGTATAGAATATACATGGCACAATTATCCATACAACGAAACACACACATATGCATATAATATAATGTATATTTAGAGGTTATTTTGCGTTATTCTAATGTGGTAGCCACAACTATGAATTACTAATGCTTATCTAGCTGTTCTCTTGTACAATGTATCAAACAATGTTATTCTGGAAAGTTAAATCTACTTAATTAGGCAAGAGGAAGAAAATATATGACAAACTAACAAAATTATGGCAGCCATTTTGTATTTATGCACATGATGAGATCATTCAATTGCAATTTATTTATATTCAAAGTCATAGGTGTGGCCAGCAGTACAATTTTGGAAGATTTAATTACATAAATATATTAACTAAGAGCTATATTGTGACAGGATATAAATATTTGGCGGCCATCTTGGATTTATACATTTTGCACATGTTACAGCGGCCTGATTTTTTGGAGCCGCTTATATTTCAATTTTATATACTTACCATATAAAAATTACACTTTTGTCCGTCGGGTTACGTATAGATAACGCATTTGTTATCTGTTAAGGAACCCTACTATTAAGAGTTGGTAGACACATGTATGTGATCATATCGCTAAGAGTATCGGCATTGACTATGGATCAGCTCCAACATTTCATACTCGTACTTTAAGTATAAGACTGAGGGTGGCCGCGCAGTGATGTCCGTGCAGTCTAAAATACTTATGCAGATACCATCATTTGTGACGTCATTTTTGATGTCATAACTCTATGATGTCATATATCACCCTCTTCATTTTTTGGATTTAAGTTTGTGTGCCTTTAACGTATATAACAATATCAATAAATAAGTATATCAAGTTGATTAACCCGACTTAGAAAAGCTCAATTATGCGGTGACCATGGGAGGTTGATGTGTCCCCTCCGGTTGCCGAGCAACCATTGAAGAAGCATTTCCGAATATTTGCAAATCAATTATTAAACAGACACAAAGTTGCATTGTAGGATTAAGGATTCATGGCCAGGATTGTACATTCCAAACAAATAATACGGAGTCATTTTCATTATATATTGGATGACCCTCATATATTGTTTGTTAGAAGCATGACGGGCGTTTCATTGATGAAATAGCGAATAGTTCAGATCCTGATCAGACTGTGCGAATGCTGGATCTACAGTGGTTGAAAAACCCATTTCTCCAGTCACAGCAACATATTTCTACCATTATAGTTCTTCTTTCTGAAAAAAAGTTATGAGCGACTTTAGGGAATTAGGTCATAGCAAGATAATTGCTTCAAAAGACAAGTGTGATATGTGAATATAAGATATGTGAATATTGTCAACATGCTATAAATATTATGCCAGGAAACTATACAAAAAGCGAGATATCTGAGCCTTTCTCCCATCAATCTTAAAATAAATTTCAATGAGTAAACCTTTCTATCTGATGCACAGTTTATTGTTAGTGTACAAGTTACCCATAATATGTAAACCTACATCTACTTGCATAGTATGCGAGTACACACCAGTGACAATACTCTCAGATAACTGCGTACATGTCACTAGATTTGATACAGTATGTATGGTAATACTGGTATATATTGACGGCACTGTGTATTTATACAAGAATTTCGCCACGGCATTTACACCATTACATGCTCATGAGGCATGTGCTCAAATAAACATCACAAGAAAACGTGACAGAAGTGCATGCTTAAAATACGAAAAAAGTCATGGTTGAAGAAACTTCAGCGGGCGGGCGGGCGGGTGGGTTTTAATATTCTTATCTATGTGCATGTAACTATGATGTAAAATATGCATAAATTATCATAATTAAACTTAACTTATATATCTATTATAAAGGAATAGAACAAATCAAAATTCGCTTAATTTGCATTTCTTACATTATTTCTAAACAAAAATATGAAATCCTATTAAAATATTAAGTATGGCTACGAATTGACTATGGGTACGAATTGACCAAATGGGTACGAAATAACCAAACCGGGTACGAAATGGTATGGGTACGAAATGGTGTTTGTAACAATTTACCAGGTACCTTCTCCATTTGTTTTTCTTGCAAGCCATTCATTTACTATAATTATAAAGGAATAAAACAAAAAAAAATTTGCTTAATTTATAATTACATTTCTTACATTATTTCTAAAAAAATCTTCTTAACATCAATATTTGGAGAAGTCTTTATTTAAATCGGTAAACTTTTAAAGTAAATAAGGATGCAAACTTAAATAGTGTGCTCGAACAAGCAGATGTACTGTAGACAGTTCCAAATCCGCCAGGTAGTCAAAAGTTCCCGCGCAACTATCCGTGATAAATAAATATTTAATACGCATGCGCATTAAACATATCAAATAGTAATTTTCGAGACAGCTTTCAAATTTAAAAGCCTTGGACATAAATGTCAGATAAACACCCTCACATGGTAAAATCTTCTTTGAACTCGCTATCTGATATATCGTTGTCGGCTATCGCTTTCGACACGATAACGTCGATACTGTGTTTCTTAGACCTCGTGAGAACCGCTATTCGATCGTGCTTTCGACTCTTGGCCTCTAGTTTTCGACCCACGAGTCTGCTCGTCATGCAAAGCAGTCCCGCCCCCGCCGCTATCCCACTCAATGCCACCGCGACCGGCACAGCGATGATTGTTGATAATAAAGACACGCTCCCCACTCCGCTTACAACAGAAGCTGAGGCTAACGTGGTGCTCACCCACTCGACTACATTGACTGCTCGCCTATATTTTTTTGCATGACACGTCCGCGTCTCTCCCTCATGTTGTAGAATCTTTTGTATCTCGACGATCCTGGTCATCCTAAAGGATGCCGCGTCAGCCGTCCTGGAAGGTAAGTGTGGATATAGTTTTTTGTCATTCATCATAAGTCAAGTTCTATTAACAGTGTCACTACAGTAGTTGAACTCGATTGGTCAGCAACTTTTGTTACAAAGTTAATAACACTACCGGCGGAAACTTTAATTGGAGGGTCATCATCGAATATCGTAAACCCTGACCTCTGCCCCGCGTGCTTGGTGACGCCAGACTTCTGCTCTATCCCGTTGAGGACGAGATTCACTCGGACTTCGGTGGCAGCGTGTCCCCGAAAGTTGACCGAGCAGACCGACATTCGCAGAACCGTCACGGACGCTGCCATGGTGTATCCCACATATCTGTTGTTTGCGTTGGAGCTGAATGAATATTCGTAGGTCCCCGCGCTCAATGAACCCCGCTCCTCAGCCCAAATTGTTATGATGGGCTATCGAGCTTGCAATCGCTGCACGTGTGCAATAGCCGTAGCCGCCTCTGTGCGAGCCTGCGCTACCCTCCTCTCTATCCTTCTCATGGTGGTTTCATCATATGCTGCGCCCGTGACGGAAACGTCCTGTTCTGCGCTTGTGCTGGAACAACCTGGGGCGTATATGCTCATGATAATATATATTTATGAAATATATATTTTATGTTTAATCCTTAATCGGTTATTTCGAGAACGATCAAAATCGGGTAATCGTTCTTTAACTCTCGCGCTTTATCATCTAGAATAGAGATCTTCAATTTGTGGATGTGACCAGATTCCAAACGTTTCATCTCGGGAGTTGGGAAGTCTAAGGTCAGGGTCTCGCCATAGAAACAGTCGCTGGCGTGCACGACCTTAAGGAGAGTACAAGGGGTACCATCTAACGTGTTGTACGATGTGTTCAGCTGATCCAGGTGCAACCTGAGCGTTTTCGTGAAGGCGAACCCCACTGGATCGTCGCCGACATGCTCACCTGGGTCAAACCATTTTACTGTAAAACCGAATCGCACGGTCAACGCCGGGATCGACGGTCGAGGTTGACTCGACCATCAAGCTCCGACACGACAAAAGCTTGGAGCTCTCTCAAACTCCAAAGACCGGGGGTCAGCTTTACTAATACTGGGGGGGCAATTCTTCATGTAGGCGAACCCTTCGCCAGCCAACAGTGAAGGTGATTGATCTGAGGCCGGCCCGGTCTTCCCTGCAAGAGATGTCGATCGGCTTCTGAAGTGTGCACGCTTCCCTTTGAACATTGGTGAGAGTTTTGATATCCATGGATACCAAGGCGTTTGGCTTCAATTCTGATGCAAAGTACCTGGTCGGCGGGGTCAACGTCACTAAGGCAGGCGCTCCCCAGCTGGTGCACCCACCTATCCAAGTTCGAGGCTCAGCTGATTTTCAAACCAACTTCCCCGACATCTTTGAAAAATATAGGCTACCCAAGATTATACTATGGAGGCCGTGAACGGGTGGAAAGCGACACCGATGCAGTTTTGGCAGAATCAGCTCAACTACGCTGTATGGTGCGTGACAGCCGTATGTGGGGTTTCCTCTCATGACCATCTGGCCGCGGAGGATCCCTTCTTGAGGGCCGTTTACGATTTTCACGTGTACTACACTATTAGGAGGATTCTCAAAGAACAGAAAATCTCTCTGCCGCAGGATGACGGCTGGAATCCTATTTCCAACGCATACGACCGTAGGGCGTTCAAAAGACTTTGTAACGAATTTGAGGTCCCAAAAGACGCGGACTGGCGCCAGAAATCATTTCCGAGCAGCACTGGCCTCGGGGACGTTCTCATTCGGGGCCACAGGACTTGGATGCAGACGGATTTTAGGCACGATCACTCCGGAGCAGGGCTTCTAAAATTTCAGAATGCCAATCGGTCCGGACGTAATTGTCGGCCCGAAGGAGCCGGTACGATCGATATTATAGTGCTACCAACACCCCCCCCCCCACCCCGCGCCTCTCATGTTTTGTAAAAATATTTATTTTTCTAATAAACATGTTTTGGCAGCATATGAGAATCGTCTCCTAAGACGAGTATTATGTGTCCTGTTGGGGACAGTTACAATCTCGCGTTGGGGACACGTTACAATCCCGCGGTTTTGTTTTATTACTGATGGTGAACACATTTTGGTCTTCGCAAGTCGCATATAATATACAATAAGCCCGGTTTTGTCCGATCACGTCGTACATAATATGCACGTGCGGTTGTAATCATTATTGGCTGTGACGTGGTGGAGGGTGCCGTCGTGCCGAACTGACCTTTGATACATGCCGACGTGATGTCAATAGAGACACACATTTACGACCAATTACTCGACACATATTTATCCATTTCGGGACTCTATTAGGAATGGAATAAAATAGTACTTTATTTAGTAAGATTTAGTAAGAATTTCGGAGTTTCGCACATAATTACTCCATAACTTTATGACATAGAAATTTAAAAGTCGGAGGTGCAGAATCCCCGAAAAAAAAGTAAGGCAAAAACCGGAATATGTTTTCCCCCAATAAACATGTATTGGCCGCACATATGAATCTTCTCCTAAGACGGCGATTATCATGTTTTTGTCGAACTATGTTCTTTTTTGTCAAGAATTATTGGTGTCTGTCCACATTTGTTCTACTTCTTAATAAAAGCATGTTTCAGCAGCACACAAGAATCGTCTCCTAAGACTATTTTGACGTCTCCTGTTGGGGACATTTTACCATCTCGCGTTCTAGCGATATCGATTATCGAGCATAGGTTGATCGCGCAAATGCAAAGTATGATCGCGAGCTTGTGAGACGAAAATATGTGGTTCTATCGTATTCAATCTTGCTTTTTCGCAACTTCGCCCACAAATGGAAGATCGCACATTTTTGCTTCGCGATCTGCATCAACGCGCATTAGCAAAACTAACCCGAATGTTCTGTCTATAACACAGGGTAAGTCGCCCTGCGTTACCTGCGTTTTATAATTCGGGTTACAGCAAAATATATTTCCAAAAGCGGAAGGCGAGATGGCGAAAAGACAGCTCTAGACGAATCATAATACTTTTAAAATGACAGACGTACCATTGTCCTTTATCAAACTGTTTGCAAACTGTAGATCCCGATGAGCATGCTATTCACGAGCCGTCTCATCAGGATCTACGCCATTCATACGTACTTTATTTATATAAAACTAGAAATGGACGCTTGTCGACAAGCGCATGTGTATCCCCCTCCCCAGATACACAAGTAGTTTGAAAAAAGGGTGTTCGAGTTATGCTCCGGAGACAAAGTCAGTGACGGAAAAACAAAGGGAGATAACTAAAAAATTAGTGATGCAAGAGTTGTTATTCTTGCGTGACACACCTTTAGGGTCGTGGTCTATGCATGTGTGAAGTTTCATGAAAATATTCCAAAGGGTGTTCAAGTTATGCTCCGGACACGAAATCAGTGCACGAAACAACAAAGGGAGATAACTAAGAAATTAACGACGCAAGAGTTGTCATTCTTACGTGCGACACACTTTTCGGTCGTCTTCTATGCATGTGTGAAGTTTAATAAACTAGAAAATGTGTTCATAGAACACGGATGTCCCACATATCACTTTGATAATAAATGAGGCCAAATTCCAACTCAAAATTTTCTTTTACCTGAGCGTTAGAGCAATGCATATATGAAATATGAAGCTGATCCGTGAAAGAAAACAGAAATTATAAGATATTTACCTGAGCGTTAAAGTTTTTGAAGCACTAAGTATGTGATCTTAACCCTGGGCTTGGCGGGGGCATGACGAACGTGGATTTGGCACAGGGCGGTAGAGGACCATTAGAGCAATGTGTATATGATGCTGAAATATGAAGGAGATCGGTCGAAGGATGAAGAAATTATGAGACATTTACCCGAGTGTTAAAGTTTTGTGACGGACGGACGGACGGGACAACGGGAGGACGGGACGCACGTTCCTACGAATGAATACTTGTTGGGTTTTTACTCTATAAAAATACCGAACAAGAGTACCCAACACTATCCTAACCCTACCCAATAAGATCCCCGTACGCTTACAACAAGTACCCATTCGTGTGTGCGGACGGATGGACGGACGGACGGACGGACAAGCGTAACACTAAATGCCCCCTCCACTATCGTGGTGGGGCATAAAAATATTCCAAAGGGTGTTCGAGTTATGCTCTGGATACAAAATCAGAGCACGAAACAACAAAGGGAGATAAGTAAACAAGAATTCCGCGGAATCAAATGCCTCGCCTTGTCCCGCCTTGACCTCGAGCCTGGGCCCGAAAGCAATTTTCACTGGCCCGAACATATTATACAATTAACGACTATTCTATGGCTCACTAGTCAATAATTGTTTTATTATATGATAATAGTCTGTACATAGCACTTACGACCTTATGCTACTAGACAAAAATTGAAAAATAATTTGAAAAAAAAAATGAAAAAAAAAATGGAAAAAAAAAGTTTAAAAATTAAAAATAATAATCCTTGCTACTGGAGCCCAGAATTTTTTTTTAATAGTCCTATATTTATCTACATATATCTGCACAGGTCCAGATAATGCCACAATATTTTCAACACAGTTTACGGAAATGTAATATCCAATGTAGTAATTTACCTGTATAAATTACCTGTGGTCAGAGTCAAGACTGGACATTTGCACATGCTAGTAGCACATGCACAGGTGAATGGTTCTCCCAGTCTCTATTGCAGGCTGTCCATTCACTTTCGGTTCCAAATATATAGGAATATAGGGATTTTTTTCCAAAAATATAGGGATAAATATAGGGATTTTTGCCAACAAAATAGGGATTTATAGGGACAAAACTCAATATTTTCCAATTTTACGGCATGTATGTGTGTACGTAAAGGATTTTTTCGAGCTAAAAATGTAGATTAATGGCCTCCTCCTCCCCTTATAGCCATTCCGTATCCTCTCCTCTGTTTTTTAAATGGTTTACAATTCTTAACTTGATTCATTTTTATTTTTTATTTTCTATAACAGGTTGAGCCACTGCCTGACAAAAAGGTACCGCCTAATAAACCAGTAAGTTGAATATCAGACTTGATTTTGAGCATTTTACAAAAAATAGTTACTGATTTTTGAAAAATATAGGGATTTATAGGGATTTTGGGAAAAAATAGGGAAAATATAGGGATTGCCAAATTTATAGGAATTTATAGGAATTTATAGATAATGGACAGCCAGCCTGCTATTGTTCTCTCTACAGGTAAGGTGTACAGAGCACACGAGAAAACGGATCTTCATACATTATTGTCCAGTTTGTACAGTGCGCAAAACAAAAAAGGGAGATATCTGAAAAATTAGCTACGCAAGAGTTGTCATTCTTGTGCGCGACACACCTCCGGGTCGTGGTCTATGCATGTGTGAAGTTTCATGAAAATATTCCAAAGCATGGTCGAGTTATGCTCCGGACAGGAAATCAGTGCGCGAAAACAAAAAAGGGAGATAACTAAAAAATTAGGTATGCAAGAGTTGTCATTCTTATGCACGACACACCTTCGGTTCGTGGTCTAATTGAATGTGTGAAGTTTCATAAAAATATTCCAAAGGGTGGTCGAGTTATGGTCAATCAGTGCGCGAAACAAAAAAGGGAGATAACTAAAAAATTAGCTATGCAAGAGTTGTCATTCTTGTGCGCGACACACCTTCGGGTCGTGGTCTACCGTATTTAGCCGTGTATTGCGCGCATTGCTGTATTGCGCGCATCCCTATTTTGGGCCAAAAAAATGGGTAAAAAAACAGTTCTAGTAAATAGCGCGCAGACAATTTTCACGAAAAAAATCGGCCGAAATTTTGTCATTAGTATAAGAAAATTGCTTTCCGAGTTCACATCCACAATGCTGAACGTGTGCGGGTAGGCTTTCTCAAAGCAGTTAGTGTTGCATTTATTGGTATTTACCGATTAATATGCTAATTAAAAATTAAAAATTAAAAAAATTTACGACGCATGTAATGAATTTATTGGAACTACTTACGAAGAATTTTTGTTTTTATTTAATCCACTACATTTGGCATTCGACAAAGCAAGTCACGTGTCGCCCCGTAATCAGGTTTGATAATCAACAACACGTGGCAGCCATGTGTCAGACAGACAGCTGCTTCCCCAAGGCGATACTGAAACACCTGTACCCCAGCCAAATATTGACACAGTACACACGCGTAGTGTGTATTCACCGTTTATTGATCGGGTTTAAAAATAGACATAGAAGTCGCTGTAGAATACAGCGTATAGCCTCAGCTTAGCATGTTTATTGATTGAATGTTATCCACTTATACTGTACTGATCTGACTGCGTGTATGCTACGCTGCTCGCACACGTCATAAGGTTGATTTGCTTTACAACTAACTGTCCCTCATTAATTATTCACATAATGGCTTGACGGCACGTCATAAGGTTGATTTGCTTTACAACTACTGTCCTCATTAATTATTCACATAATGGCTGACGCGTGACGTCACATTGAAAATTTCACAACCACCGATAACAAGCTGACAACAATTGACCGATATGAGACACCAGCGTAGATAAATTTAAAATTTCGAGACAGAAAATGCCAAAATGTGGCTATGTATGGAGAAATGGGGCTTATGGTATTGCAACCCGTGTAGATTCACGCATATGCTGGTTTATACTGGTTTTAACTCTCTTCAAAATATGCATTGTCCTACTTCCTAATGCCACCGATCTACACTTACATCACCCGTACTTACCCATACGTTTTGTGGTGTATAACACTATGCGTATTTTAGGGCCACAAATCGATGTTCAACACCAATCTACACTTACATCACCCGTACTTACCCATACTTTTTGTGGTGTATAACACTATGCGTAATTTAGGACCACAAATCGATGTTTCCTTTTTTCTCTTCGATCAAAAAAATGGGTAAAACTGGCACAGAAATCGGCTGGAAAAATGTTTGAAATTTATGTTCCTACTTATAACGCGCAGGGTGACTTCTGGATTAAAAATGGGGCTGAAAAAATGCGCGCAATACACGACTAAATACGGTATGTATGTGTGAAGTTTCATGAAAATATTCCAAAGGGTGGTCGAGTTATGCTCCGGACACGAAATCAGTGTGCAAAACAAAAAAAGGGAGATAACTAAAAAATTAGCTATGCAAGACTTGTCATTCTTGTGCGCGACACACCTTCGGGTCGTGGTCTATGCATGTGTGAAGTTTCATGAAAATATTCCAAAGGGTGTTCGAGTTATGCTCTGGACAAGAAGTGTCTGCGGCGGACGCGGACGCGGCCCGCTGTCAAATCCATAGTATCCCCCAACGGAGTCCAGGGGATACAATAACAGATGCGCAACTCAACATCGAAGATGATCGATCCGTCTCAGCTTTATACTAATTATCTACCGAATGACGGCCACTCCGCCATAATATGCGGGCAGACTGGATGTCGAAAAACGGTCTTCATCCTGGACTTGCTCCAGGGCCCCTACCGCGATGCATTTCGACACATTGTGATCCTGTGTCCCACTGTGCGGCACAACAAGACTTATCAGTGGCGCCCGTCGATCTGGGCTGACCCTGAGGTCTACGTCGTTGACCCCTGCGACAGGCTCCACGATTGGCTGCGGGTCTGCTAACAATTCTTTCACTGCAAGGACCGAGACTCATTCGATGACTGCCTTCGCGAGAACGACGTTATCCCAATGCGCGAGGAGCGGCTGGAGGTTCGACAGATGCTTTCAGAACAACCAACTGCTTACAAAGTGTTAAGCGCAGCTTAGATTGTAATAAACACAGCTTAACGATCGTTAACGACTGCTGAACAATTATTAACAATTGTTAACAAATGCTGAACAATGCGGTCGACATAGTAGTCACCAACATATACACAACTATAGTAGTCGACATATTTATGCATAACTTGCTAACAAATACCGAACAATTGTTAACAACCATTAAACAATGTGGGAATCAATTTGTTGCTGCGCTGCAAGCTTTACTGCGAGCATCATAATGTTCAGGTGGTGCACTTGGCAATATGTTAGAGTTATGAGGCGAATCAGAATAGCTCTGCTTAAGATATAAATAAACTGAGACGAACTTCTCGATCAGCTAATGGAAGATGTTGTTCCGACAGTGGTAGCTACGACAGTCACACGACAGTGGCACAGACTGCCAGTAAGACAGCTGACACGGGTGGAACTGCCAGTGCGACAGTCACACAGACAGAAACAGCGACGTCACATCGGCGCCAACGGCTCGCTGCGCTGGTTGCAGGGGGGCAGGCCGAGCAGTATCTGGGGCGACGTCTCACAGTCGATCAAGTTGATAAGATGCCAGACGCAGAGATTGAGAAATGGTATTCCCGATACGAATCGCGGCTAGGCGCGGTGATGACGAAAACTCTAAGGGCGGCAGCCATTCAGTTCTACGCAGCAGCGGCGAGTACATTTCTGCCGATCCAGAATCAATCGGGATTGGTCGACGACCTCGGGGCTGACCCCTTTGTCTGACATGCACTAAGATCAGCTTGCTGCGTAATTTACCACAAGTTTGGCATGTTCTTAGACGCATTGACAACAGCTAAGCACTGTCAATTTGGACACATATACCCACGGAATATAAGCTCAGAAAATGTTGACACAAGATACACCCGTGAGAGTGAATGTGCAGCAATCTCCGATTGCACCTCGTCAGCAGGAGCAAGCTCCGATTGCATGACATAACAAGAGGAGAACAGCATAGTTCGACTACGAGGGTTGTCGATGTACACATAGCTTAGAGGTGGCCGCGGCCCGCATAAAAACCTTAACCAAGGTTGACTAAAAACCTTAACCAAGGGAAATTATATAAGTAATTCAAGGTTAAATGTAGGTAAATGTCTGCAGATATAGGTCAGGGGTTATTGATGTACATCACTAGGAGATGAAGTTTTCCAAGTATGGTTGCTGTAGGCCCAGGAGTATTCCATATACAAGCTTGACTAAAAACCTTAACCAAGGGGAAATAACTAAGTAATCCAAGGGTAAAAGTAGGTCAAGGTCAAATATAGGTCAGGGCGTATTGATGTACATCACTAGGAGATGCAGTTGTCCAAGTATGGTTGCTGTAGGCAGGGTCGACAGGTACAGCGCATTGGCGTCGTATCCCAGCACCGCCTTGCACATCTTCTCCTCCCGGCTCCCTACCTGACCCCTCATCGTCGACCTGCCAGCCTTGGCGTATCTGGAGAACACTATGGACGGACCACCAACCAACCCTTCTTTCATCATCGCGTAAGTCTCATCCTTCGGCGACCACACTACGTATTATTTGAAAATTTACCATTGAACCTTTCATTGTTGAAAAAAATAGAGGGGGGGGGGGGGATTTCTGACTGGTGGGGGGAGGATTTTGGATGGGGGGGGGGATTTCTGACCATTACACCGGGTCCCAGATACTGGATGATGTCGAGAAATCTAAACGCCGGAGTAAACAGGAACATCATCGTCTTGGCCCTCTTTCCATCACCTTATTTTGTCGTCTTGGATGTTCGTCCTCCTGTACAGCGAAGACGCGTTACCTCTCCTGCAATGTCTCGAACACCCGTGCCCGTAGCATCCGTGAAACTGAAACACGGTCTTGGTCTCGTCACAGTAACCATCGACTAGATCGCCGGCCACCCACCTCTCGCCTCCGTGACCACATCTTGTGTGATGTATGTGCTTTCCCTCCCTCTTCTCCTCTCTGCTCAACCATTGAATCGACATCGCACTCGGTGACCCCTTGGGGTAGAACGCCTTTTTGTATGCCAACTGTGGTCTCTCTATCCTCTTACCGGGACATATCACCACGGTCTTTCCACCCATGCAGGTGATCGCGTGCCTGTGCATGTGACACGACTGTGTGAACCGTTGTTGACATCCGGTGCACCCGTACTCGTTCGTCATCTTGCGGAGGTACTTGATGAGGAACGAGTGACCTTCAAACATTCCTATCGTCATGGTCTTCTCCCCAATCGCGTCGTAGTTGGCAGGAGACTTCATGAGGTACCACACTCCGTCGTCGGTGGGCTCGTAGACACGAATGCCCAGCTTGAAGTGCTCTTCGAAATTCTTAAGATCGTCCAGGGAGATTTGATCCCTTACTACCTGGTCCGTTATCGTGACCGAGGTCGCGAGCCAGAGCTTGTGCCTCCACACAGCAGCGGTCGGGTCTCTGTCGGCAGTGGATTGCTGTGCACCTAAACAGACACAAGTAGTCGTCGTACGTGTCAACAGAATACATTCCCTTCTTCTGTCTTAACCAATCGGGGAGTTTCCCCGCTCCCATGAGGAGTTGTTGTACATCGATGACCATCTTCACCTCGACCGAAATCCAACGAACGAAGGTCCATTTTGTGTTTGGCCCATCGACTTTGTCGATCTCCATTCGACCTCTCTCTCTCTATCGGCTATCCAACTCTCAGCTTTGGCAATCTCGTTTATCCACCGACTACCCGGTGAGTTTTTGTGAAAGATCATCGTATCGTCGGTCTCGATGTTTCTAATACGATACGAGCACGAATACCTCCGATAAAATGCCATGGTCATCTCTGGACGAATTCTATTCATTATGCGATTAGCGATCTCCCCGTCTACCCCTCTCTCGAAGGTCCAGACTATCTTCCTCCTACCCTTCTTGACAATTTCCCTAACTTAGGCTTCTTCGGCGAGAATCCTGGGACCCTCCTCCACCAAAGCTCTGGTGATATTTCACCTCCTAGGTCTCCCCATCAGTCTATGATAAATCCTATTGTATTCCACCTTGTGGAGTGCTTCTCTGCGAGTGCTGGGATCGTCTTTAACCCTCTGCACGTAAGCAGTGGCACGCAGACTAGCCGTTGTCTCGTTCTCCAATTTCTCAGATTGTTTTTCGAGTTCGGCAGGTAGTCGTCCGGTCGAAACCGCGCGCCGCAGCCTCTCCTCATGAACGACAGTTCGCGCATCACTTATCATATCTCCTACATCTTTCTTGAGTTTCAAACCTCTTAGGGAAATTCCCCAACTCTTAGCTTGCTCTCTCATTTGCTTTATGGTAGGCATTATGATGAGTATAACCAATGGTGTCTTAGCTTTAATAGGTTGTAAAAGGTGGTGACTTGCTATGTATGACAGGCCACTGGTATAATCTATGGATGACTTATCTCTAATTGGAATGTCAGAGGTGGTGACTTGCTATGTATGACAGGCTTTGCTATGTATGGCAGATTGCCGTATATATTGAGTATAACCTATGGATGACTTATCTCTAACACGAAGTTATAGGTGGTGACTTGCTACGTATGACAGGCTGTGCTATGTATGACAGATTGCCGTATATACTGAGTATAACATAGGAGTGGCTTATCTCTAACATGTTGTCAGAGGTAGTGACATCTCGAATCACCATCCCGCAAGATTCGTCACTATGACCTCATTAATATATATAAGTTCTCATCCATACCATGCGAACAGTGGAGGAAACCCGAGTAGTATATGAGGATTAAAAATGATACCACCTCCTGATGGGATGCACCGCGCGTAGCGTGGGGGCTCCCAGAGGAAGGTGGTATCATTTTAATCCTCATATACTACTCACATGGCTGAAAGTATGAAAATCTGTCAATACTGAAAAGTGCCAACGGCACTTAACGAGTGCCGTAGGCACGACCGGGGGGAGAGCACGAGAGGGGGTGCTAAGGGGGGTATGGGCGTAAGGGGGGTACGGGGGATCTCCCCCGAAAATTTTGAACATTCAGAGTTGCTTAGACAGCATGTGATGATATTTGTGACTTGTCAAATTGCAGGATTATAGCAATTAAAACTGCTTTAAACCCAATAAAATTGAAGCAATATTCATAATTTTGCAGTGAGAAATATTCACTGGCATGCTCTAAATTGAGCTGACTGTAAATAATATTTGTTATTTAATGATGTAAAATAAAACAAATGCATGCAATAAATGCGTAATCATTGCCTTTAGTACATATGGGAATTGATTTTGGACTGTAGGTGTAACAGGTAGTGCGAAATGAATGAGCGAGTGAGTATTGGTGTTTAACGGCCTATCAACAGCTAAGGTCATTTAAGGCCGGGCCAACGGGTTGTACTATCCCTCATTAAACGGGTCCACGATGAGGAAAATTCCCAAAATCAGAACTCAATATTTCCATGCCACACCAGTCACTTTAGTAGCTCGGCCCCAAAGTAATATGATTTGCCATAAGCTTATTACTTCTTAATGGAGCATAACAGGTTAACGTTGTCACTTGTTTATCCCTTGTTTATCGATTTAAGTGGTTTAAATCGACACGAAGCTTACGTTCAACGGCCGCACAAACTCGAATGATTTAAATACGCAGCGCGTTTAAATAGTCAATTACGTTTTTTTAATGTGCGCACTGGTCATTTAAAAAGGGGCCCATCCGTGATTTTTTGCGCGATGTCGGGCGCAAGACAATCAATAATTTGCGGCATTGACAATAATTAAGGGGGATTGCCGCAATCGCGCGTGCTGGATGCATCCCTGCCATCCAGGCATGATACGTAAACAAATCAAAGTTTGCTATGAAGGGCAATTCTTCGTTTTGATTGGTGGAAAATTTTGTGAATATTAACTAGCGTCAAATGACGCGCATACGCGATCCAATGGGATAAACCCCGAGATGCTGGGGTTGCTAGTCGGAGGAGATTTTGAGCAGAGGTCGATTATAAATTAGCCGAATAAACACATTTTACGCGATTATACGTGGCTGAAACTTGTTCTGTTTAATAAATAAAAGCTTCAAATTAGCCCAATAATCGGCGTATGTTGGCGTAGAGCCAACTATGGACTTCAACAACAACAACTTCCGGGTTCAATCTCTTCCGGCGTTCAGCTCATTACGTATTCAAAATTGTGTTATTTGGCTATATTTAAAGTTTTAAACGGAGATAATTGCCAAAAATGCAAACTTTATCGGTTGATGCAATTACAGCAAAATTCGCGTTCGTAGATTACCGAATAGCGGAGAAAAGGGTTGCTACAAACTTTTTCAGAATTCGATGGATGACCAATATATTAGCCGATCTATAAATAGATCGGCTAATAATAATTGTTGATCACAGTTCATATATTGAAAATATTGCTGGTAGCATGTACTAAATTTGAATAGTGGGCAGATGTGTGAAAATAAACTATATATCATCTAGACCAATTTATTTTTTACACGTGTTGTACGCAGATACACCGCACCGCGAACTCTCCGTGAGTCTTCGGTAATTTCCGAGCGGCCGTCTCCGAGCTGTTGTTAGCTTCGGTACGGTGCGGTAAGGCGACTGACTGAATAATTGGTGCCCGGTTTCTAAGCGCCGCTCTAAAGTGGAAGGTGCATATTATAATACGAATATATATAGCAGGGACCAGACAAATTGCCGATGCGCGAAAATAAAGTGAACCTAATTTTGACAGCGCATCAAAGTTATCGCCGATTCGCCAAACATCAGTTGGCCGAATGAAAAATGAAACATTGGTGGACCGAATGAGACACCCTCACCCCCCCCCCCCCCAACCCCGCCCCCCAAATCTCAACGGATCTCCAATTCGGAATTCCGTATCAATACGGAAAACTTTCAGCCATGTTCTCATCCACCTATTTTTGGCCAGAAATTTCAACACGACTGAATTTGTCGGAATTGTTTTCATGAAAACATGAGGCATGAGACTTTGTTATGTCTTGTTCTATCACTTGTAACACCACGCCATTTACTGAAAATGATTCTAAAGCGGGGATCATAACCACCTCAAACTTTCGCTACAAATGCCAGAAAAATACCTTAAATTCTGACGCGAAACCGTACCGGCGAGACAGCATAGCATGCGCCATTTTACAAGATGTCAAAATCAACCTGAGCTAACAGTCAGTTTCGTAGAATTATGAAATACTCGAAACCAGATGGCCGCGGCCCGCATGTCGAGCCCGCGAAGGCATTTGATAGTCTCAGAGTGTATTTATTTGAAGTTTGAATTAAGGGTTGTGGAGATATAAGGTATGTAAAAGTCATTTGACCTTGGTCTTAGGCATGTGGGCCGCATGGGTGGGCTATAGAATGAAAATATGGATGATAATAAAGAATTATTTAAAGTTTGAAGTAAATCAGAGTAAGTGTTGTGGAGATATAAGGTATGTAAAAATTTTAACACAAATTTCAAAGTCATTTGACCTTGACCTTAGGCATGTGGACCACATGGGCAGGCTATAGAATGAAGATATGGATGATGAATAAGAAGTATTGGATGTTGGAAGTAAATCGGAGTAAGTGTTGTGGAGAGATAAAGTATGTAAAAACTTTAACACAAATTTCATTTGACGCTGACCTTCGGCATGTGGACCACATGGGAAGGCTATGGAATAAAAATATGGATGATGAAAAGTATTGGAAGTTGGAAGTAAATTGGAGTCACCATTGCTCACCGATGCTGATACCAATGGTCCGTTAGAAGTTATGTGATCATTTGAACGTGATTTTGGAACAACTGATTATTAATATTGGCTGGAAGCACGACAATGCCAATATCCCATTACCCCACCCACTTTTTCCCCAGCGCGATACGATTCCCGACCCAAGCTTCGTGACCCCCCTGCTGTGTGACTCCCACCCAAGCGCGATGCCTCCCTCCCACCCATGCTGTGTTATCCCCACCCCATCATCATGAGTCCAAGCTGTTGTGTGTGGCCGCCCACTCAGCTAGTGTTGTGATCCCCACCCCTGCTTCATGACCCCCTGCTGTGTGACGCCCCATCCCAGCTTCGTCACCCCCTGCTGTGTGACTCCCCACACCAGCTCCGTGACCCCCTGTTGTGCGACTCCCCACACTAGCTCCGTGCCCATTCCCATCCCTGCAGTGTGATCCCCACCCCCATCGTGAACCCCTGTCCCCTATCTTCGGGCCCACCACCCACCCCTGCTGATCCACATTCAGCAAGTGTAACTAGATTTGTCAGTAAGCGGGGCTTACAGAATAGGGGGGCTACCCACCCCCCCCCCCCCCCCCCCCCCCCCCCCCCCCCCCCCCCCGCGTCAGCCTTGACCTAGAATGAATTCCAGCTCGCATACTACCATTTTCAGATAAAAGACTATGTCAGCACATATGGAGAGTGCGATGGTGGTTCCAGTTGAAAAAAGCAAACTAGACATTCTATGTCTGTGACCTTGACCCCTGGCATAAATGGGGGTCATAGGTTTGTTGCAGAATGATGTATGAGTGTCAGAGAAGGGCCGGGTAAAATATCACTGCATTCCGCAAAGGGAAAGAGAAGTTATAAGGACATTTGTTAAGTTTTATTTTTTTTCTATGTTTATAAGTCCGTGACCTTGAGCCCTGGCATAAATGGGGGTCGTAGGTTTGTTGCAGAATGATGTATGAGTGTCAGAGAAGGGGCGGGTAAAATATGAAAGATTTCCGCAAAGGGAAAGAGAAGTTAAAAGGAAATTTACAATTGTTAAGTTTTCGTTTTTTTCTAAGTTTCTAAGTCCGTGACCTTGACCCCTGGCATAAATGGGGGTCGTAGGTTTGTTGCAGAATGATGTATGAGTGTCAGAGAAGGGGCGGGCAAAATATGAAAGATTTCCGCAAAGAGAAAGAGAAGTTAAAAGTAAATTTACAATTGTTAAGTTTTGTGACGGACGGAAAGACAGACGTTCTTACAGTACTATATTTATGTGGCTTATCACATGTTAAATATTAGCCACATAAAACGATTTTTAGCCACATAAAAGGATTTTTTAGGTGGCTAATTGTAACCAACCCTAACCTTTACTAAGTCCATAACCCTGTGGGGCTAGCCACATAAGTACCCTAATGTGTGCCCGGAAAGACGGAAAGACAGATGGACGGACGGACGGACAAGCTGACTCCAGTATACCCCCCCACAACTTCGTTGCGGGGGGTACAATGATCTACCCCCAGCTTCATGACCCACGGCTGCGCGAGTCCCCACCTAGCTTTGTGCCCCCTCCAACCACTGTTGTGTGATTCCCACCCCATTGTCACGAGTCCTAGCTGTTGTGTGTCCCCCACTCAGTTAGTGTCATGATCCCCACCCCAGCTTCGTGCCCCTTCCACCCCCTGCTGTGACCCTGATTCCCGACGACTGCTTCGTGCACCCCTTCTGTGTGATGTGTGATCCCCACCCCTAAGTCGTGCCCACCAGACTGCTGTGTGACTCCCAACCCTAGCCTCGTGTCTCCTCCTAGCCCCGATATGTAACTTTACACAGCCTCGTGTCCACCTCCCCCACCCAACATTATTTCACACCCCAGCTTCGTGATTCCTGCTGTGTGACTCCCCCACCCAGCATTATTCCCACAACCCCAGCTTCGTGATTCCCACAGTGTGACTCCCCCACTCGGTAGCATAATGTATGATAGCCCCGCGATTCTCGTCTAGGTCCGAGCTTGTAAACTTTATAAAATGGTTGCTTGTGTCTAGTTGCTCCCATAGTCGCCTATGTTAGTTAGTCTCGACTCGCATGTAAACATGTACTACGAATAATAACTGTTGATTTATATAGTTCTGTGTATCATCCCGGTACCACTATTGTTACCACGAATTGTCACCCTCATACAGTTGTATGTGTTGCATAATATTGTGTTTTAAGTGTTATCAAAATATCAGGTGTTAATACTGAATTCGCTACTGTCGTTCTTTCATTGCCAAGTAGCTAGTTATTCCCGTTTTCATGTCCCGATTCAGAAGGGCACGTTACCAATCCCCTGTGTGGACAGAAAACTATGGTTTACCCCGTATTCTTGAAGATGGACGCAACGAAGGGTCGTTACAATACTGTACATATATCCCACTATCTGTCTGGTCCGAGACGACATGTCTACACTATACTGTAAATATTTCCCACTATCGGCGCTGGTCTGAGACAGCATGTCCACACTACAATGTACATATTTCCCACTCTCTGCCCTGGTCTGAGAGAGCATGTCTAAACTACAATGTACATATTTCCAACCCTCTGCACTGGTCTGAGACAGCATGTCTACACTACAATGTACATATTTCCCACTATCTGCCCAGGTCTGAGACGGCATGTCTACACTATAATGTACATATTTCCCACTATCTGCCCAATGTCTGAGACAGCATGTCTTCATTATAATGTACATATTCCTCACTATCTGCCCTGGTCTGAGACAGCATGTCTACGTTATAATGTACATATTTCCCACTATCGCCTGTGGTCTCTGACAGCATGTGTACAAATACATAAATGTTGTCAGTTGGTCCACTTTACCTTTGACAGTAGAAAATCTGCTGCAGAATTCCTGTACATTATTTATATCCACCTCTTGCAGCTTGTTCTCAATGAAAGCATTAATACGTCAATTAATATCATTGCCAAGTATCTAGTTATTCAAGTTTTCATGTCCCGATTCCCAAGGGCACGCTACCAATCCCCTGTGTGGACAGGAAACTATTATTTACCCCGTATTCTTGAAGACGGGACGCAACGAAGGGTCGGTACAATACTGTACATATTTCCCACTATCTGCCCTGGTCTGAGACGGCATATCTACGCTATACTGTACATATTTCCCACTATCTGCCCAGGTCAGAGACAATGTACATAGTTCCCACTATCTGCCCAGGTCTGAGACGGCATGTCTACACTATACTGTACATATTTCCCACTATCTGCCCTGGTCTGAGACAGCATGTCTACGCTATAATGTACATATTTCCCACTATCGGCCCTGGTCTGAGATAGCATGTCTACGCTATAATATACACATTTCCCGCTATCTGCCCTGGTCTGAGACTGCATTTCTATGCTATACTGAGACAGCATGTGTACACTATACTGTACATATTTCCCACTATCGGCCCTGGTCTGAGACAGCATGTCTACGCTATAATATACACATTTCTCGCTATCTGCCCTGGTCCGAGACTGCATTTCTATGCTATACTGAGACAGCATGTCTACACTATACTGTACATATTTCCCACTATCTGCCCTGGTCTGAGACAGTATGTCTACGCTATAATGTACATATTTCCCACTATCGGCCCTGGTCTGAGACAGCATATTTACTCTATAATATACACATTTCCTGCTATCTGCCCTGGTCTGAGACTGCATTTCTATGCTTAGTATTATACTGAGACAGCATGTGTACACTATATTACACATTATAGTGACATATTTCCCACTATATGCCCTGGTCCGAGACAGCATTTCTACACTATAATGTACATATTTCCCACTATCTAACCTAGTCTGAGACAGCATGTCTACGTTATACATGTACTATACATATTTCCCACTATCTTTCCTGGTCTGAGACAGCATGTCTACACTATAATGCATATATTTCCTACATCTACCCTGGTCTGTGACAGCATGTCTACACTATAATGCACATATTTCCTACTATCTACCCTGGTCTGTGACAGCATGTCTACACTATAATGTACATATTTCCCACTATCTAACCTAGTCTGAAACAGCATGTCTACGTTATACTATACATATTTCCCACTATCTTTCCTGGTCTGAGACAGCATGTCTACACTATAATGCATATATTTCCTACTATCTACCCTGGTCTGTGACAGCATGTCTACACTATAATGCACATATTTCCTACTATCTACCCTGGTCTGTGACAGCATGTCTACACTATAATGTGCATATTTCTCACTATCTACCATGGTTTGAGACAGCATGTCTACACTATACTGTACATATTTCCCACTATCTGCCCGGGTTTGAGACGGCATGTCTACACTATAATGTACATATTTCCCACTATCTGCCCTGGTCTGAGACAGCATATATACATTATAATGTACATATTCCTCACTATCTGCCCTGGTCTGAGACAGCATGTCTACGTTATAATGTACATATTCCTCACTATCTGCCCTGGTCTGAGACAGCATGTCTACGTCATAATGTACATATTTCCCAGTATCGCCTCTGGTCTCTGACAGCATGTGTACAAATACATAAATGTTGTCAGTTGGTTCACTTTACCTTTGACAGGAGAAAATCTGCTGCAGAATTCCTGTACATTATTTATATCCACCTCTTGCTGCTTGTTCTCAATGAAAGCATTAATACGTCGCTGAATCTGAAATGAACAACTGAAAGGTATTGGAAGTTCTTTGCGTTACGTAGTATTGCTTACAACATATCTTAACATGACAAAGCACGTTGTGCCCGTTACTGATGCGTAACGGCCAGTGAGATGGTCACATGACTGTTTGTGTAACAAGGGCGGTATGGCCGTGCCGAGCTGAAGTAGACAACACGTATTTCAAGGCGCGTACATATCCTTGGTGGAGGGGAAGGTGCGGTAATGTTTACAAGGCAACAACGCGGAGCTACTGAAGAGCATCGAGGGAATGGTCTCAAAAATAATTGCTCCGTCTGTTGTATCCCATGTTACGGCAGTAAAAATGCCACAATTTAAAGGTAAAAGTAATGAGGAACACTATAATTAACATGCAAATATTCTCGACAAACTACACGTTGTGGAGGACAATCTTACACTGGGGAATAATGCAGATGCGAAGAATGCAGTCGTCGAAGGTACATACAATGTAATTATAATTGGCGCGAGACATTTAAATAGTTGCCGTGAATTTTGTTGAATGTTCTAAAATAGAAAGGGAATCTGGATATCAGATTTAATAATAAGGGGTCTACACGTCAAATGTAATACATGTACGATACAAAGAACATGATGTAGGTACAACACAGTATGAGCTCTTGATAATGTAAATTTGAGTCCGAAAATGACGTCGATAGTTGGCAATTTATTACATTGGGGTAATATGCGCTCATTTTCTAGTTGTATTGTGCATATACACATGCAAGCATGCCCTATTGTGACACAGTGTAATACATTTTATATAAACTACACATGTAGATAGGCTGAGGATATCCGAAAAGGACAAGTATCTGAGAAAAAAACGTGGCTTCCCATTTTCGAAGTTTCAAATAATATTAACGGTGGATTCTAACATTGACAATTGTTCATGAATATTGAGTGACCCGTAAGAACAATAATGCTGAATTTTATTATCAGTGCGGAGTGAGTGAAGTATTGTGAAAAATTGACGGAGGTATAACTTCAACATGTCTGCGCATGTGTGAGGTAAAGCTAGGCCGGTGTCACAGAATATTCTCCCCCCCAGAATATTCTCCCCCATTCATTGTAAAATCGGGTGGGGGGGGGATAATATTCGGCGAATAATTTGCCCCCCCGCCCCCGGTCAGCCAAACCGTGTGTATAGAGTCTGATGTAGGAGAGGGGGGGGGGGGGGTATAATATTCGGCGAATAATTTTCCCCCCACCCCCCAGTCAGCCAAACCCTCTGTGATATGAGTGTTGTGTAGAGGAGAGGTGGGGGGGGATAATATTCGCCGAATATTATCCCCCCACCTCTCCTCTACACCACACTCATACACAGAGGGTTTGGCTGACTGGGGGGGCGGGGGGGAAAATTATTCACCGAATATTATCCCCCCCCACCTCTCCTCTACACAACACTCATATCACAGAGGGTTTGGCTGACTGGGGGGCGGGGGGCAAATTATTCGCCGAATATTATCACCCCCACCACTCCTCTACACCACACTCATATCACAGACGGTTTGGCTGACCGGGGGGCGGGGGGAAAATTATTCGCCGAATATTATCCCCCCACCTCTCCTCTACACAACACTCATATCACAGAGGGTTTGGCTGACTGGGGGGCGGGGGGCCAAATTATTCGCCGAATATTATCCCCCCACCCTCTCCTCTACATCACACTCATATCACAGAGGGTTTGGCTGACTGGGGGGCGGGGGGCAAATTATTCGCCGAATATTATCACCCACACCTCTCCTCTACACCACACTCATATCACAAACGGTTTGGCTGACCCGGGGGGCGGGGGGCAAATTATTCGCCGAATATTATACCCCCCCCCCCACCTCTCCTCTACACAACACTCATCACAGAAGGGTTTGGCTGACTGGGGGCGGGGCAAATTAATCGCCGAATATTATCCCCCCCCCCCTCCTCTACAATCACACTCATATACAGAGGGTGTGGGCTGACTGGCTGACTGGGCGACAGGGGGCAAAATAAAATATTGGCCGAATATTACCCCCCCCGCCCCCCCCCCCCCCCCCACCTCCTACATCACACTCATATCACAGAGGGTTTGGCTGACTGGGCGACAGGGTGGGGGCAAAATATTGGCCGAATATTATCCCCCCCCCCCTCTCCTCTACATCACACACATATCACAGAGGGTTTGGCGGAGGCAAATTATTCGCCGAATATTATCCCCCCCACAGTAACAGTAATAAAAGTCAGGAAAAAGGGGGGGGGAGAATATTCCAGTGGAGGGCAAAATATTCGCGAACATTCTACCCCCCGGGGGGGGGAAATATTCGTAATGAGGGGGAGATTATTCGCCTGGGGGGGGGAGAATATTCGGTGAACATTCTGCCCCCGGGGGGGGGGGGGGGGGAAATATTCTGGGGGGAAAATATTTGTTTACACCGGCCATGTGCACCCAAGGTTAGACAAAGTGCTCTGATTGCTCCCAAAACTAGAACACACAGACAAAGTAAGCAGAGTAATGATGACATATGGGAATGTAAACTATGTGAAAGTATATATTCACTGAAGTTGAAGATAAATTGTTAGTTTGTGGCAGATGCCAGGATAAATACTGCCTTCCCAGCATCACCAAAGTTGATGAAACTGACTATCTGACATTATCTGAACCACATCTGGGCTGCCGATGGTATTGTAAACAATGTGAGAAAGATGCATTAGTTGCAGTTAAAACTGATCATGAGATTGAAGAAAGGTGTAAGGTTGAAGTTGAGGGTTCTGTGAAATCAAAGGCTGAAAAGGGTTCAGTGGATAATCTACAAGCAGATTTTCTTACAAATGTTACTAAAATCACTGGCCTAGCAGTTGACCTATCAAATCTATCAAAGAAAATTGATCTGTCCATAAATGAACAAGGAGAAATAAAGCAGAGGAAAAAGAAAATTAATATCAAAGGTGTGCCGGAAACGGAAATTGACGACAAATTGAAAGTTCATGAAGTAGTTGATTGTTTCAAAATAGATAAGGCATCCATACAAAATATACATCGGGTTGGAAAGAAACCAGTTTGTCAACCAGAAAACACAAATATGGACGTTACTCGCGAAAAAAAATTATGTAGACCTCTATTAGAGTGGTCTTAGAAACGGAATTGGTGAAACACAAAATTGTAAAATCAGACCCCGACAGATTATACCATCTTGCAGCAATATAAAGAAATGAACGTGAGGAAACTCCTGAAGGAAAAAAGATCCAAACTGGAAGCTGGAACCAAACTTCAAGCTGGTGAGGAGGAGACCACTGGACAACCAAGAGAGATCGCCAGTCATTCAGGAGATGGAGACAGGACCTTAATAAACTCCAAAGAGTCGGTGTATATTTGCGAGTATATAAAAATTAAGTACTTTAACGCTCAATATTTATATTCAAAATTTACAGGACTGGCTGAAGTATTATCTTCTTGTGAATATGATGTTATTGCCATTGCTGAAACTTGGTTTACAGTTAGCGACCCAGAGCACAGAAAGTATGGATATTCGTCCTCAACTGACAGAAATCTAAATGTTCACTCCAAAGGAACAAATTGCATGGAATCACGAGGCGGTGTGCTACTTTTAGTTAATGATGATCTTTAAGCCGGAGAATTTTGACAATGGCAATGACTGTGCTGAAATGGTTTGGTGTATAATATTATTGTGATGCTTTTCACATAATATTCACATACTATACAATCAACGACAAAAAGCAGCAGAAACCAATATGCAATCAACAACAAAAAATAGCAGAACCAACCAGACGGGGTGGGGGGAGGGGGGAATTTCCACCCCTGTCAGAAACATATCACAATTGTAATGCTTTTCACATAATATTCACATAATATACAATCAACGACAAACAGCAGAAATTTCCACCCCTGTTAGAAACTTATCAAAATTGATCACAATTTTGATGTTTTTCACGTAATAGTCACACATTATACAATCAACGACAACAAGTAGCAGAAACCAACCAGAGGTGGGGGGGGGGGGGTAATTTCCACCCCTGTCAGAAACGTATCACAATTGTGACGCTTTTCACATAATTTTCTTGTGATGCTTTTCACATAATATTCACACAATATACAATCAACGAAAACTAGAAAAAGAAAAACACGGATGCCCCACATATCGATTTGATAATAAATGAGGCCAAATTCCAAGTAAACAATTTTTTACCTGAGCGTTAAAGTTTTTGAAGCACCAAGTATGTGACCTTGACCCTGGGCTTGGCGGGGGCAGGACGAACGTGGATTTGGCACAGGGCAGTACAGGACCATTAGAGCAATGTGTATATGAAGTATGAAGCTGATCCGTGAAAGGGAACAGAAATTATCAGATATTTACCCGAGCGTTAAAGTTTTTGAAGCACCAAGTATGTGACCTTGACCCTGGGCTTGGCGGTGGCAGGACAAACGTGGATTTGGCACAGGGCGGTAGAGGACCATTAGAGCAATGCGTATATGAAGTATGAAGCTGATCCGTGAAAGGGAACAGAAATTATAAGATATTTACATGAGCGTTAAAGTTTTTGAAGCACTAAGTATGGGACCTTGACCCTGGGCTTGGCGGGGGTAGGACGAACATGGATTTGGTACAGGACAGTAGAGGACCATTAGAGCAATGTGTATATGAAATATGAAGCAGATCGGTCGAAGGATGAAGAAATTATGAGACATTTACCAGAGCATTAAAGTTTTGTGACGGACGGACGGACGTTTTAACATTTCGGGTTTATGAGCTATTTGTTCTTTAAAAGATCAAAGGAATAGCTCCTAAATTTCAATAGAATTAGGAGCTTACGGAATGAATCAAAGGAATCTATTGTCTTAGGCACCGCCCCTTAGCTCTTAACTCCTGGATGTTAGCCCGGACGGACAGACGGACGGGATGGGACGGGACGGACAAGGGTAATGTTGACTAAATGCCACCCCTGACAGAAACATATACGTATAAAATTTGCCTTACAAACAAGGTGAATAGAAGTCCTGTGACCTTGGGCGGTCGGACGTGGGTCATTTATAATAAGCCACCATCCCTAGACACACATTCTGGTCAAATAAATGTATTATCAAATCGGTGAAGCGGTTCATAAGTTATTGAAAAATGACAGGTATTACTAATATTGAGTAATATACGTAGGCAGGAACGTACAAATGTACGTACATGGACCAACGCTATGTCCCCTCTTGCCTATCGACGAGTGGATAACAAGATGACCATTTCTTCAAGGGGAGGTAACTTTAACAGTACAAAGTCCATAGTCGTCTTTCTTGCATGTGACGCATCTCTAGGTTGTAATGTATACATGTGTGAATGTGAAGATATGCCAAGCGGTATACAACTTACAGACTCATACAAACAAGGTGAACATCTGTGTGTCGGACAGACAGACAGGGGTACAATAAAAAAATGTGTGGAATAAAAAGTAGTAAATTACACAAGGTGGAGGAATTACATATAGCGTAAATGTCTATACATTTTCTCGATAATGTATTGGTGATCCAAATAATGCAGGATTAAAACAACAATCAGCCGTTAACTGTCAGCAACAATAATCCATGAAGTGAGCACTAGTATGGAAATATGTAGATGCATAAATGTCTATACATTGGCTCCAGAATGTATTAATGATCAAAATAATCGCAAAAAGTATTGATCATTAGTGCATCACTGATTGTTTGTTTGTATATTGGTGTTTAATGGCCTATCAACAGCTAAGGTCGCGTAAGGCCGGGCAAAAGTGTTTTATCACGTTTTAATCTATTGCATTGGGGGAAAATCCCCAAAATCAGAATGGAATATTTACATCGAGAAAAAATATATACAGCCCTGAAATTAGAAAAACCTGACCTGGTGCCAGGTCCATACCACACCAAGTCACTTGACCCCTTCCCCTAAAATAGGATTATGAATAATCGTAATATTCACATAAGGGATATAACCAGATTTTCAACTGTCACATACAAAATGCCAATGTGATGGCCAAACCAGGTCTCCAGTCGGAATTTCGGTAAGGATGAACCACGATCGTTAAATTGTCAAGGAACGTTTAGTTTAAGCAATTGTACCAGTGAATTGTAGCCCGAGGAGAAATCACACGGAAACAGCATATACTAGACATGGACGCTTGTCGACAAGCGCATGTGTATCCCCCTCCCCAGATATCCCCCTCCCCAAAAATTAGCGATGCAAGAGTTGTCATTCTTGCGTGACACACCTTTAGGGTCGTGGTCTATGCATGTGTGAAGTTTCATGAAAATATTCCAAACGGTGTTCGAGTTATGCTCCGGACACGAAATCAGTGCACGAAACAACAAAGGGAGATAACTAAGAAATGAACAAAGCAAGAGTTGTCATTCTTGCGCGTGACACACCTTTGGGTCGTCTTTTATGCATGTGTGAAGTTTAATAAAAACTATTCCAAAGGGTGTTTGAGTTATGCTCCGGACACGAAATCAGTGCATGAAACAACAAAGGGAGATAAGTAAAAAAAAATTAACGATGCAAGAGTTGTCATTCTTGCGCGCGACACACCTTTGAGTCGTGGTCTATGCATGTGTGAGGTTTAATGAAAATATTCCAAAGGGTGTTCGAGTTATGCTCCGGACATGAAATCAGTGCATGAAACAACAAAGGGAGATAAGTAAACAAGAATTCCGCGGAATCAAATGCCTCGCCTTGTCCCGCCTTGTCCCGCCTTGTCCCGCCTTGACCTCGAGCCAGGGCCCGAAAGCAATTTTCACTGGCCCGAACATATTATACAACTAGAAATGGACGCTTGTCGACAAGCGCATGTGTATCCCCCTCCCCAGATACACAAGTAGTTTGAAAAAAGGGTGTTCGAGTTATGCTCCGGAGACAAAATCAGTGACGGAAAAACAAAGGGAGATAACTAAATAATTAGTGATGCAAGAGTTGTCATTCTTGCGGGACACACCTTTGGGGTCGTGGTCTATGCATGTGTGAAGTTTCATGAAAATATTCCAAAGGGTGTTCGAGTTATGCTCCAGACACGAAATCAGTGCACGAAACAACAAAGGGAGATAACTAAGAAAAAATTAACGACGCAAGAGTTGTCATTCTTACGTGCGACACACCTTTGGGTCGTCTTCTATGCATGTGTGAAGTTTAATAAACTAGAAAAATGTGTTCATAGAACACGGATGTCCCACATATCGCTTTGATAATAAATGAGGCCAAATTGCAAGTCAAAATTTTCTTTTACCTGAGCGTTAAAGTTTTTGAAGCACCAAGTATGTGACCTTGACCCTGGCTTGGCGGGGGCAGGACAAACGTGGATTTGGCACAGGGCGGTAGAGGACCATTAGAGCAATGCATATATGAAATATGAAGTTGATCCGTGAAAGAAAACAGAAATTATAAGATATTTACCTGAGCGTGAAAGTTTTTGAAGCACTAAGTATATGATGTTAACCCTGGGCTTGGCGGGGGCGGGACGAACGTGGATTTGGCACAGGGCGGTTAGAGGACCATTAAGAGCAACGCATATATGAAATATGAAGTTGATCGTGAATGGAAAGAAAAATTATAATGATATTTACCTGAGCATTAAAGTTTTTGAAGCACCAAGTATGTGACCTTGACCCTGGGATTGGCGGGGGCAGGACGAACGTGGATTTGGCACAGGGCGGTAGAGGACCATTAGAGCAATGCGTATATGAAATATGAAGATGATCCATGAAAGAAAACAGAAATTATAAAGATACACCGAGCGTTAAAGTTTTTGAAGCACTAAGTATGTGACCTTGACCCTGGGCTTGGCGGGCAGGACGAACGTGGATTTGGCACAGGGCGGTAGACGACCATTAGAGCAACGCGTATATGAAATATGAAGTTGATCCGTGAATGGAAATAAAAATTATAAGATATTTACCTGAGCGTTAAAGTTTTTGAAACACCAAGTATGTGACCTTGACCCTGGGATTGGTGGGGCAGGACGAACGTGGATTTGGCACAGGGCGGTAGAGGACCATTAGAGCAATGTGTATATGAAATATGAAGATGATCCATGATCCATGAAAGAAAACAGAAAGTATAAGATATTTACCCAAGCGTTAATGTTTTTGAAGCACTAAGTATGTGACCTTGACCCTGGGCTTGACGGGGGCAGAACGAAACGTGGATTTGGCACAGGGCGGTAGAGGACATTAGAGCAATGCGTATATGCGTGTTCGAGTTATGCTCTGGATACAAAATCAGAGCACGAAACAACAAAGGGAGATAAGTAAACAAGAATTCCGCGGAATCAGATGCCTCGCCTTGTCCCGCCTTGACCTCGAGCCTGGGCCCGAAAGCAATTTTCACTGGCCCCCCGAACATATTATACAATTATTGACTAGTGAACCATAGAATATCAGATTATATTCTATGGCTCACTAGTCAATAATTGTTTTATTATATGATAATAGTCTGTATATAGCACTTACGACCTTATGCTACTAGACAAAAATTGAAAAAGAATTTGAAAAAAAAAATGAAAAAAAAAAATGGAAAAAAAGTTTAAAAATTAAAAATAATAATGCTCGCTACTGGAGCCCAGAATTTTTTTTAATAGTCCTATATTTATCTACATATATCTGCACAGGTCCACATAATGCCACAATATTTTCAACACAGTTTACGGAAATGTAATATACTGAGCAAAACTAGAAACGTCCCTCCATGTTTAAGGAAAGATTCATCAAAAACCAAAAGGGTTACTTTTAAAAATCAAAATGGAAAAACAAGTTCATTCATTTCTGTATCAAAGCCAATAAATTGCATTTGGATATCTTGTTAAATATTCGAGAGATAACCGGCCAAGGGCAGTAGGGGTCAAAATCAAAAATCACAAAAACTCAGAAATGTGTTACTTAATGTTTAGAGATGGAATTTCAATAAGTAATGTGGCAAATTCAGTAAATCTCGTTTAGTACCGAGTGTGGCCACCATTTGCATGAATGCATGCAATGATCCTACGCCGCATCGACGTGAACGTAAACGCCAATACCAGTGCGTTGGGCAAATTCCTCCATTCCCGTTGTAACGCCCGTGTAAGATCGCGAACATTGTCAATCTGATGGTTAGCTCGTGCTTTGCGGCCCAGCTCATCCCATATGTGCTCAATGGGATTGAGATCCTGGGAGACCGCGGGCCATGGCATGACGTCGACGTTGTTTTGCTGTAAGTATTGAGAGGTGACCCTGGCTACGTGAGGGCGGGCATTGTCGTGCATCAATGTCACACCAGGACCATGCTGACGGATAAATGGTAAGGCATGTGCATTTAGCACATCTGCAACATAACGTTGTGCATTGATGTTGCCCTGTACAACAACCAAATCTGTCTTCCGGTTTCCCATGATCCCACCCCAGACCATTACGCTCCCTCCCCCAAACCTGTTCTTCTCAACAATGCAACAATCGGTGAATCTTTCATTTTTACGCCTGTATACCCGTAATCTTCCGTCAGCATGACTAACTGTGAACCGAGATTCATCGGTGAACAAAACTCGGTTCCAGTCAGCCCTTCTCCAGTTCAGATGACGTCGCGCCCATAACAGTCTGGCACCACGGTGACGTTGGGTCATTATCTGACCAGCGTACGGGCGGCGTGCCCGGATTGGTTGGGCGTTACGACGTAACCGGTTGCGAATGGTCTGCCCTGAGACACCGTATCGCCTAGCAGTGACTGTGGCTGCCAATCGACGTTGACGTAAGTGCGTCAACGTAATGTAACGATCGGCTCTAGCCGTCGTTACACGAGGCCTACCAGGTCGCTGCCGGTCGTGAACACCCCACCCCAGTCTGCTGGTACCGGGCTGCAAGACGATCAATCGTCTTCCGACAGCAACCAAACCGAGGCGCGACCGCCCTGGCGGCCATCCCACCCGCAAGCATCCCAATTGCCTGATTTCGCTCGTTTTCGGAAAGCCGTGGCATATCGAAAACAGTGAAAAATTAAAAAAGTTTTTTAATTTTCCGAATAGCCCCTATCGCATGAATGGTACGACATGAACTGAATCACCTTATCGATGACAAGTATAGCGTGCACGTGCAAAAAGTGGAAATTAACGTTCCGGTCACTGGCCGCAATGTAAACCGTGTGTATCGGCTAAACTCTACACGATCGTATTCTGAACATCGCCACGGTTTAAAATACATGTACTTTGAACATGTGGTACATACATAGACAGAGCTACACAGGCTATAAAACAGGGACGTTTCTAGTTTTGTTGAGTATATAATCATTTACCTGTATAAATTACCTGTAAGTGGTCAGTGGTCAGTTGCACATGCTAGCACATGCACAGGTGAATAGTCTGTATATAGCACTTACGACCTTATGCTACTGGACAAAAATTGAAAAATAATTTGAAAAAAAAAATGAAAAAAAAAATGAAAAAAAAAAAAAAAAAAAAAAAAAAAAAAAAGTTTAAAAATAATAATGCTTGCTACTGGAGCCCAGATTTTTTTTCCAGTCAAATTGAAAAAATAAAAAAAATTTGCAAAAAAAAAATGAAAAAAAAAGATGATAAAAAAAAAAAAAAAAAAAAAATGACAAAAAAAAGTTTAAAAATAATAATGCTTGCTATTGGAGACCAGATTTTTTTTTAATAGTCCTATATTTATCTACATATATCTGCAGAGGTCCACATAATGCCACAATATTTTCAACACAGTACCCAATGTAGTGATTTACCTGTATAAATTACCTGGTCAGCAGTGGTCAAGCAGTGGTCAAGCAGTGGACATCTGCACATGCTAGCCCATGCTTAGCACATGGTTCTCCCAGTTTCTATTGTTCTCTCTACAGGTAAGTGGTGTACAGAGCACATGAGAAAAGGTATACAGAGCAGACGAGAAAACAGGTCTTCATGCATTATTGTCCAGTTTGTAGAGTGCGCAAAACAAAAAAGGGAGATAACTGAAAAATTAGCTACGCAAGAGTTGTCATTCTTGTGCGCGACACACCTCCGGGTCGTGGTCTATGCATGTGTGAAGTTTCATGAAAATATTCCAAAGGGTGGTCGAGTTATGCTCCGGACAGGAAATCAGTGAGCGAAAACAAAAAAGGGAGATAACTCAAAAATTAGCTATGCAAGAGTTGTCATTCTTGTGCACGACACACCTTCGGTTCGTGGTCTAATTGAATGTGTTAAGTTTCATAAAAATATTCCAAAGGGTGGTCGAGTTATGGTCAATCAGTGCGCGAAACAAAAAAGGGAGATAACTCAAAAATTAGCTATGCAAGAGTTGTCATTCTTGTGCGCGACACACCTTCGGGTCGTGGTCTATGCATGTGTGAAGTTTCATGAAAATATTCGAAAGGGTGGTGGAGTTATGCTCCGGACACGAAATCAGTGCGAGAAACAAAAAAGGGAGATAACTCAAAAATTAGCTATGCAAGAGTTGTCATTCTTGTGCGCGACACACCTTCGGGTCGTGGTCTATGCATGTGTGAAGTTTCATGAAAATATTCCAAAGGGTGTTCGAGTTATGCTCCGGACAAGAAGTGTCTACGGCGGACGCGGACCGCGGACGCGGACGCGGACGCGGCGCGCTGTCAAATCCATAGTATCCCCCGACGGTAGTCTGGGGGATACAATTATTGACTAGTGAGCCATAGAATATCAGATTATATTCTATGGCTCACTAGTCAATAATTGTTTTATTATATGATAATAGTCTGTATGTGGCACTTACGACCTTATGCTACTAGACAAAAATTGAAAAAGAATATTTTTTTTAATAGTCCTATATTTATCTACATATCATATCTGTCCACATATTGCCACAATATTGTCAACACAGTTTACGGAAATGTAATATAATAATTTACCTGTATAAATTACCTGTAATAAGTTAGTGGTCAGTTAGTGGTCAGTCTGGACATTTGCTGCCTTGACCTCGAGCCTGGGCCCGAAAGCAATTTTCACTGACCCGAACATATTATACAACTAGAAATGGACGCTTGTCGACAAGCGCATGTGTATCCCCCTCCCCAGATACACAAGTTGTTTGAAAAAAGGGTGTTCGAGTTATGCTCCGGAGACAAAATCAGTGCGCGGAAAAACAAATGGAGATAACTAAAAAATTAGTGATGTAAGAGTTGTCATTCTTGTGTGACACGACTTTAGGGTCGTGGTCTATGCATGTGTGAAGTTTTATGAAAATATTCCGGGTCGTGGTCTATGCATGTGTGAAGTTTCATGAAAATATTCCAAAGGGTGTTCGAGTTATGCTCCGGACACGAAATCAGTGCACGAAACAACAAAGGGAGATAACTAAGAAGTTAACGACGCAAGAGTTGTCATTCTTGCGTGTGACACACCTTTGGGTCGTTTTCTATGCATGTGTGAAGTGTAATAAAAAATATTCCAAAGGGTGTTCAAGTTATGCTCCAGACACGAAATCAGTACATGAAACAACAAAGGGAGATAAGTAAAACAAATTAACGATGCAAGAGTTGTCATTCTTGCGCGCGACACACCTTTGGGTCGTGGTCTATGCATGTGTGAGGTTTAATGAAAATATTCCAAAGGGTGTTCGAGTTATGCTCCAAACACGAAATCAGTGCATGAAACAACCAAGGGAGATAAGTAAACAAGAATTAGTAAACAAGGATTCCGCGGAATCAAATGCCTCGCCTTGTCCCGCCTTGTCCCGCCTTGACCTCGAGCCTGGGCCGAAAAGCAATTTTCACTGGCCCGAACATATTATACAATTATTGACTAGCGAGCCATAGAATATCAGATTATATTCGATGGCTCACTAGTCAATAATTGTTTTATTATATGATAATAGTCTGTATATAGCACTTACGACCTTATGCTACTAGACCTATATTTATCTACATATCATATCTGCACAGGTCCACATATTGCCACAATATTGTCAACACAGTTTACGGAAATGTAATATAGTAATATACCTGTATAAATTACCTGTAATAAGTTAGTGGTCAGTTAGTGGTCAGTCTGGATATTTGCACATGCACAGGTGAATGGTTCTCCCAGTCACTATTGTTTAACCAGAGAAGACTATTGTTCTCTCTACAGGTAAGGTGTACAGAGCACACGAGAAAACGGGTCTTTATGCATTATTGTCCAGTTTGTAGAGTACGCGAAACAAACAAGAGCTGTAGGAGAACAGCATAGCTCGACTACGAGGGTTGTCGATGTACACATAGCTTGACAAAGAAGGTGGCTGCGGCCTGCATAAAAACCTTAACCAAGGTTGACTAAAAACATTAACCAAGGGAAACTAGAAATGTGGCCGGTCGGCACACGAATACCCCCACTGGCAGCCAAAGAAAACGAGGCATTTTTGATTATAAGCCATTTAGCCGAGCGTTAAGGTTTCAAATGCATCAAGTCTGTGACCTTGACCCTGGGCATAGTGTGATAATCCATGCATCGGTGTAGAAGATATAGAGCGGAAGGGAATTCAATAGGTTTGACCTTTGACCTTCAACTATGACCTTGACCTTGGACGTAGGTGCGTGGTTATTGATCGAGACACACCTTCTCATCCTGAGAAACATTTGTGCCAAGGCATTTGATAATCCATGCATCGGTGTAGAAGATATAGAGCGGAAGGGAATTTCAATAGGTTTGACCTTTGACCTTCAACAGTGACCTTGACCTTGGACGTAGGTGCATGGTTTTTTCCAAGTATGGTTGCTGTAGGACCCAGGAAGTATTTCATATACAAGCTTGAGTAAAAAACCGTAACCAAGGGAGATAACTAAGTAATCCAAGGATAAAAGTAGGTCAAGGTCAAATATAGGTCAGGGATTATTGATGTACATCACTAGGAGATGAAGTTGTCCAAGTATGGTTGATGTAGGCCCAGAAGTATTCCATATACAAGCTTGACTATAAACATTAAGCAAGTAATTCAAGGTTAAATGTAGGTGAAGGTAAAATAAAGGTCAGGGGTTATTGATGTACATCCCTATGAGAAAAAGTTATCCAAGTATGGTGTCTGTATGCACAATAGTATTCCATCAACAAGCTTGACTAAAAAAGCTTAACCAAGGGGAATTAAGTAAGTAATTTAAGGTTAAATGTAGGTCAAGGTCAAATATAGGTCAGGGGTTGTTGATGTACATCACTAGGAGATGAAGTTGTCCAAGTATGGTTGGTGTAGGGCCATGAGTATTCCATCTACAAGCTTGACTAAAAACCTTAACCAAAGAGAATTAAGTAAGTAATTCAAGAGGAAATGTAGGTCAAGGTCAAATATAGATCAGGGGTTATTGATGTACATCACTATGAGAAAAGGTTGTTCAAGTATGGTGTCTGTATGCACAATAGTATTCCATGTACAAGCTTGAGTAAAAAGCTTAACCAAGGTCGAGTAAAAACCTTAACCAAGGGGAATTAAGTAAGTAATTCAAGGTTAAATGTAGGTGAAGGTCAAATATAGGTCGGGGTTTTTGATGTACATCACTAGGAGATGAAGTTGTCCAAGTATGGTTGGTGTAGGGCCAGGAGTATTCCATCTACAAGCTTGACTAAAAACGTTAACCAAGGGGAATTAAGTAAGTAATTCAAGAGGAAATGTAGGTCAAGGTCAAATATAGATCAGGGGTTGTTGATGTACATGACTAGGAGATGAAGTTGTCCAAGTATGGTGGGTGTAGGGCCAGTAGTATTCCATATAGAAGGTTGACTAAAAACCTTAACCAAAAGGAATTAAGTAAGTAATTGAAGAGGAAATAAAGGTGAAGGTCAAATATAGATCAGGGGTTATTGATGTACATACCTATGAGAAAAGGTTGTCGAAGTATGGTGTCTGGATGCACAATAGTATTCAATGTACAAGCTTGAAAAAAAACCTTAACCAAGGTTGACTAAAAACCTTAACCAAGGGGAATTAAGTAAGTAATTCAAGAGGAAATATAGGTCAAGGTCAAATATAGATCAGGGGTTATTGATGTGCATCACTAGGAGAATGAAGTTGTCCAAGTATGGTGGGTGTAGGGCCAGTAGTATTGCATATACAAACTTGACTAAAAACCTTAACCAAGTTTGACTAAAAACCTTAACCAAGGGGAATTAACCAAGTAATTCAAGAGGAAATGTAGGTCAAGGTGAAATATAGATCAGGGGTTATTGATGTACATCACTAGGAGATGAAGTTGTCCAAGTATGGTGGGTGTAGGGCCAGTAGTATTCCATATACAAGCTTGACTAAAAACCTTAACCAAGGCGTGACGGTGACGCCGACGCCGACGCCGGGGTGACAACATAAGCTCTACTTATTCTTTGAATAGTCGAGCTAAAAAGGGAGATAACTAAAAAATTAGCTACGCAAGAGTTGTCATTCTTGTGTGAAGTTTCATGAAAATATTCCAAAGGGTGGTCGAGTTATGCTCAATCAGTGTGCGAAACAAAAAAGGGAGATAACTAAAATATTAACTATGCAAGAGTTGTCATTCTTGTGCGCGACACACCTTTGGGTCGTGGTCTATGCATGTGTGAAGTTTCATGAAAATATTCCAAAGGGTGGTCGAGTGTCTGCGGCGGACGCGGACACTAACGCGGACGATGTTCAGTGTCAAATCCATAGTATCCCCCGACGAAGATTTTTAAACGTGTTCAATATCACTGTTGAAAATGATTGATAATTTGAAGGTAAAAAAGTATTTTCATTGTGCATGTAGTATTAAAATATAGCATAAAATGAGGTGTACGTGTAAGAATGATGGCAATATATACATGATATTAAAAAACTTTTCATGAGGGAAAATTATTTAGGCATATATTTTTGTGATGCCTCAATTTGAGCCAGGGGTGGTCCCTTTGTAAAATATGTATGGGCCAATGGCCCCAAATGCTGAAATCCTAGATTGAACTCTGGAAACCACGTGGCAGTCCACAATGATTGAATAATTCGGAACAGTATCAGAGTATGGTGGGTGGACAAAATAACAACAAAAGCCACTTCATATGCAAATATGCGCTAAAAAGTCCTTGAATTTAGTCAAGCATACCCGACTCATAACTGGTCACAATTCTATGTTGGCGCTAGGATTGTGATAACAAGGGAATGACCAGGGAGTTTCTCACCCACTAATCAAGACGATCGCCACGAAGGTCAAGGTCACCAAGGTCAAAAGTGAATGTTCTATTGATGCAGTTTGGCAAGGATTCGAGGACGACTAACGGATCATCATCTGGAGGTATTCAACATTTAGACGTTTATCCAAAATTATCGACAAGGTTAGTCACCAACGCGAAGGTCAATGTGAAAATGACAGTGATAGTCATCAATGATAGCCATCAATGCGAGGAAGAGCGAATCTCCAATGAGATTAACCTATTGATTTACAGGTCAAAAGTGAAAGTGAATGGGTTTGTCCTAACAACAGTTTAAAGTCTCATCCAACAGACCAGTGGGATGGAAATACTATGAAAGTATTTCTGATGCCCAAGGCGAGGAGGTTTGAAGTCACAGCCTCCGGATTGGAAGTCAGGTGTTCTAACTCCTAGGGCACAAGCCATCCATCAATGCGAGGAAGCTATCGAGGACGTTTGGTAATGATCTAACGAATGGATGAGGATGAGGTATGCATCATTTGGATGTACATCCAAAATAATTAACACAACGGTTATGGTCACTAAGGTGAAGGTCACGGTCACCCGAATGCCACTGGATTGATGGCTATCAATGTGAGGAAGCTGTTGATGAAGTTTGGCAATGATATGACTACTGGATCAAGAGATATGCGACATTTGGACTATGTGCAAACATCAAACAAACATGAGAAATGTTAAGGTCACCAAGGTGAAGGTCAATGCCACGTGAATGACACTGGCTGGGTAGCTATCAATGTGAGGAAGCTATTGATAACGTTTGATAATAACCGCCATAAAGAAATATGGAGAAATTGGCTACATCTCTTCGACGACCAGTTTCAACTTACTATCTGATATATCGTTGTCGGCTATAGCTTTCGACACGATAACATCGATACTGTTTTTCTTCGACCTCGCAAGAACTGCTATTCGGTCATGCTTGTGACTCTTGGCCTCGACCTTGCGGGCCACCAGTCTGCTCGTCATGCAAAGCAGGCTTGCCCCTGCGATCGCACTCAAGGCCACCGCAATCGGCACGGCAACGACTGTTGATAATAAAGACACACTCCCCATCCCGCTCACAACGGAAGCTGAGGGTAGCGTGGTATTCACCTCCTCGACGACATTTACTGCCCGCCTATATGTTTTTGCATGACCCGTCTGTGTCTGTCCCTCATGCTGGAGAATATGTTGTATCTGGACTATCCTGGCCATCCTAAAAGAGGTCCGGTCAGCCGCCCCAGACGGTAGCTCAGGATATAATGTTTCGGTAGCCATGTTCTCTATAAATGAGCTCGATGAATGCATTCACAACGGTCCTACTCGAGGTGTTTTGAGGAGCAGATTCCGTTCTGAAATTTACAACACTTCCGGCTGCGACTTCAATTGGTGGGTCGAAGATATTAAATGCAGATCTGTAGCCCGCGTGCTTGGTCACGCCGTGGACCTGCCGCTCGCCATTCAGGACGATGTTCAGTCGGACCTCGGGTGTTGCCTTTCCGCTAGCATAGGCCCATTCGCGAAATTTGACCCGCCATGAACATGGGAAAGCCCATGTGTCGGTTGCTAGCATTGCTACCGAAAGAGTAGTCATGGTCTCCTGAATGCAATCCGCCTCGTTCTTCAGCGCAAATCGCAATAACTATGCTCATTATTCGGTTATTTCGAGAACGGCTGAAATCGGGTAATCGTTATTTAATTCTTGCGCTTAATCATCGAGAATAGAGATCTCCAATTCGTGGATGTGCCCCGATTCCACACGGTTCATCTCGGGGTTTGGGAAGTCTAAGGTCAGCGTCTCGCCATAGAAGCAGTCGCTGGCATGCACAACCTTAAGGAGAGTACTGGGCTCCCTGTCTAACGTGTTGTATGATGTGTTCAGTTGACCCAGGTTGACCCTGAGCGTTTTCGTGAAGGTGAAGTGAAGCCCAAGAGCCCGTCGCCGACGTGCTCGCCAGGGTCAAACCAATCGCTGTTGCCGGAGTATGTTGTTGTAAAACCGAACCGCACGGCCTACGGCGGGGAGATCTTTACCGTTTACTGTCAAAACCAGGTGAACTTCGCCGTATGGTGCGCAACAGCCAGATGTGGGGTTTCCTGGCAGGGCCATATGGCCGCGGAGAGAACCTTCATGAGGGCCGTTTTTAACTTTCACGTGTACTACACCACTAGGCGGATTCTGAAGAACAGAAAATCGCTCAACCGCAAGACGGCGCCTGGAATCACGTTTCCAACGCCTACAACCGTCAGGCATTTGAAAGACTTTTGAGTCTCACGGGACACGCACTGGTGCCAGAAAGAATTTCCGAGCAGCACTGGCCTTGGGGATGTTCTCATTCGGGGACACGGGGCTTGGATGCAGACAGAATTTAGGCACGATAACTCCGGCGACCACATCACTAGTCGAAACGCCGGGAATTTTTACCCCGCAACGATGACCTTCGGGCCGGAATTGTCTGGCGGTCGGCACTGTGGTGTCTCGTCCTGCGATTGGCTCCCCTCACCCTCCAAACAAGCCCACGTTGATTATATTCAGCAAGCTGCTGGGTCCCAGGACGCTTGGGGCACATCTATGTTAGACAAGGGCCCAGGGTTCACGCAGGCCGGGGTTCCTCGCCTCAACGACTCCAATCGCACATACGTCTGGGCCATCCTCAGCACACAGGCGCAAGCTAGCAGCTCTATATTGGGAACGGGAACAGCGTTCGGTACCCATAAACAGTTTGTGACAAATGTAGAGGACGCCATTTTACTCCGTTAACCTCTCGACGGCGATCCAGCAGTATCAATACTTTTTACAGTATGCTGGCACCCCAGTGGACCATGTATTTGGAATCGGCGTGTATATGGCACAGAGCAACATGGAACTACGAGACAACCGGGTTAACGGTTACAATAATCATATTGTAATTGCCACCACCCAACAAAAGATAGGCCATAAAGGAAACGTGAACAAAGCTAACATCCCATCCACGGCAACTGGAACCGACTTCGTAAAACCGCAGCTACCGCTAGCGCCCATTGTTGGGTCGACGCGCAAGGAATCGGCGCACCAGGATTCGGCGCGGCATCCCACGAGGCCGAAAATGTGGGGCTCATCGTCGCCCTCGTGGCGATCGGGCTAATCGCGCATTGGTTTTGACCTAAGAAACTCTCAGGTGGTGAACAGTAGGAGGCCAGCGACCGCGAGGACCATGGCCCAAACATTCTCGGTAAGCCATCTGGCAGTTTTCGACAAAATGGATAGAAAGAATGAGACGAGCCCGCCTATCATCCCAGGCAGTGTGGCAGCCACTTTCCCGGTTAATTTGGCTCGGAGATTGGCGATTAGCTGCTTTTTTACCCACTCATTGGCTCCGCCGGAAGGGGCCGTAGGCAGTGGGGTTGGCACAACTGCAGCACCGCCACCTGTGAGAGCTAAAACTAGGGTCAATATAGTCATGCCGAGCGCTGTGAGGATGCTTACTATCGTGACGCACTGCTCTATGAACGCTCACTGAGTGTCGTGTCCTCATGCAGGACCCGCAAGATTTTTTAGCGAATCAGATTTATTTGGGTGCGGAGCGTCTCACGGTTAGCCGAGGAAGCCTCCAAGTGAACTTCTCTTTCATCCGCAACGCCCGTGGGCGTTCAGTGATCCGCCGCTTATCTTCATCATCATGAGCTTCTTCCAGTTTTCTTTTTTCTAGCGTGATATGTTTATCGAGCTTGGACAATTTGGCGAGGTTAAGGACCAGTTCGCCCGGGTATGTCTGCAGAGCTTTGTTAAGTCCCTGGACCTCGCGAAGGTTTAACGATTGGCCATCTTCATCTGTCACATTTTCACTGAACGTGGTCTCCATTGTGCGAATAGCATCGGTGACGACGCGCGGGATCTCGCTGAGCTCGACTGTTTCTATCGCGGCAATCGTCTTCCCCATCGTTTCATCGGCAGACTGGAGGGTTTTTACCATCTTTTGAGACAGCTGCGGCCGGTCCTTGATCACTCCAAGGGCTCGATCGAGGAGTACTTCATATTTGTTTACAGAAGAGGTGCTGAGGAACCGGGCTGGGTTGTTCTTAAATGTCAGCAACTTCCAGTCCTTTCCCCACTGTACCCACAGGTCTCCTCTGTTAGAGCTGCGGAACTCCAAATTGGCCTTGATGCCATATTGGATACTTGACTCTTCCACCGTTTCACCAGAAACTCTGTTTCCCCGATAGGCGCCAAATCATCTTTGGCGATCCCCGCAGGAATCTCGGTAACGCACGCCCATGCCGGGGTCTCGGGTGAGACCTACCACATGTCGTCGACGTTGTCTTCTCGGTCGTCTATTGTGAAATTGACGTCGTCCATACTTCGTATTAAAGGCTTCCATCCGTCGGTTTAATACAATATCGAAATGTCTTCAACCTTGGGGACTGTCAGCCTCGCTTTCACTATCTTACTGACGTCGACAGAACCTGGGCCGCGCCACCGTCAAGAAGACCACGACAACAATTTTGGTAATGAGGTGATGTCAATCGATGATAGCGATGTCTACTGTTGCTACCAAGACCTGTGGAAGACCGCGCAAGAGCGTGAAATGCGGCATATCAGGGTATTGATACCAGCAACCGTCATAACATAACCAGGATTAGAATCGGGGATGGTAACATGGCAGTCAATGTTGCGAGCGACAACGCAATCGCGGCTGCTTACGGCAACCGCTTCTACATCCCACTCGACTTTGAGCTGCTGGAGAGCCACATGCCATACTATCAGAGTGCTTTGGCGGACCGCCTCGAATACGAACTAACGTTCAACGACTATGACCGAGTTCTCATATCCACTGAAGTGGCATCGACGTATTCGATCGAAAATGTTTCACTGGAGTACGACATGGTCATGATGCTTGAACTCACGCGATTGATTAGAAACCAGTATGCCGGGCGTGTTGCCATACTTTATGACCGAGTTCTTCAGCATCGCAAGACACCGAAAGACAAAAGCGACACATTGTGGAATATTAACATCCACACCCGCTCGATGAAAGGCATACTGATGTTGTTCGAGGATGCCCGGATCGGGGTCGGGGCTAGAAAAAGCGACAGATTTTATAACCGCAAAATCACCAAGGTCGAGGTGACGATTGAGGGGATCCCCAACCAGCTCTACAGCCAGGGCCTACGCACTTACCAGCCAAAAAGCAGTTTGCTGCTGGCTCCAGAGGTTGCCGCAGTGGCCAAAGACCTGCAGTTCGCGAACGTCTCTCTGGCGGAGTTCCCGACTTCGAAGTACGCGCTATGGCTAGACATGCGAACCAGCGACGATGACGATGGTAGGGGGCGCCGAGTAGAGAATGCCTCCGAGGGTGTGACGATCCAATATTTTTTACTTTAATTTCAGTTATATTCGGCAAATAAATAAAATAATATCTGATTAGGGGCTACATCATTCATTTGACATTGTATGGTACGGTATTGTACTGTAGACTTTGTATTTTGGTTGCAAACATGATCCTGTCTGTTTTGTAATGAAACAGTATAGGTCATTTTTCTTTAGGTGGACATCTCCCTCAAAATTGTTACTAAAATTTCAGTATGGTGCATAAGACCAGATGGCCGCGGCCCGCATGTCGAGCCCGCTGAGGCATTTGATGTTCTCTCAGAGTGTATTTACTTGAAGTTTGAATTAAGGGTTGTGGAGATATAAGGTATGTAAAAGCTTTAACGCAAATGTTAAAGTCATTTGACTTTGATCTTAGGCATGTGGGCCGCATGGGTGGGCTATAGAATGAAAATATGGATGATAATAAAGAATTATTTGAAGTTTGATGTAAATCAGAGTAAGTGTTGTGGAGATATAAGGTATGTAAAAACTTTAACACAAATTTCAAAGTCATTTGACCTTGACCTTGGGCATGTGGACCACATGGGCAGGCTATAGAATGAAAATATGGTTGATGAATAAGAAGTATTGGATGTTGGACGTAAATCGGAGTAAGTATTGTGGAAATAATAGGTATGTAAAAACTTTAACACAAATTTCAAAGTTATTTGACCATGACCTTCGACATGTGGACCACATGGACAGGCTATGGAATGAAAATATGGATGATGAAAAATATTGGAAGTTGGAAGTAAATTGGAGTCACAATTGTGGAGATTTCAGATATGAAAAAACTTTAACGCAGATCTTATAATAACGCAAACTTCTAAGTCATTTGGCCTTGACCTCGGGGCACAGGGGCCGCATGAGTGGGACATAGAATGAGTATATGGATGCTGCCCAATAAGCATACAAAGTTTCAAGCAAATCCGACTTACGATTACAGAGATAGTAGGTATTTGAAAACTGTAACGTAAATTTTGACAAAAATTTAACGCAAACTTCTAAGTCATTTGACCTTGATCTTGGGCACAAGGGCCGCATGAGTGGGATACAGCATGAATATATGGATGACGACATATAAGCATATGAAGTTTCAAGTCAATGTGACTTAGGATTGCAGAGATATAATAAGGTATTTAAAAACTTATAATGGCATTATAATACATTTGTATCGGAAACATCGCATTCGGGACATCATTTTGTACTATTTTGGCTTTACTTCAGACAGCGTAATCTCGTTTATATGTAACAGATTACAATTAGCTTTATACATTGCGTCTTCGGATGGTATTCCCGACGTGCGCTGATAAAAATGGACAAACTTCACAAAATGTTGGACCCTAGTCCACCAGGGACACCAACTACACAATTGTCTACCGATTGGGATAAATGTGCTCCGTGCCAGGAGGATACATCCGACATATTATTTGGTGACCTTCATATCGAGATGATAGCGATGAAGATGATATGCGACCTTCTTTCTGACAGCGGTTGGACGTCTGCACTGACAGACGTTTCTGTTGTTTCATCTGGGAGAGCAGATTCCTTTCTCAATGCGTCCCATGTAACGCGTTACAGACACTCCCACCAGATCACAGCTTCATCAAACTGGAACTGATCGTGATGATGTTTGTTAGATCAAGAAGAGAAGCTGACTTCCTACTTTATATTGATTCTCTAACAAAGATAGTACCATGGTTCTTTGCGTTAGCTCACGCTCATTAGGCCAGGTGGATACTAAGTCATCTGCGAGACATGACTACACTGCATACAAACCACCCTGACGTGCATGCAGAGTTTGCCAAAGGCCACATCACAATGAGAAAGACTGCACGTCTGTTCTCTGCTATCGCTACAGATCAGGCCCATAAACAGAATAATGCCAAAGTGAGAGGGTATGGTCTAACAGAGATCCCATCTGCATTGCGACGATGGATGGTATCTGGACCCGAAATGGCGAGACTGGACCGAAATGAGTTAAAAAGTTAACCAGAAAGACCAGAACACTCATGTACAGGTATATTTTGTTCGGGACGTGGACTCACTGACAAAAGTTGTAGAGGAAATGGGGAATACGTTTACTGATAGTAGCAATGAACTACTGGTACTATACGCCAAATATACATGCATTCTGAATTCAGAAGTAATATCTTCTGTACGCCATATTGAGGAACTTGGCCAGAAGCGATATGAGGCATATGCACAAGTTCACCTTACAAGCCAAACAACCTATATTGCCGACCCTATCAAGATTAACTAGATTTGTCAGTAAGCGGGGGCTTACGGAATACCCCCCCGCGTCAGCCCTGACCTAGAATGAATTAGGCTTAACAAAGGTAAACATACATTCCAGCTCGCATACTTTTCAGATAAAAGACTATGTCAGCACATATGGAGAGTGCGATGGTGGTTCCAGTTGAAAAAAGCAAACTAGACATTCTAAGTCCATGACCTTGACACCTGGCATAAATGGGGGTCATAGAGGTTTGTTACAGAATGATGTATGAGTGTCAGAGAAGGGCCGGGTAAAATATCACTGCATTCCGCAAAAGGAAAGAGAAGTTAAAAGGAAATTTACAATTGTTAAGTTTTCGTTTTTTTCTAAGTTTCTAAGTCCGTGACCTTGACTCCTGGCATAAATGGGGGTCGTAGGTTTGTTGCAGAATGATGCATGAGTGTCAGAGAAGGGGCGGGTAAAATATGAAAGATTTCCGCAAAGGGAAAGAGAAGTTAAAAGGAAATTTACAATTGTTAAGTTTTCGTTTTTTTTCTAAGTTTCTAAGTCCGTGACCTTGACCCCTGGCATAAATGGGGGTCGTAGGTTTGTTGCAGAATGATGTATGAGTGTCAGAGAAGGGGCGGGTAAAATATGAAAGATTTCCGCAAAGGGAAAGAGAAGTTAAAAGGAAATTTACAATTGTTAAGTTTTGTGACGGACGGAAACACGGAAACACGGAAAGAAAGACGGACGGACGGACAGACGGACGGACAAGCTGACTCCAGTATACCCCCCCACAACTTTGTTGCGGGGGGGTATAACAATCCCTATGCAATCGATCCCCAGTACGTGATGAATCAAAGTCACAGCTGCAGCTCTCGTCTCTGAAGATTGACTGTTCCCTATTTTGTTATCGAGATTTTATGTAACGTTAAAAACGAAAGGTACTAAATCTGACCTCGTAGGCTGTTTATGCTCCCTGTGATACAGAATGCTCCAATTTCCACGACTGATGATGTCATCATTGACGGTGCTGCCATAGTCATCATGCTTCGACCTCGCCTTACCATGACATTTAATGACTATGCAACGGATATATTCATAATTGCAGTATGCAAGTATGCTGGATGTAGTTTGGGATGATCATAAGACAAATAGTTTGAAGGCAGGTACACGAAGCAAGAGAGGCAGACGTGTAGCACCATCAAATACAGTTCCTGAAAACTGGCAAGAGTTTCTTCCGATTGACAAGATGGGACTATTTGCCTGTCTGGCAACATGTCTAGCATCGCATTGAAACTGACATCTTGTACCCTGTACCCATGAGGAAGCTGATACCCATATTTTTATTCATGTGGAAGATGCCGCGAAAGAAGAATATACACAAATATCGATACTTACTGTTGACACGCATGTTCTCGTTATGGCAGTAACACCAGCCAAATGTCTTGATACTCAGTTGTGGGTAGCATTTAGAACAGGAAAACATTTCCAGCTCTTGTCCGCACATGGTATTGCAAGGAAATTGGGCACAGATCAGTGTGTTGCTTTACTAATGTTTCACTTATTTACGGGATGCGACACAGTATCATGTTTTAGCGTAGGGGTAAGCGGACTGCCTGGGACACTTGGAAGGCATATGGTGAAGTAAGTTTTGTTGTATGACCGGACAAGCGTACTTTATAATGCCAATGAGGCGCGAAAGCAGCTCTTTACTCAAAACACTTGATAATATCCCACCTACAAAATCAGTGCTTATACAGCACACGAGAAGAGCGGCATATCAATCAAGTGACTGCCGGTGTCAAATGATGATTGCAGCCCCGGTGCTTCCATCACTAAGTGATTGGGGTTGGAAAAAAGGCAAAAATAATGAGTGAGAATTATTCTGGACTACTCAGTCAGAAGCTACAAAAGCTTGCCGAGATCTCTGTAAAAAGGGATACAGGGGACAGTGCACATGTAATAAGACAAACTTCCATGTACTGCTCTGTGCCAGTGTGGTGGTGAATGTAAACAATGTGTTTTATATTTATTTTCTTTTTAGTTACAAACATACATGTTACATAATGCAAACGATGTTAAATACACGCAACATAGGTTATTTTCAGTTCAAATATTGAATATCTGAGACACAGTGTCATTAACAGTAATTTAAAATGTGAACACACATACACGTACTTGCCAGACTTTATTAATTACTATTCATGTACCAGGTACAAATCATCATTTTATAGTAAATATGTAACTGATGGCATATTTTGTTAACTACATGGATCAAATAGTAGCACGTATGCATATCATATATGTATACCTGTAAGGGATGTTTAATGCCAGTCATCAGTATTAAACATTCGTAATAGTTTACAGACATACCCATCAGTGTAGCCTTGTGAAAACACTGAACAATTTGCCGAATGTAAAATCACATGTAATTTAGTGTGGGTGGGGAAATGTTACAGTTTTCCTTACTACAATAGTAAAGACATGAATCACTTCTGTGTTTTGTTTGCATTCATCATTCCAAATACCATCTACACTTAAGGTGGCATACCTAAGACTTAGTGGTATATCACTATCAAATAGATCAGACAAATAAACTTTGAAAATATAAGATATTTTTAAAATACAACATATTTTTGTGCTATTGTGGTGGCCATTTTTAAAACAGCCGCCATTTTCAGATATGTACATGATATTTATGTGATTGATATTCAAATCTATGATACTATATACGTTGTGGGATAAAAAAAGAATGATAGTATTACTATTTCAGTGAAATTATGCCAGTTACCCATATCCACTTAACATTGTTGGTGGCCATTTTGGAAATTGTTCGCCTTTATGTCTCCATCTGTGCCAACAGGAAAGCATTTCTACGCTTGTTTATAATCGTTGTAAAATGAATACAGTTTAAATGAATGTGCATGGCAGACAATTATATGCATTGATAGGGTCATCGAGGGAAACATGCCGACAGTATGGCTACCTACATGTATGTACAAACATTAGTTGCGCCTGACTTTAAAGGTACCCCCTGTCATCTGTAATAGAGCTATGCGGTCAACAGCATTTTCCTGTAGAGTAGTCTGGCGTATGACCAGTGTTCAGTTTCCACAGCAATATCAGAGGTGATGGTGTAAATAGACAGAGAGAGGGAGAGGGAGAGGGAGAGAGGGAGGTGTTTTTTTTATCCCACAACGTATATACATGTAGTATCATAGATTTGAAAATCATTTACATAAATATCATGTACATATCTGAAAATGGCAGCAGTTTTAAAAAATTGCCACCTCAATAGCATATATATTTAGTAACAAAGCATGCGCGTTTCGTGAAAAGCAAGCGCGCGTTTTGTGAAAACCCAGAAATAAAGTAAAGTTGATATTTTTTAAGCTATTCAGTTAAGATTTTTTTTCGAGAATAGTCGCTAAAGTTCGGTTATGTCAATATATTTTACTTTAAGATAACGAGAATTAGCTGTATAAATGACAGACGATAATAAGTTGTTGGAGGTCAATCGATGAGTCCAAATATAGATAGACCAGGTGTATTATCATATCATAGCCTCGTTTTCGTGTATAATAACTAAATGATAAAGTGCACGTGCATGCATGTCAATATAATAGTGTCTCTTGGTGCACAAAGATACATGTAGTGTGGCTCAGTGGTATCGAAGCGGGAGAATATCCATACGCTTGCATAACTTTTGTTCAATTTATCTGGTCGAGAGTTCGAACCTCACAAAACGCATTACTTTGTCGATACCATTCTGTTCTTTTTATGACTGCTTGCTGGAGAAAGGAATAAGTGAAACGGTGAAGGTTATCACTATTGCTGTATGACCTCAATGTGACACGATCGGCGAGAACATACTCCAGATTCTTCATGTACACACATATGAAATGTGCATTTAGTTATTAGTTTTCTTCAAAGTGAGATTAACGTTCTACATGTAATCTATCTCATGCTTAGTTAATGTAATTTGTAAGAGCAACACATATAAAAAAGAAATATATAATAAAATACTAGAAAAAGTCGATGGCGCGCCATCGCAATATACCCACTTTCCCCAAATGCTAAGTCCGAAAGGGGGAGGTAATCCATGATGGAGGGTCGGATAAAAAATCCGAATTCACTTTGCGCATGTGCACATGATAACGAAGCTACATAGCAAATATGAGGCGCGTATGTATGAAGGTGAAAAAGTTTTTCGAGTTACAAGGAAAAAATGGGAAATTCTGAGTGGGAAAGGGGGAGGTAATCGATGATGGAGGGTCGGATCAAAAATGGGAATTCACTTTGCGCATCTGCACATGATAACGAAGGTACATACTAAATATCAGGCGCATAGGTATGAATTTTTTTTCGTTACGGAAAAAATTGGAAAATCGGATCCAAAAGGGGGAGAATCCAGGAGGGTCGTATCGAGTACAAGGAATTGGAAAACAGTCCAAAATTTGGGGGAGATAATCCATGATGGAGGGTCGATGAAAAATCGAATTCACTGCGCATTGCACATGATAAACGAAGCTACATAGCAAATATGAGGCGCGTAGGTATGAAGGTGAAAAAGTTTTTCGAGTTACAAGGAAAAAATGGGAAATTCTGAGTCCGAAAGGGGGAGATAATCCATAATGGAGGGTCGGATCAAAAATCCGAATTCACTTTGCGCATCTGCACATGATAACGAAGCTACATAGCAAATATGAGGTGCGTAGGTATGAAGGTGAAAAAGTTTTTCGAGTTACAAGGAAAAAATGGGAAATTCTGAGTCCGAAAGGGGGAGATAATCCATGATGGAGGGTCGGATGAAAAATCCGAATTCACTTTGCGCATCTGCACATGATAACGAAGCTACATAGCAAATATGAGGCGCGTAGGTATGAAGGTGAAAAAGTTTTTCGAGTTACAAGGAAAAAAATGGGAAATTCTGAGTCCGAAAGGGGGAGATAATCCATGATGGAGGGTCGGATGAAAATTCCGAATTCACTTTGCGCATCTGCACATGATAACGAAGCTACATAGCAAATATGAGGCGCGTAGGTATGAAGGTGAAAATGTTTTTCGAGTTACAAGGAAAAAATGGGAAATTCTGAGTCCGAAAGGGGGAGATAATCGATGATGGAGGGTCGGATGAAAAATCAGAATTCACTTTGCGCATCTGCACATGATAACGAAGCTACATAGCAAATATGAGGTGCGTATATATAGGTATGAAGGTGAAAAAGTTTTTCGAGTTACAAGGAAAAAATGGGAAATTCTTAGTCCGAAAGGGGGAGATAATCCATGATGGAGGGTCGGATGAAAAATCCGAATTCACTTTGCGCATCTGCACATGATAACGAAGCTACATAGCAAATATGAGGCGCGTAGGTATGAAGGTGAAAAAGTTTTTCGAGTTACAAGGAAAAAATGGGAAATTCTGAGTCCGAAAGGGGGAGATAATCGATGATGGAGGGTCGGACGAAAAATCCGAATTCACTTTGCGCATCTGCACATGATAACGAAGCTACATAGCAAATATGAGGCGCGTAGGTATGAAGGTGAAAAAGTTTTTCGATGTTACAAGGAAAAAATGGGATAAATTCTTAGTCCGAAAGGGGGAGATAATCCATAATGGAGGGTCGGATCAAAAATCCGAATTCACTTTGCGCATCTGCACATGATAACGAAGCTACATAGCAAATATGAGGCGCGTAGGTATGAAGGTGAAAAAGTCGAGTTACAAGGAAAAAATGGGAAATTCTTAGTCCGAAAGAGATAATCCATAATGGAGGGTCGGATCAAAAATCCGAATTCACTTTGCGCATCTGCACATGATAACGAAGCTACATAGCAAATATGAGGCGCGTAGTATGAAGTGAAAAAGTTTTTCGAGTTACAAGGAAAAAAATGGGAAATTCTTAGTCCGAAAGGGGGAGATAATCCATGATGGAGGGTCGGATCAAAAATCCGAATTCACTTTGCGCATCTGCACATGATAACGAAGCTACATACCAAATATCAGGCGCGTAGGTATGAAGGTGAAAAAGTTTTTCGAGTTACAAGAAACGTGACGGACGGACGGACGGACGGACGGACGTACGGACGTTCTTACTTTCAGGTAACTATGTGGCTTATCGCATGTTAAATATTAGCCACATAAAACCACTTTTAGCCACATAAAACGATATCTTAGGTGGCTAATTGTAACCAACCCTATCCTTTAACAAGTCCATAACCCTGTGGGGCTAGCCACATAAGTACCTGAATGTCTGCCCGGACGGACGTACGGACGTACGGACGGACGGACACCCGTGATGAAAACAATATACCCATTTTTTTTTTACAAAAAAGTGGGTATAATAATAAACAAATCAAAATATATGTGTATATATGTATGAAAAACTAAGATTTGTCGTCTTTGATAACTATTTTGTTGTATTATATTGTATGCTCAATGGCCAGTAGGCCTATTGCTGAATAATATACCATATATATATATATATGAAAAACTAAGATTCGAACTCACGACCTACGGCATTGATATCCGTCGCTATAACCCCTCGACTACATAAGACTTGATGACAAATTTCAAAATCAATATTGAAGAGCAAGACAAGCACGGGTATATGTACCTGTCTCATCTATTCTGTGTTTTGTTTATGACCGGTTTGTTTGTAAACAAGTAGTAAGTTATCGTCTGCGGACTTTACATGAAACACAGATGGTTGTCAAAGGTCAGTCAGACAGTTAGTGATGAAAGGCTGGGCAGACAGACAGTGCTCAAACATCAACATTATTTGAACAAGACACATCAACTTGAAGCCAGCATAGCATACCTCTGCCACTGGTGCTTTTATCTGAATGAGGTAACTGTCATCTATGTGTGCAGCACGAGCCCCGCTGTCTGTGGCAGACCCGCTTTGTAAACGCTCCATTGATCAATCATTAACTATCCATGCAGCTCATATGTGCAGCAATACTCTGAAAATGGATCATTGGCTACAGTTGGCAACTTTGAAATGGTACAACAAATTCATGACCATCACTGTTTCATAGACTAAAAAGTAAACAGTGTAGAGTAAATTTCTACTAGACTTTTTGTTTTGATGAGAAACTAGAAATGTGTCCTGTCGGCACACGAATGCCCCCGCTGGCAGCCAAAGGCACATTTGAAAACACAGAGGGCCAGAGAAATGTGGATTTGTCACATCATGAAAAAATCAGACCATCAGAGCAATGGGTGTGAGAAATATCAAGCAAGATTCATGCAAGGAAGTTTACAGACATTATAAACACTTACCTGAGTTTTTTTGAATGCACCAAGTGTGTGACCTTGATCCTGGGCTTAGAGGGGACAGGACGGTCATGGATTTTTCACAGGGCGGTAGAGGGCCATTAAAGCAATGTGTGTGTGAAATATCAAGCAGATCTGTAAGGAAACAGAAAATATAAGACAGTTAAAAGAGCGTTCAGGTTTCGAATGCAACAGGTATGTGACCTTGACACTGAGTTTAGCAGGGGTGGGATGGTCATGGATTTGTCATAGAGCGGTACAGGACCATTAAAGCAATGTGTGTGTGAAATAACAAGCAAATCAGTGCAAGGAAACAAAATGTATAAGACATTTACCCGAGCGTTAAGAACGATTGCGGATTAGTCACAGGGTGGTAGAGGGCCATTAGAGACATGTGTGTGCGAAATATCAAGCAGATCCGTGCAAGGAAACAGAAATTATAAGACATTTACCTGAGCATTAATGTTTCAAATGCACTAAGTATGTGACATTGACCGTGGGCTTAGCAGGGGTGAGAAGATGGTGGATTTTTCACAGAGCGGTAGAGGATCATTAGAGCAATACGTGGGTGAAATATCAAGCAGATCCATGGAGGGAAACAGAAACTATCAGACATTTACCCAAGTGTTCAGCTTTCGGGACGTACGTACGGACGCCTGAAACACTAATTCTCTTTTGTGGAACAATCTTTTTTACTAGGTTAGCTCCCTTGGAGCTACCTAGTATAGCAGTCGTAGACATGGAATCTCAACTATTTCTACATTTAAAACTACCATTATGAGTGTCGAATTTGTAATGTTTCATTACTGAATTTTACTGAATTAGCACATGCACACACTCTGAATTATTTAATTATATATTTACATTATAGTTAATGTTTTGTCATACTGTCCCATTAAAGGTACATGCCCACGTGCCAAGTTATAATATAGGGAGGCATATTTGTTTTCGTCCATTTGTTAAATATTACATTTATCGGGTAAAATAAACAGCCATTAATCATTTCCCGACGATATCATTGCCATTATTATACTTATTATATCAAACATAAATTTCCACACTGATATCAAAGGTGATAACCGTCTTTCCTTAAAATGTTAACTGACATTATTATTTATTGTCTGTATTGATTTTTTGATGTGCAATTATTACACTTTATAATCTGTCGAAAAATATTATTTTTTCAGGCGACTCATTTAAAGGTACATGCCCACGCAGTAGACACAAAATGTTCTTTATAGGAATTAAATATGTGTATAATTATGTCATTATTCCACCAGTTCTAAAATTTACGAGTGCCCGCTATACAAATATAATCATTTAATAATTATCAATTTACTGTTAGCGACGCGCGGCGGTAACAGTCTATTTTGATAATGTGCGGGGATAACGACTTTCACATCATGGCTTGCGGTGCGCATGCGCAGTATACTACGCGCGCCAGTAGGCTTCCCAATATGTAAACAAGAATATCAACATGTCGAAACGTCCTGGACGGAAATTGTATGAAACGGCGTCGGACAAAAAAAGAGGCGAGATGTCTGAGGGACAGGCAGTACAGAGAGAGAGTGGTTGATATTGGCGACCAGATCACCAAATGGAAAGAGTTACGTGGAGATTTAGATTTGGACTCGAACAGAGATTTTTTTTCTCAACTTCCGATACTTCACTGCGCATGTCAAAGATGTGATATGATTGACCGTGTCACGACGTGTATTGGTAAAAATAGCACGAGGTCGGAAAATACCCTTTCTGGTCGCGGCATATAAAATGCGATTTAATACCAATTAACACGCGCCGTAATTAAAAATAACTCGTTAGTGGGTAGACAAATGGCTCATATAAGGCATGACAGAAAATGAAAAGTAGTAGTACAGTGTAACCTGCTGTGTGGGCATGTACCTTTAATTAGTATAAATAATTAAAATATAGCATGCCTCATTTGCATATGAAAATAGCCTGATACCACCGCGCGTCACTACCAGTAAAATAAATATTACTAAATGATTATATCATGTATAGCGCCTCACATGACAAACATGTTCCAACTTACAAAATAATCCCAAAGCATATGCTTGAAACTGATTTAAATGATACAATAACATGCCCGTGAAGTAGATTAGTACATCAATTGACCGATATCTGCAAGAAAAGAGTGTCTATGGCATAACATACTACTTTTAACTATGCATGAATATTTGATTATTTAGTGTGGTTAAACCTGTACTCTTCCTTGTGTTTTCAAATTGTTCATGTAGTACAACAACAATGGCAGATCCCTGATCTCTCGCGAACTGTCTGACATGTGGCACACATATTTCCGGTGTTGAGTGTCATATCTCTCAAAATACAAACAAAGGCAAACTTTATTTGTATACTTGTTTCTGATAATTATCCAAATACATATAAAGTGTGCGAAGCCATGTACACAGATTATATTTATTTTATGTACATATTCTGTTCTGATTTAAGGATTTTCCTTCTATCAATACACATGCAATATGGGATTTTACCCTGTTAACTAACCTAAAATGACTTTAACTGATGATAAGGCATTAAACATCATTATATAAATAACAAAATACATGTTAGTAATCTTGTGGAGCTAACCTAGTTTCAGTACTATCAGTACTTTGATTTAATTAAGGCGCTATTGAACCACCAATATAAAATGGCTGGGAACAGCATGGTGTACATATATCAAAGGACTGAAAGTCCTGAAATCCTTCGCAGTTGCGACAAAAAGTATTCTCTCAAAAAGTCGTCACAGACTGGAATGCACTCCCTAGTGATTGTGTACATTCGAACACACTAAATAGTTTCAAAAGTTCACTCAACTCCGCCTGGAAGAAGAGACCCAGCAAATTTAACACGTGAAAATATTGTAGACATTTTAACCATGATTTAGTTGCGCTCTCCCCCCAGTTTCAAAGACAATTATCCAATTTGACGTCGCTAAAATAGGCCAGTACAAGCCTAGCTTACAAGAAACGGCCTTCAACCAAGGTTGAACCAAGGTAGGTAGAAAATAAAAAAAAAGTACTTGCCCAGGTCAAAAAGTTACTCGCCGAGTTTTTTTAAAAAATAAATTGCTATTTCCAGTTTTTGTAATGTTGCATCTTATTTATAAAAAAAAAGATTTTACATATGATCATTACCAACACGTATGAGACATATTCACTATTATTGTTATTTATATTTTAAGTATTAAATGAACATAAACAAACAAATAGCAGCGAATTTGCTCAGAGGCTTGCACACTTCTTATTTTCTATAAGCGTTGAGTGACATAGATTTAGTTTAATTTATAGTGGCTATGTTTGCATGCGCTGCGTGCTGCCTTAATTACTAAATTCAATGGTTTCGGACCCGGCGCCGACCGTTTCGTCCCAAGCCGTTATGTTCGGCGTCTGAAATGCGCGTTAACCAACTGTATACGAGACGATATATGTGGCCGCGTATACACTAGTCTATACTCGCAGTCCTATTATGTGTTAGCCCGGCCGCGTAAAGCCGACAAATAATCCGTGAATTAAACTTGCCCGATATGGACCGTGTTCAAAATCGCTAGAGATTCTACCCGTAACCGTGTACATAGACACTGCTTGAATCTTACTTCCCGCAAATTGACGTAAACTGTAAACAACAAATGGTCGCTGAATTAATACCATTTGTTGGCCGTTATCGATGGAATTAATTGGCAATTTCTTCCAAAAACAAATAATCCTGACCTAATCTTTCACTCGCCAAACTGGGCGAGTGCCTGTAGAAAGTACTCGACCGCCACAAAAAGCACTCGCCATGGCGAGTGAAATTTCAACCCCTGTAAATTATTGTATCGATTCAGGTGCGCGAAATGACCTTGTCGATTTGCATAAACTGAAGCCATCACAGGCGCTCGGATTGTTCAACAAAAATAATAGAGTCGCATTTCATCACACTATCGGATTATTTAATGATTAGGATGCATGTTTTGTTGAACGGGTATATAATAAATAGGTTTTTGGATTTGTACGGAAATATATTTCGGCGTATCGTCGTTCGTTCGGCGGAACCTAAAATTATTCAAACTCTAAGACAATGTTTCCTTTGTGAAGTGTATCGTACTGCATTTTCTGTGTAACGTCATTATAGATTAGTTGATGTTTTAAGTAAAATGGACACTGATTAATAATATCGATGGCTCAAGATGATTATTTAAAGCATGCGGTATGTAACTGTCAAAAAAACAACAAATGTTTCTGTTTTAAATCATCATCATTTCGCTGTCCAATGTTGGATTTTATCGAGCCATTGACCTATGACTATGTAAACGATTCTGTAATTTGTCGGCATAAAATGGCGGAAACTACTTTTCATGAGACACGAGGTTAATTGTATCAGTGTGCGTGAAAAATAATATACTCAAATTAATACACGTCAGTTTATATTATATTAAATCAGATAAACATTTTGTAACATAAATGTCGTACAGAAAAATTAACAACACATGTATTACACTACACAATATAATGTTAGCTCACTATCAGAACTATTTTTTCATGGCGTATAACTATGTATAAATTACATGTGGAGCGGTCGATCATTGCGCTAAAAATATAACCTTCCTAACAAAATATTTATTATGAAACACGACAGTTAATATTTTATAAAATCACAAACTGTTTTTAAAAATATAACTGTAGCTGAAAAAAAATGTAGCTGGCCAAAAATGTGAGTGACACGTTCATAATGCGCCGCTCGCTTTGGAACTCTCTCACGTGGCGTAGCTAGAATCATGAAGCATGAAGTACGTTCGTTGGTCGACAATTACTCATTTGCATAAATCCTGTGAGGTCTCAAAAACCGTATAAGGACTATATCCAAGCAAATATGCTTGGATAATAACATGCTAGTTCTATACAATGTACAAGATAATATAAAAATACACATGTGGTGAAAACATAAAAAGCAAAACATGGAACTTTATAATCTTTCTATGAGGTAAATGGTCCGAGCTTGTGTGATTTAAATATAGCACAATAAATGATAGAAATCTCCTTTTCGAGGGTCTGACTATCAAGCATTTCCATATATGGCATGAAATCATACCACTTTCCCTGATGGGCGTGTTTGTGTACTAGTAGTATGCAGGTAATACAACTATCTACAATACAAATCCTCATAGCAGATCATAATCCAATATTACTGCAGCATAGATTGTAGACATTATTTTTATTATGTTTATGAGATAGAACTATTTTATATCAGCAGGTGAATTTAATTAATATATTAAATTTAAAAATCCGACTTTTAGATATGCACCTATATTAAGTATCACTAATGTATGGGCAAAAGTAAAATACGGTAGGCTATGAACTAGAAAATTTATGTTTATTGTCATAAATTGTGGATGGTACTAGAGAAATGGGGCTTATGGGTTTTTCCACCAATGTAGATCAAGGTCAGACTGTCACATTCACACAGTCTGATCAGAATCTGTGCTGTTTGCCATTTCGTCAATGAAATGCCCGTTGTGCTTCTAACAAGTATTATAGATCGTTATACACTGGTCACAAATCACATAAGCCCCATTCCTCCAGTCACTGCCACATTTCTGTATATTTGAGGGTTGTCAGTGTGATTTATGGCCTAAAACTGCCCATTTCATCAGTCTGCACTCTTTTCTTTTATAACAGCATATAACAGTCATATTTTATGTTGTTTTGTGAGATTTAAGTCCACATGCTTGTCTGGTGACAATGTAATGATGATAGTGTACATCATGACCAACTTACATAAACTGATCAGGGTCTACAAGTCTATTCTCTAGAGTGTCCTGGAGTTACGCTGGATGCAATTTAGTGGCATTTATACTGCAGTTGGTGGTTTTGTCTTAAAAGTGCAGGTTATCTTGTAATTTTTTTGTCTGCTGCCATGGCAACAGGACCTGGGTCAGGGGATGTGTGATTTATGACTATTACTGGTTGTGTTAGGTCACTTCATGAGAAAATGGATTAGGCTTCATTAAATTTAAATTTATAAACTATGAGCTGAAATTCATTAGTCTGTGTCTTCTGAGCATCTGAGCATATTCTACATTTTACACCGAGGTTGTCACCCAGATGCAGTATAATGACCGAATGATGGCCAGCTGAGAAAAGTTTGATAAGTTAACCTATTTCATGGATGTGTAATAAATAATTTGTGGAATATTAGTAAAAAATATTTCTAGGAATTAACATTTTTGAGAAATAATACACAAGGTATGTATTGTGTGTTTAAATTGACCTGGCTGGCTGGCATTTCACTTGCTTATTTATCCTATTGCGTAGCGAAAATGCGATATAGAGATGCAAGACGTCTGTCCATCTGTCCGTCACGTTTCCCATCCTGCTATAACTTATTTACCGTCACTTGATACATTTTGCTCTAAAATACATAATTTTCATGCTAGAATGTTTTACATTTAGAACTACGAAAATACCTAAATGGTCATAAGAATATTTTAAAATGATTACCGGTATTTATTTATTCATAATCTGCAGTACAATTTCATTTAGTGATGGGAATTTAGTTGTTTGAAGCATTAACAAATGATTAAATTATATAGGAAAACAGGCAGTTGATTTTGTTATTGTATTTCTATTAGCATGATTAATTAAGGATGATTAAATGATGTAATTATGTATTGGCGTGTGTGTGTTTGTGCGTGTTCTGTGTTATTATCCCGTTGATAGGCACCTGTGTTCACACTTATTTAACCACTTTTATCCCGTTAATCACGTAATTGATAATCCTACATTACACCCAACAATAACGATCTATTAACATGCATTACTAGTAAAGTACAAGCATACACCGGTCATTAAGTACTCATAATTAGCACATTCCACCTGAATCAACTTAATTGATAATCCTACGGTTTATTATTCGGCTACCTCAAAAGACCATTAATCAAAACTGTGATAAATTCATAAGCATATACGCACCACGAGTTTGGTTTGCTTTACCGCTCTTACTAGTTAAGATGTCTGAACGTTACCCGTGCATTGACTGTAGGACACACGTTCGTAGGAACCAACATGCAGTTCAGTGCGAGAAAGTTTCTAGGATATATGGCCACCGCGTCACTGCTGCACCTGTTGATGACTGAGAAAACAAAATATGAATTGACTACATTTTGACGATCTTCTTTTATGAAAATATTGCTATAAATACTTAATTTTTTTCTGTAACTATTGTGCTCAAACTAGAACTATAACATGTGTGCGGGTGCGTGTGTGTTGGCGCTTGTTGGGCTGGTGTTGGCATAATACCACTGTGAGGTGGAAATAGTACCATTGGTAAGACGGTTAATTTATTACTTTTTTGCATTTGTATTCAAATGCAAAAATTAATCTCTCATTTTATATGGTACCGATTTCCACCACACACTGGCCTTATTCCACCACCGTCCTGCATTACTTTTATCATGTATTATTATGTATTACATTATATATATAAACAAAATTATAATGAAATAAAAAGTACATGATGAACCAATTATGTTTTGTTTTCATTCACCAAAGTCAAAACGCCCCCTAGTCAAAACGCCCCCAATTTGACTTAAACCACAATCAAACAGGTCATGTGTATTGAAACAACGGACTTGTTTATCAAGTTAAAAAGGCTCTTACATGTCCACTGAATTACTGTACAAATACAAATACAATTACAAATGACAAAATAAAATCGTATTTAACAAAAATAAAATTATGGGGGTGTTTTTTGGGGGTGTTTTGACCAAAGTTTTGACTAGGGGGCGTTTTGACTTTGGTGAATGAAAACAAAACATAATTGGTTCATCATGTACTTTTTATTTCATTATAATTGTGTTTTGACCAAAGATGGGGGCATTTTGACCAAAATGGGGGCGTTTTGACTTGGGGCGTTTTGACCTGCTTCCGGTGATTATGGTATGCAGGTGCTCTAAATTGTTCAAGATATACATTATGTCAAAATGTAACATGTTTTATATGTGTCCGTCTTGTACAGACCAGCATAGCGATGTTCAAGATATACATCATGTAACATGTTTTATATGTGTCCGTCTTGTACAGACCAGCATAGTGCTGTTCAAGATATACAGACCAGCATAGCGCTGTTCAAGATATAAATCATGCAACATGTTTTAAATGGGTCCGTCTTGTACAGACCAGCATAGCGCTGTTCAAGATCTACATCCTGTAACATGTTTTATATGTGTCCGTCTTGTACAGACCAGCATAGCGCTGTTCAAGATATACACAATGTAACATGTTTTATATGTCTGTCTTGTACAGTCCAGCATAGTGCTGTTCAAGATATACATCATGCAACATGTTTTATATGTGTCTGTCTTGTACAGACCAGTGTGCCCCTGTAGACCCTTGTAGAACCTGTAGTACTATGTAGTACTATGTAGATGCTGTATACCATGTGTGCCCCTGTAGACCTTTGTAGTACTATATAGATGCTGTATACCAGTGTGTGCCCCTGTAGACCTTTGTAGTACTATAGATGCTGTATACCAGTGTGCCCCTGTATACCATGTGTCCCCTGTAGACCCTTGTAGAACCTTGTAGTAATGTAGTACTATGTAGATGCTGTATACCAGTGTGTGCCCCTGTAGACCCTTGTAGAACCTTGTAGTACTATGTAGTACTATGTATGCATGTATACAGTGTGTGCCCCTGTAGACACTTGTAGAACCTAATACTAGTAGTACTATGTATGCTGTATACCATGTGTGCCCCTGTAGACATTGTAGAACCTTGTAGTACTATGTAGTACATGTAGATGTTGTACCATGTGTGCCCCCGTAGACCCTTGTAGAACCTTGTAGTACTATGTAGTACTATGTAGATGCTGTATACCAGTGTGTGCCCCTGTAGACCCTTGTAGAACCTTGTAGTACTATGTAGTACTCAGGGCTTAAAACTATTCACTTTTCACACTTGCCCGGCCGGGCAAGTACAATTATAATCTACTCGCCCAGACAAAAAAGCTACTTGCCCAACATTTTAGGAAAATGTAAGTACATGTATTAATACCTTTAATAAACTAGAAATGGACGCTTGTCGACAAGCGCATGTGTATCCCCCTCCCCAGATACACAAGTAGTTTGAAAAAAGGGTGTTCGAGTTATGCTCCGGAGACAAAATCAGTAATGGAAAAACAAAGGGAGATAACTAAAAAATTAGTGATGCAAGAGTTGTCATTCTTGCGTGACACACCTTTAGGGTCGTGGTCTATGCATGTGTGAAGTTTCATGAAAAGATTCCAAATGCCAAAGGGTGTTCGAGTTATGCTCCAAACACGAAATCAGTGCACGAAACAACAAAGGGAGATAACTAAGAAATTAACGACACAAGAGTTGTCATTCTTACGTGTGACACACCTTTGGGTCATCTTCTATGCATGTGTGAAGTTTAATAAACTAGAAAATGTGTTCATAGAACACGGATGTCCCACATATCGCTTTGATAATAAATGAGGCCAAATTGCAAGTCAAAATTTTCTTTTACCTGAGCGTTAAAGTTTTTGAAGCACCAAGTATGTGACCTTGACCCTGGGCTTGGCGGGGGCAGGACGAACGTGGATTTGGCACAGGACGGTAGAGGACCATTAGAGCAATGCATATATGAAATATGAAGCTGATCCGTGAAAGAAAACGATTATAAGATATTTACCTGAGCGTTAAAGTTTTTGAAGCACTAAGTATGTGATCTTAACACTGGGCTTGGCGGGGGCAGGACGAACGTGGCACAGGGTGGTAGAGGACCATTAGAGCAATGTGTATATGAAATATGAAGGAGATCAGTCGAAGGATGAAGAAATTATAAGACATTTACCCGCACGTTCCTACGAATGAATACTTGTTGGGTTTTTACTCTATAAAAATACCCAACAAGAGTACCCAACACTATCCTAACCCTACCCAATAAGATCCCCGTACGCTTACAACAAGTACCCATTCGTGTGTGCGGACGGACGGACGGACGGACAAGGGTAACACTAAATGCCCCCTCCACTATCGTGGTGGGGCATAAAAATATTCCAAAGGGTGTTCGAGTTATGCTCTGGATACAAAATCAGAGCACAAAACAACAAAGGGAGATAAGTAAACAAGAATTCCGCGGAATCAAATGCCTCGCCTAAATGTCCCGCCTTCCTTGACCTCGAGCCTGGGCCCGAAAGCAATTTTCACTGGCCTGAACATATTATACAATTATTGACTAGTGAGCCATAGAATATTAGATTATATTCTATGGCTCACTAGTCAATAATTGTTTTATTATATGATAATAGTCTGTATATAGCACTTACGACCTTATGCTACTAGACAAAAATTGAAAAAGAATTTGAAAAAAAAATGTTTTTATTTTTTTTTAAAAATTAAAAATAATAATGCTTGCTACTGGAGCCCAGAATTGAGCCCAGATTTTTTTTTTAATAGTCCTATATTTATCTACATATATCTGCACATTGCACAGTTCCACATAATGCCACTAATATTTTCTAACACAGTTTACGAAAATGTAATATACAAAAAAAAATAATAATAATAATGCTCGCTACTGGAGCCCAGAATTTTTGTTAATAGTCCTATATTTATCTACATATATCTGCACAGTCCACATACTGCCACAATATTGTCAACACAGTTTACGGAAATGTAATAATGTACCTGTATAAATTA
>CM055269.1:91698730-91783362 GCA_029237695.1 Conchocele bisecta
CCATGAGTCATGACCATATACATTAGACATCATCAGAAATGGCGAGTCTAGGAACTCTCGTATCTTTACGCTGAACCCAGTCTATTTAAGTCTCTAAGCTGGTATACACCTGTCCACCACGCGTGTGTTAAGAAAAATCGATACTAGGAGAAACTGAATACACAGCGAGTACACACTGGTTTAACACGGATATGGCCCGCGAATATGTGTCATAAAATGCACATTACTTGGTGGTCAAAAACGGTAAATTTACAAGGTTTATAGCGAAATAGCAGCCGACTGGCAATTTTTCTCGGACGGATTTTTAAGACTAGTTTTCAAATCTCAATCGGTCTGAGAGTTCAAAAATCGGTCCAGAACCGTTAAATTGAAAATTTTAGAAGCCCTGACTGGTCCATGACCATATACATTCTACTCCAACCATACAAAGTTCGTCCAATTGTGATCGTTCACCGATCTAAAAAAACACATTTTTTCTAATTCCATTGCCTTTAATTCATGATTCGCGTACTATCAGATTATGTCTTCCGGAATCCCGAAATAGGTTGAATGACGTCATCACAGTTTAGATTTAGCCAATCAGAGATATTCTTACATAGACGCTTCGGTGGTTGTATTATGGAAGATGGTGCATTGACCCGGTGTAGCAGGCCACTTTCCCCCCCAGTCAGAAATCCCCCCGGGGGGAATTCTGGGCCGGCCCGAAAGCCCCCCTGGGGGGATTTCCAACTAGTCAACTTTCCCCCCCACCAGTCAGAAATCCCCCCACCAATTTGTTTTCAAACAATGACAGGTTAAATGCTAAATTAGCAACTACTATTAGTTTTAAGTATTTGAAGTATGTATGGCGGCTAAATATAGCTAAATTATCAGTTTGAGGGGGGGGGGGGGGGGGGGGGGGGGGGGGGGGGGGGTGGGGGGGGTGGGGGGGGGGGGGGGGGGGGGGGGGGAGCGGCCCGAAATCCCCCCCACATCCCCATAATTGTTTTCAAAAATTAGCAACTAAGATGAGATTGCAGTATTTGAAGTATGTATGACGGCTATATATAGATAAATATCAGTTTCATGGGGGGGGAGGGGGAGTTTGGGCCGTTTGGGCCGGCCCCAAAATCCCCCCCCCCCCCCATATATTTTTTTTTCCACAATGACAGGTTAAATGCTGATGTATCAGGTTAAATAATGCTGAATTAGCAGGTTACATGAGATTGAAGTATTTGATGTATGTATGACGGCTATATATAGATAAACATCAGTTTCATGGGGGGAGGGGGGAGTTTGGGCCGGCCCGAAATCCCCCCCCATATTTTTTTTTCAACAATGACAGGTTAAATGCTGAATTAGCCGGTTAAAATTAGCAACTAACATGAGATTGAAGTATTCGGTGAATGTATGATGGCTATATATAGATTCCAGATAATGAACAAAATTAGACAAAAAAAGTAGTTTTTTTAGATCGCTGAACGATACAATTGGACAAACTTTTGACTTTCGTGGATTTGCTACAGCATGTTCGAGAATCATCAGCTGGATGCATGTATGAACTAGATTGGTCAGTTAGTGAGGCTTACGGAATACCCCCCGCATGGGCCCAGGTACCCTTAAATATGTAATTTATTTCCAAGTGTGTGGACTTGTGACCTTAACTCTGGGCTTAGCACGAACATGAATTTGTCACACGGTGGTAGAGGTCCATTGGAGCAAGGAAATAGAAGTTATAAACAATTTCTCTGATGTTAAGTTTTGTAGACTAAGTATATGACCTTGATCTCGAGATCAGCGGGGATTTGTCACAGCATGATAGTAGAGCCTTAGAGGAATGCATGCATGAAATATTAAGAATATTAAGAATTTTCGATGAAAGAAATAGAAGTTATAACATTCTCTGATGTTAAGTTTTGTAAAGAGACTAAGTATGTCACCTGGACCTTGGGATCAGCGGGGGTTGGACAGTCGTAGATTTGTCACAGCATGATAGTACAACCTTAGCACGAGTGAAATATTACACGAGTGAAATATTAAGAATTTTCAATGAAGGAAATACGGTAGAAGTTATAACATTTCTCTGATGTTAAGTCATGTAAAGAGACCAAGTATTTGACCTTGACGTTGGGATCAGCGGGGGTTGGACGATCATGGCTTTGGCAGATCATGGTAGTAGAGCCTTACAGGAATGCATGTGTGAAATATTAAGCATTTTAGACGAAGCAAATATAAGTTATAACATATTTCTCTGATGTTAAGTTTGGTGAAGGACGGTCGGACGGACAACCTGACTCCAATATACTCCCCCCCCCCTCACAACTCGTTGCGGGGGTATATATATCAAAGCACTCCCTGTAAAGAAACAGAAGGTTTTAGAAATTTACCCTAACGCTAAGTTTATGAACACACTAAGTTTGTGACTTTGACGTTAGGGTAAGGCGTGGGCAGCAGGGCAGGGGGTCGTGGATTGGCTACAGCATGATAGAGAATAATCAGATGGATGCATGTACATGTACGAAGTATCAAAGTTCTCCCTGTAAATAAACAGAAGTTATAACACATTTACGCCAACATTAAGTTTGCGGACACTCTTAAGTTTATGACCTTGGGATAAAGGGTGGGTGGTTGCTTGTGGATTTGCTACAGCATAACAGAGGATCATCAGATGAATGCATGTATGAACTATCAAGTCGTTCCCTGTAACCATGGCAACAAAACAGAAGTTATAAGACATTTACCCCAACGTTAAGTTTATGAACATGCTAAGTTTGTGACCTTGACCTTGGGGTTAAGGGATGGGTGGTGAATTTTTTAACAGCATGATAGAGGATCATCAGATGAATGCATGTATGAAATATCAAAGCATTCCCTATAAAGTTAACAGAATTTATAAGAAATTTACTCCAATGTTAAGTTTATGAACCACAAAGTTTGTGACCTTGGGGTAATGGGTGGGCGGTGGGTAGATTTGCTATATCATGATAGAGGGTCATCTGAGGAATGCATGTATGAAATATCAAGGTGTTCCGTGAAAAGAAACAGAAGTTACAAGACTTTGTGCAGGCGAGCTAAAAATGAACATATACAAGTTTCTTGATAGGATTTACAAAGATCGAGGGAAATAAATATTGTATTTGATGAAATATACCTGTAGATTGTTGATAACTGCGGACCTGAACTGCTCGTGGTTAGTCATCGAGACAATATCAGCCACAGCCCTGGTCACAGACTGAATACTCTTGGCCACCAGCTGTCGTGTCTGCAGCAATTATAGGCAAACATTCAACATCTTCGCAACAACATACCAGAATAATGTTATGATGCATGGTCAATCGCAATGGAATATTGATCTATAAAGAATGCAGTTTTACTATTTACGGTATTCAGTATTTATTGATATTAAATCAATAGCCTTCTTCATTTTGCCATGATAAACATGTACACCGAATTTGGTTACGATCGGTCAAGTAGCACTGGAGTTATTGCGTGGACAAGGATACAAAGTGAGAAATTAACAAGAGCTGTAGGAGAACAGCATAGTTTGACTACGAGGGTTGTCGATGTACACATAGCTTGACAAAGAAGGTGGCTGCGGCCTGCATAAAAACCTTAACCAAGGTTGACTAAAAACATTAACCAAGGGAAATTAAGTAAGTAATTCAAGGTTAAATGTAGGTCAATGTCAGATATAGGTCAGGGATTATTGATGTACATCACTAGGAGATAAAGTTGTCCAAGTATGGTTGCTGTAGGCCCAGGAGTATTCCATATACAAGCTTGAGTAAAAACCGTAACCAAGGGGAGATAACTAAGTAATCCAAGGATAAAAGTAGGTCAAGGTCAAATATAGTCTATATAGGGATTATTAATGTACATCACTAGGAGATGAAGTTGTCCAAGTATGGTTGATGTAGGCCCAGAAGTATTCCATATACAAGCTTGACTATAAACATTAACCAAGTAATTCAAGGTTAAATGTAGGTGAAGGTAAAATAAAGGTCAGGGGTTATTGATGTACATCCCTATGAGAAAAAGTTATCCAATTATGGTGTCTGTATGCACAATAGTATTCCATCTACAAGCTTGACTAAAAACCTTAACCAAGGTTGAGTAAAAACCTTAACCAAGGGGAAGGTTAAGTAAGTAATTTAAGGTTAAATGTAGGTCAAGGTCAAATATAGGTCAGGGGTTGTTGATGTAGGAGATGAAGTTGTCCAAGTATGGTTGGTGTAGGACCATGAGTATTCCATCTACAAGCTTGACTAAAAACCTTAACCAAAGAGAATTAAGTAATTCAAGAGGAAATGTAGGACAAGGTCAAATATAGATCAGGGGTTATTGATGTACATCACTATGAGAAAAGGTTGTCCAAGTATGGTGTCTGTATGCACAATAGTATTCCATGTACAAGCTTGAGTAAAAAGGTTAACCAAGGTCGAGTAAAAACCTTAACCAAGGGGAATTAAGTAAGTAATTCAAGGTTAAATGTAGGTCAAGGTCAAATATAGGTCAGGGGTTGTTGATGTACATCACTAGGAGATGAAGTTGTCCAAGTATGGTTGGTGTAGGGCCAGGAGTATTCCATCTACAAGCTTGACTAAAAACGTTAACCAAGGGGAATTAAGTAAGTAATTCAAGAGGAAATGTAGGTCAAGGTCAAATATAGATCAGGGGTTATTAATGTACATCACTAGGAGATGAAGTTGTCCAAGTATGGTGGGTGTAGGGCCAGTAGTATTCCATATAGAAGGTTGACTAAAAACCTTAACCAAAAGGAATTAAGTAAGTAATTGAAGAGGAAATGTAGGTCAAGGTGAAATATAGATCAGGGGTTATTGATGTACATACCTATGAAAAAAGGTTGTCGAAGTATGGTGTCTGGATGCACAATAGTATTCAATGTATGAGCTTGAAAAAAAACCTTAACCAAGATTGACTAAAAACCTTAACCAAGGGGAATTAAGTAAGTAATTCAAGAGGAAATGTAGGTCAAGGTGAAATATAGATGAAGGGTTATTGATGTGCATCACTAGGAGATGAAGTTGTCCAAGTATTGTGGGTGTAGGACCAGTAGTATTGAATATACAAGCTTGACTAAAAACCTTAACCAAGGTTGACTAAAAACCTTAACCAAGGGGAATTAACCAAGTAATTCAAGAGGAAATGTAGGTCAAGGTCAAATATAGATCAGGGGTTATTGATGTACATCACTAGGAGATGAAGTTGTCCAAGTATGGTGGGTGTAGGGCCAGCAGTATTCCATTGGGGTCAGTGGTGGAAGGTGGGTCGTGGATTTGCTATAGCATGATATAGCATATTAAGATGAATGCATGTATGAAATATCAATGCGCTCCCTAAAAACAGAAGTTATACAAAATTTAACCCAACGTTAAGTTTATGAACGCACTAAGTTGGTGATTTTCTATAGCATGATAGCTATTTACATGACGAATGCATGTATGAATGTGCTAAGTTTCTGACCTTGACCTAGGGGTGGGGGTGGGTCATGGATTTGCTGTAGCACAATAGAGGATCATCAGATGAATGCATGTATGAAATATCAAGGCATTCCCTGTAAAGAAACAGAAGTTATAAAAAAGACATTTACTCCAACGTTAAGTTTATGAACATGCTACGTTTGTGACCTTGACCTTGGGGTAAGGGTTGGGTGATGGGTCGTGGATTTGCTACAGCATGATAGAGGGTCATCTGAGGAATGCATGTATGAAATATCAAGGCGTTCCATGAAAGGAAACAGATGTTATAATACATTTACCCCAACGTTAAGTTTATGAATGTGCTAAGTTTGTGACCTTGGGGTAAGGGGTGGGCGGTGGGTCATGTATTTGCTATAGCACGATAGAGTATCATCAGATGAATGCATGTCTGAAATATGAAGGCGTTCCCTGTAAAGAAACAACATTTACACACGTTACACAACATTTACCCCAACGTTAAATTTATGAACATGCTAAGTTTGTGACCTTGACCTTGGGGTAAGGGTTGGGTGGTGGGTCGTGGATTTGCTACAGCATGATAGAGGGTCATCTGAGGAATGCATGTATGAAATATCAAGATGTTCCATGAAAGGAAACAGATGTTATAAGACATTTACCCCAATGTTAAGTTTATGAATGTGCTAAGTTTGTGACCTTGACCTTGGGGTAAGGATTGGGTGCTGGGTCATGGATTTGCTACAGCATGACAGAGGGTCATCTGAGGAATGCATGTATGAAATAACAAGGTGTTCCATGAAAGGAAACAGAAGTTATAAGACATTTACCCCAACGTTAAGTTTGTGGACGCCGACGCCGGGAGTATGCCATAAGCTCTTCTGCACTTCGTACAGGTGAGCTAAAAATGGCCCCCAAGGGTAGATAAGTCAACAGAAATGTTTCAAAATCAACAGGCTTCTTTTTCTTACGTGATAAAAATGTATACTGAATTTGGTTACGATCGGTGAAGTAGAACTTTAGTTATTGCGTATAGGATACAGAGTGGACAAGTTAAAAATGGCCGCCAAGGGGAGATAAGTCATTGGAAACGTTTGTGAAAATCAATATGCTTCTACGTCTTGCCGTGATAAACATGTATGCCAAATTTGGTTTACCGTTTCGATTGGTTTACCGTTACGATCGGTGAAGTAGAACTTGAGTTATTGCGTGGACAAGGATACAGAGTGCGAACATTAAAAATGGCCGCCAAGGGGAGATAAATCATATTGAAAATCTATAGGTTTCTTCGTCTTGCCGTGATAAACATGTATACTGAATTTGGTTACGATCCGTCAAGGAGAAATCTAGTTATTGTGTGGACAAGCTGTGCCCGCCCGTCCCGCCCGTACATGGTGAATACATAATACGTCCCGTTTTTCAAACGGGCATATAAAACTAGATTGGTCAGTAAGCGAGGCTTACGGAATACCCCCCTTGTGACCTTGACTCTGGGCACGAACGTCAATTTGTCACACGGTGGTAGAGGTCCATTGGAGCAATGCGTGTGTGAAATGTGAAGCAGATCCGAGCAAGGAAATAGAAGTTATAACCAATTTCTCTCATGTTAAGTTTTTATAAAGAGACTAAGTATGTGGCCTTGACCTCGAGATCAGCGGGGATTTGTCACAGCATGATAGAGGAATGCATGCATGAAATATTAAGAATTTTCGACGAAAGAAATAGAAGTTATAACATATTTCTCTGATGTTAAGTTTTGTAAAGAGACTAAATATGTCACCTTGACCTTGTGATCAGCGGGGGTTGGACGGTCGTAGGTTTGTCAAAGCATGATAGTACAACCTTAGAGGAATGCACAAGTGAAATATTAAGAAATGTTTTCAATGAAGGAAATAGCTGTTATAACTTATTTCTCTGATGTTAAGTTTTGTAAAGAGACCAAGTATTTGACCTTGAACTTGGGATCAGCGGGGGTTGGATAGTCGTGGATTTGGCACAGCATGGTAGTAGAGCCTTACAGGAATGCATGTTTGAAATATTAAGCATTTTAGATGAAGGAAATAGAAGTTATAACATATTTCTCTGATGTTAAGTTTTGTAAAGTCTGATGTTAAGTTTTGTAAAGATACCAAGTAGTTAACCTTGACCTTGGGATCAGCGGGTGTTGGACGGTCGTAGGTTTGTCACAGCATGATAGTACAAACCTTAGAGGAATGCACAAGTGAAATATTAATAATTTTCAATGAAGGATGTAGAAGTTACAACTTATTTCTCTGATGTTAAGTTTTGTAAAGAGACCAAGTATTTGACCTTGACCTTGGGATCAGCGGGGGTTGGACGGTCGTGGATTTGGCACAGCATGGTAGTAGAGCCTCACAGGAATGCATGTGTGAAATATTAAGCATTTTAGATGAAGGAAATAGAAGTTATAACAATATTTCTCTGATGTTAAGTTTTGTAAAGAGACTAAGTATTTGACCTTGACCTTGGGATCAGCGGGGGTTGGACGGTCGTGGATTTTGCACAGCATGGTAGTAGAGCCTGCATGTGTGAAATATTAAGCATTTTAGATGAAGGAAATAGAAGTTATAACAATATTTCTCTGATGTTAAGTTTAGTGACGGACGGACGGACGGACAGACAGACAACCTGACTCCATTATAACCCCCCCCCCCCCCCACATGTATAATTATTAAAAATAAAATGAAAAGTCATGCAGAGCATGATGTTATTAGCCGATCAAATCAGGGTAAAGTGCATCGAACATATGTAGGTGTCTCTGGTAACATTGTCAATGGTAAACTATTTTCGACCACAGTTCTGTACCCAGCGTTGACATTTTTCTCGATTTTGTGCAGGTTTTGGAAACCCGTTCCCAAATCCATCCAATAGCAGCAATGCCATAGCAGCAATGCTTTGTTGTCACCATTATGTTGCGAAATATTCCAGCGTAACACCTGTACTGTATGCTCTATTTATCTACAAATTACACTCCGCAATACACAAAGTTGTAGTCACTGTGTGTTTGTCCGAATTCTGTGGCAGCGCGCGAGTGGGCGGAGCTACCAGGGCTATATATATCTAGCGTTACAGTGTCATCTAAAAATAGACGCAAGCTCCTGCGTATTCAGGCACATGCCCAGATTGGCCTAATGTGCCCCATCCGTGATTTTTTGCGCGATGTCGGGCGCAAGACAATCAATAATTTGCGGCATTGACAATAATTAAGGGGGATTGCCGCAATCGCGCGTGCTGGATGCATCCCTGCCATCCCTGCATGATACGTAAACAAATCAAAGTTGGCTATGAAGGGCAATTCTTCGTTTTGATTGGTGGAAAATTTTGTGAATATTAACTAGCGTCAAATGACGCGCATACGCGATCCAATGGGATAAACCCGAGATGCTGGGATAAAACCCGAAAATGCTGGGGTTGCTAGTAAGGAGATTTTGAGCAGAGGTCGATTATAAATTAGCCGAATAAACACATTTTACGCGATTATACGTGGCTGAAACTTGTTCTGTTTAATAAATAAAAGCTTTAAATTAGCCAATAATCGGCGATGTTGGCGTATATGGCCATTAGAGCCAACTATGGACTTCAACAACAATAACTTCCGGGTTAAATCTCTTCCGGCGTTCAGCTCATTACGTATTCAAAATTGTGTTATTTGGCTATAAGTAAAGTTTTAAACGGAGATAATTGCCAAAAATGCAAACTTTATCGGTTGATACAATTTGGAAGTGATACAGAAAAATTCGCGTTCGTAGATTACCGAATAGCGGAGAAAAGGGTTGCTACAATTTTTTTCAGAATTCGATGGATAACCAATATATTAGCCGATCTATCAATAGATCGGCTAATAAAAAACTACGATCCAACCCGGAAGATATCACGAATACATTGGTAAACTATATTGTATACTGTATATTGTAACCTCGTAAACAACGAACCAACCCTGAAGATAGCATGTGTACACCGGTAAACTATATTGTATATATGTTACGAGAGCAGAAAAATAGTTAGGACACCTCCGGTTTTCGACAACTACCTAAGAACAGTGCCCGTTGCTTTCAACTACCTCTCCGAGACGAGACATCCTATTAGAGATAAGAGTAACCTCTAGCTATTACGTACACATAATCACATATGCACGTAAGCATTACAAAAATGTGGAGAGCTAATAACGAGTGTAGTTGGTTGATGATAGGCAAGCTCGAGCGGTGTAATAGAATAGGAGTGTTTGATCTTTGCAAACATCATCGAGCTCGTATGAGGAACGGAAGTACTTTACCACGTCCTTGCGGGGTTTCCTCTCAGGACCATATGGATGCGGAGGACCCCTTCTTGAGGGCTGTTTACAACTTTCACGTGTACTACACTATTAGGCGGATTCTCAAAAAACAGAAAATCTCTCTGCCACAGGACGACGGCTGGAATCCAATTTCCAACGACTATGTCCGTAGGGTGTTTGAAATACTGTGTAACGAATTTGGGGTCTCAAAATTTACGGACTGGCGCCAGAAAGCATTTCCGAGCAGCGCTGGCCTTGGGGACGTTCTCATTCGGGGCCACGGGACATGGACGCAGACGGATTTTAGGCACGATCACTCCGGTGACCATATCGTCAGTCGGAACGCCGGGAATTTTGACCCTGCAACAATGACCTTCGTGCCGGAAGTGTCTGGCGGCCGGCACTGCGGCGTCTCATCCTGCTGGGGTCCAGGACGTATGGGGTACATTTATGTTAGACAAGGGTCTGGAGTTCACGCAGGCCGAGGTTCCTCGCCTCAACGACTCCATTCGCACATACGTCTGGGCCATCCTCGGTGCACAGGCGCAAGTGCGTAGTGCTATACTGGGGTCAGGAACAGCGTTCGATACCCAGAAACAGTATCTTCGGTGAACCTCCCGACAGTGATCCAGCGGTATCAACACGTTTTGCAGTATGCTGACACCCCAGTGGACTATGTATTTGGAATAGGTCTGTATATGGCGCTGATCAATATGATACTACGAGACGGCCGGGTTGAAACAGACGTCAAGAAAATTATCAATGCAATAGGAAATTTTATAGATCCGTTTGAAGTATCAGATGAATCGCTCTATTGCAAATCTTCAGGGGCGCCAGATCCTAAAGATGTCGTTGACGATCTGCTGTCTGCAGAAATGACAGGAAAACAAAGGTTTGCGCGGTTTGTTGAAAAGTCAGTCAGCTTTCATGCACCAATAAAACAGTTGCGCCTGAAAACATTTGCATCACTCGCTAAAGCTGTGAAGCTCACTGGTACGCAGAGAAAGACAAAGGAGTTAGTAGCTGAACAAAATATATTTGGGCAGCTAATTTCATTTGCTCTCAAACACAACATTGACATGGAAAATGTGCTTAGCTACCCATTGGGACCTGTGCCATGGTCGCTCGCCACTGCGGATGGCTCGCCAGCAAAGACTGATAAAGCTAAACTCATGCACCAGCTTGAAGGACAATCACATAGTGTTGATGTACCTCCGACGGGTCAAGTGAGCTATATTATTGACGGCAATGCATTGTTACACATGCAGACCGCTTTGCCAAACACATTCGCGGATCTTGCAGATAACAAATATCATCAGCTCCCGAAAGTTGAGCGTGTAGATTTTGTGACAGATACATACCAAGATACATGTCAATAAAAGCATTTGGGCGACTACGCAGGGGTACATCAAAGACTTACATTATAAAAGGACCTCTCACAAAAGTTCCACGAGATTGGAAACTGTTCTTGTCAAACAATTCAAACAAAACACAACTAATTAGATTTCTCATGTCTGAATGGATGCAAGATAAGTACGCTCCAAAGCCGATCGGCAAGACTATTCAGTTTGTAAGCGGGGAGCAATGTATGCAGCTAACTAGCACTGATGGTAAGACTACACAAACTGTTGAGATAGAGGAGTTGCACTCATGCACTCATCGCAAGAGGAGGCGGATACACGGCTAATCCTGCATTGTGCGTACCATGTACTGCATACACCAGAGAACAGCACCATTATTGTGAGATCCCCAGACACGGATGTGTTTGTTTTGATGTTGAAATTCGGACAGAAGCTGAAACAACAACTGCTGTTAGATACCGGAGTTGGGAACAAGAGGCGGCTGGTTGACATACATGGTGTCATTGGAGACATAGGAACTGAACTGTGTTCGGCATTGCCTACACTCCATGCTTTTACAGGCTGTGATAGCACAAGTGCTTTCGTTCGACGTGGTAAAGTTACTCCTTTGAAAACACTCCAGCGGCATCCAGAGTTTATTGAAGCCTTCCAGAAGTTGGGAATGTCTCAGTCAGTTGATGAAAAGCTATTTCAAATGCTTGAACACTTTGTATGCTTGCTGTACAACAAATCAGACATTACAGATATCAACAAGCTACGAATGGAGCTATTTCTACAAAAATGTAGCCCCAGGTCTGGCGATCTTCTTTCGACATACAATGGGGCTGACCTGAGCCTTTTACCACCATGCAGATCGTCACTGAAAATGCATGTAGCAAGAGCCAACTATCAAACGCTCATTTGGAACAATGCTGACCGGCGTGATGCAGACATACCGCCACCAGATGAACATGGATGGGAAGTTAACAATGGCTTGTTAGAATGCAAGTGGACAAAAGGAGATCACCTGCCAAGTGAAATGGTTAATCTGTTAATAGAGGAACGGGATGACGTACCTGATACTGATGAAACAGAAGATCCTGAATCAGAGAGCCTACTTGATGCCATGTTTGACACTGATGACGCGTATGACTAGTCTGGATTTATCTTAGCCTACTCTCACAATTAGAACTTCACATAACTCGCCTGATGTTGTGACGATCGCAATTTGAATATTGTAAACCATGATGTATTTTGCCTCTTGAATTGTATTATATGTGGCTGGAACGTTTGTATATTGTGTATACTTTTTTTTTTGCAAGTTGAATGCTGTAAACCATGATATATGTTGCCTCTTGAATTGTATTATATATGGATCAAGCTGTTGCCTATTGTGTTTCATCTTCCCTGATGCGTCGCTACATGTGCGATGTTTTGACTTTAACAATATGTAGAATATTTTGTATTGCAAGTTGAATACTGTAAACCATGATGTATGTTGCCTCTTGAATTGTATTATATGTGGATTAAGTTTTTGCCTATTGTGTTTCGTCTTGCCTGATGCTGTGAGGATTGCCTCGCCACAGGTGCGATGTTTTGACTTGAACAACATGTAGAATACTTTGTATTGCAAGTTGATTACTGTAAACCATGACATGTGTTTCCTCTTGAATTGTATTATATGTGGATTACGTTTTTGCCTATTGTTTTGTTTCATCTTGCCTGATGCTGTGAGGATTGCCTCGCCACAGGTGCGATGTTTTGACTTGAACAACATGTAGAATATTTTGTATTGCAAGTTGAATACTGTAAACCATGATGTATGTTGCCTCTTGAATTGTATTATATGTGGATTCAGTTTTTGCCTATTTTGTTTCATCTTGCCTGATGCTGTGAGGATTGTCTCGCCACTATAACGAGATTATTAATGTTGTAGATCAACTACCGTTGCCGATAATGATCTAGTGCCCCGAAATGTTTGAATATTCGGATATATTTCAAAATCGGTACCGTCAATTTTTATTTGAGAAATGTCCGTACAGACGGACGAAAACGCGGACTCATAGTATATTTAGTAAGTATGGACAATAATGTTACATATTTGAGTTGTTTTCAATCCATAGTAAGCGGTTATAATGTTGTTAAATTGCATAATATTACATACCTGTTAAATTGCCATTGTAAAATGAGTGGGTGGGGAATGGTCGAATATACGTTATTTTTCACTTTGTATATTTTGTGGTAGACACTAAATAGTCGACGTATATACATTGGATATGTTCAATTGGCCCTACTAGACTATGTACATTGACATTGATAAAATGAAAAAACGCCAACTTTTCATAAAGTTATTAACATGTACATTTTACCATTGAAATTGGGTGGGTGGGGTAATAAAACCTGTAAAATATGACTTCTAGATTGTCAAATTTATTTCAATTGTATATTATTCTATTCCATGGTGTTCAAAATCTCGGAAAACGTACGAAAATACCATCTTATTCGAACAAAAGGATATAAGTTAGGCAATTTTTATAAAAAAATGTGATTTTTCAAGATAATAAAAATACTGAGGGTGACATACTTGAAAATGGCGCCATATGTTCATCCATCGGGTTACAGAGCGCAGACAAAGGATTAACACTCATAATTGAATGTAGTTTCAGGAAATATATGTCTGCAAAAATCCCACAGGGGGGGAGGGTTTCGGTTATTGGCTCACGGGCTAATACCACCACTGCATGTTATCAGGACTTGAAAAAGTAGAATTTAAGGCAGCAACAGCATATATGTAGCTACCTTGTATTTTCTGCATATTAAAGTTAGCTGTTTTCTTTGTGAGATAATAAAATAAAAAGTGAGGAAATATGGAAATTGAAACGCCAGGCATAAAAAGCCGGAAGTACATGTATAATTGAGCTGACACTTAATATAATCAACATTATCGTATCTGAAATTTTTGCTGATAAATGATTTCTATAAATGGCCACAGCTTTTCACAAGGCTAACAAAAGTTGGTGAAATGTTCAGAGCAAATGGGGTATTATATTCATTTGGTCTGAAATTTCACCAACTTTTGATCTCATTTACAGGAAATATATCAATTTTTCATAACCATTAAGGTAGATGTGCCCTTATTGGAGCCCCATGTAAAGTTTATGAATGTGCTAAGTTTGTGACCTTGACCCTGGGGTAAGGGGTGGGTCATGTATTTTCTATAGCACGATAGAGTATCATCAGATGAACGCATGTATGAAATATCAAGGCGTTCCCTGTAAAGAAACAGAAGTTATAAAAAGACATTTACTCCAACGTTAAGTTTATGATGTTGATCTTGGGGAAAGGGGTGGGGGGTTGGTCATGGATTTGCTGTAGCACAATAGAGGATCATCAGATGAATGCATGTATGAAATATCAAAGCGTTCCCTGTAAAGAAACAGAAGTTACACAACATTTACTCCAACATTAAGTTTATGAACATGCTAAGTTTGTGACCTTGACCTTGGGGTAAGGGTTGGGTGGTGGGTTGTGGATTGACAACAGCACGATAGAGGGTCATCTGAGGAATGCATGTATGAAATATCAAGGCGTTCCATGAAAGGAAACAGATGTTATAAGACATTTACCCCAACGTAAAGTTTATGAATGTGCTAAGTTTGTGACCTTGACCTTGGGGTAAGGGGTGGGGGTGGGTCATGGATTTTCTATAGCACGATAGAGTATCATCAGATGAATGCATGTACGAAATATCAAGGTGTTCCCTGTAAAGAAACAGAAGTTATAAAAAGACATTTACTCCAACGTTAAGTTTATGATGTTGATCTTGGGGAAAGGGGTGGGGGTTGGTCATGGATTTGCTGTAGCACAATAGAGGATCATCAGATGAATGCATGTATGAAATATCTAAGCGTTCCCTGTAAACAAACAGAAGTTACACAACATTTACTCCAACATTAAGTTTATGAACATGCTAAGTTTGTGACCTTGACCTTGGGGTAAAGGTTGGGTGGTGGGTTGTGGATTTACAACAGCACGATAGAGGGTCATCTGAGGAATGCATGTATGAAATATCAAGGCGTTCAATGAAAGGAAACAGATGTTATAAGACATTTACCCCAACGTAAAGTTTATGAATGTGCTAGGTTTGTGACCTTGACTTTGGGGTAAGGGGTGGGCGGTGGGTAATGGATTTGCGATAGCACGATTGGGTATCATCAGATGAAAGCATGTATGAAATATCAAGGTGTTCCATGAAAGGAAACAGATGTTATAAGACATTTACCCCAACGTAAAGTTTATGAATGTGCTAAATTTGTGACCTTGACCCTGGGGTAAGGGGTGGGGCATAGATTTTCTATAGCACGATAGAGTATCATCAGATGAATGCATGTATGAAATATCAAGGCGTTCCCTGTAAAGAAACAGAAGTTATAAAAAGACATTTACTCCAACGTTAAGTTTATGAACATGCTACGTTTGTGACCTTGACCTTGGGATAAGGGTTGGGTGATGGGTCGTGGATTTGCTACAGCATGATAGAGGGTCATCTGAGGAATGCATGTATGAAATATCAAGATGTTCCATGAAAGGAAACAGATGTTATAAGACATTTACCCCAACGTTAAGTTTATGAATGTGCTAAGTTTGTGACCTTGACCTTGGGGTAAGGATTGGGTGCTGGGTCATGGATTTGCTACAGCATGACAGAGGGTCATCTGAGGAATGCATGTATGAAATAACAAGGTGTTCCATGAAAGGAAACAGAAGTTATAAGACATTTACCCCAACGTTAACGCGAGGGTATGCCATAAGCTCTTCTGCACATCGTGCAGGCGAGCTAAAAATCAGCAATCAGGTACACAATTTCACATGCTGACAAGTATTTCTGTAAAATTTCACGAGTGTATATGTAACTGAATTAGTTTTGGATACGCCCAACACAAATTTTGTCACTAAGTCAAGTGCCATAACTCCGTGAATACTGGATGAATCCGCATCTAAAACACCAGGTGCGCAACTTCACACAATGACCAGTATTCCTGTAAAGTTTCGCGACTAACTGAAATATTTTGGAGATACGGCGACACAAGTTGAAAATCCCCACTTTTCATAGTCAAGGGCCCATAAACTGTGAATTTGTGAATGTGTAAAAGGTGCGCACTTCACACGATGACGTCTGTGTTTCGCGACTTATGAAATACTTTTGAGATACGCGCGACACAAGTTGAATATCCCCACTTTTCACTAAGTCAAAGGCCATATCCCCACATCAAACTAAGCAAAGCCATAACTCCGTGAATACTGGATGAATCCGCATCTAAAACACCAGGTGCGCAACGTCACACGATGACCAGTATTCCTGTAAAGTTTCGCGACTCTAACTGAAATACTTTTGAAGATACGCGTGACACAAGTTGAATATCCCTACTTTTTACTAAGTCAAGGGCCATAACTCTGTGAATACTGGATAAATCCGCATCTAAAACCCCAGGTGCGCAACTTCACACGATGACCAGTATTCCTGTAAAGTTTCACGACTCTAACTGAAATACTTTTGGAGATACGCGCGACACAAGTTGAAAATCCCGCAACTTCACACGATGACAAGTATTTCTGTAAAGTTTCACGACTCTAACTCAAAAGCTTTTGGAGATATGCACAACACAAATTTTGTGACGGACAGACGGACGGACGGACGATCCTACGAATGGATACTTGTTGGGGTTTTACTGTATACAAAATACCCCAAAATACCCAACACTAACCCTACCCTATAAGACCCCTAAAAAGCTTGCCCAGCACACGAGAGGGCATATGTTGGGTACTTTTGTACCCAACAATTAAGTGCCCTCTCGTGTGCCCGGTCAGACGGACGGACAGACGGACAACCAAGCCAAAAACAATATGTCTCCCCATTCATGGGGGAGACATAAATACTAAAGAATTTACTGTACATGTGAAAATTGAATGTATACTTTTAATTCTTTTTATCTCTCAACGAACAAAATATGTGATTTAGTTATATTTTAGTATTCAAAAATAGTATTTGCGGAAAAATAAGCGAGTGGACATTCAAGTTACACAATTTTAGTACTGTATAAAAACAAACACATCAAGATTGGATTTTCGGAACTGTAGAAAGCACATGATGTGCACAGTGTATCTATTCTACCATGTCCGTCAAATTGGACTCAACCAATCATCTTGGCATAGGTCGATCTGGCCTCGTGGATTCAATATACACCTGCTGCATTATTGTTGACATCTGTTTGAACGTAGCTTCACACGTCTATCACTGACTAGGACAGATAAACAAAATGGATTTAACCAATCGGCATACAGAATACACCTGTCCCAAGATCCACTTCCCTATTTGCCTGCGGTCAAATCATCGGATAAGTTGTTTGCTATTAATGACCTCCGGCGGCATCCGTTGCAACATAGCTACACAAGCGTGTCACTGATTATTTCAACTCGAAATTGTCGAAGGACAAGTATGCTGAAGTAACATATCAATTTACAAAATGTCGGGGATTAGCATTTCGTAAAAAAAAATTGAAACATAAATTTAATTTCACATTTTTTCTGATTGGCTCTGCTGTCTGTTTGACCGTGAATTACAACCGACTTCCGCACAAATAGTTGTCGCCGATGATTGCAACCAAAGTATAAATAATCCAAGTATAACTAGGTGAAGGAAAAAATAACGATTAACGTATATATTAAACGACAAAAACAAAGAAATTATGCAACAAATACATGATGTCTGTAAATCCAAACGATATTATATAAGAAACTTTCATCCACCAATCAGGTGAGCTGTTCCACTGCTACGTCATAGCGGTTATTTTTACAGCGCCACCTCGCACCAGTAGGTCGCAGTAACAGGAGAGATAAGCGATGACCAATTACATGGCTCTGTAATGATGTCAGATAAGGTGCGATATGAGAAATCTCAATATCACGAAAAATACAAACAAACCGGAAATCGGTTATTAGGTTCGCCGGTGTTGTTTTTAGCACATTTTGAAGAAAATAAGTGTTAGTTTGTAATGTGACCTTTAAACTATATTTATAAAATTGAAGAATGAGCCTACTTTTTATTTCATATGGCATGAAATTTGGTCCAAATATTGATTTTATTGCGGGCGCACGATTCACCCAAATACTCATTTTCCCCCAAATCCTCATGTAATGAATAAGTTATCCAATTAATATATGTCTCAAAACCTTTTAATATCGTTCTTAAGAAGTTATTAAACCTGATTTGAATACGTGTTTATGGTAAAAAGAGTCTTACTTCAATGTTTTAATTTAACTTAGGCATTCTAGCAGCCAAGGGATATCATCCAAAATAAATTATGAGATAAATGCAAGGGAGATAAATGTTGTTTGACCCATTTTGGTCAATTGAAACATGCAAGTTATTTAAAACATCGAAATAAGACTCTTTTTTACCATAAAAACGTACTCAAATCGGGTTCAATAACTTCTTAAGAACGATATTAAAAGGTTTTGAGACATATTAATTGGATAACTTATTCATTACATGAGGATTTGGCGGGGGGGTGGTGGGTAGGTCGGGGAATGAGGATTTGGGGAGGATTTGGGTGAATCGTGCGGCCCATTTTATTGCGAAAAAAACAATTTCCACATGTTAAATCCCCATAGAAGGACCGTTACGTAGAATCTACAAACGAACCTCGGATATTGCTCCAAATGTCACGAGTCCTTCATCGTCATATGTATTAGTTTCAATTAAACGATGTGGTCCTCGACCTATGTGAACTGCCGTTGATTCCATTTTGTTGAGGCATTCACGGTATATGGTCAATTCGTTCTCATGTCAATTCGCTCTCAAATCAATTCGTTCTCATTTTGGTCAATTTGGTCTTCATCATTGCGCTTGTGTTTGAAAATGTGGTAGAATTCACTTTAGCAGACTGTGAATGTTAATTCCCGGGATGAATAAAACATTTGTTTGCTGTTTATATTATTGATATTATTTTACTAAAATTTAAAAAATTCATAATATATATATACAACAAACAAATATTCATATATTGGCTAATGACAACATTCAAGTAGCAGTTTGGGCACTTTATTTTTCCCAACATGTACAGAAAAGAACAGAACAGGGCATATACTAATACCAGGTTTCACAAATTTATTCCAACACATAATGTCCAATAGCAGGTTAATAATTTGAGCACATTTCAACTAGCAAGTACTAATATCAGCACATATCAACAACCAGAAGTATGGGAAGGCGGGGTAAGTTGAAGTAGTATATAAGAGTCAAAATTATACAAGTTTATATGGAAGCCACCCACTACGTGTGGTGCCTCCCAAACAAAACTTTTATCATTGTTGACTCTTATATACTACTTGGATTTTCCCCCACTGTTCGGCGGGTATATGTATGCGAAGAATGGAACATATTTTTCATCAACCGCGAGACCATATATTTATGGCATGAGAAGATATGCCCTATTAGAGATAAGAAATCCATTGATTATACTCAGTATATAAGTCCCCAACAGGGGTTCTAGATTAACGGAAGATAGATAGATATATAAACACACAATGGTTCTAGTTAATTGTGCGTGGTTGAAGACAGGTAGTCACAAGAGATGTTTTCTTACCGGTATTTACGAGTATTGCAAGCATCACCGGGCATGGATGCGAAGAGGGTCCGTTTCACCTCACCCATGTAGGCATTGCGGGGTAGGGACCAGATCCGAGTCACTGCTATGTCCACCATGCGGTGGCACTCAGGCTACGCATCGACTGGTTAGCAAGGGATTACGTGCTCGCAAGTATTATCGTTTAGTAATAATTGAAATCGGAAAGTCAGTTAGAAAAATAGAATCAATCTAATGTGTATTATTTTTTTTTATAAGTCCCAGTGGCGTAACGGGGTCCGAAAAAGTTTTATGTTCCGTATGGAGGGGCCGTCGGAACAGCTGGACTGTATGGTGGAGGAATCTCCTGCTGTCGTTGCAGACACGCGAATAAGCATATCACGTCCCGAGACGGGCGAGGAGATTTTTCTCTCGTCGGCCCTCCCCTCCATAACAAGTTTTTTTATATCTTCGTCCGCGAGAATTTGTGGTTGGGCCTTGGACCGGATCGTACCCATTAACTCCTGATACCTTGACACTTCCTCGACAACCATCTTGAACTCGCTATCTGATATATCGTTGTCGGCTATCGCTTTTGACACGATAACGTCGATACTGTTTTTCTTTGATCTCGCGAGAACCACTATTCGATCGTGCTTTCGACTCTTGGCCTCTAGTTTTCGGCCCACGAGTCTGGTCGTCATTTAAAGCAGTCCCACCACCGCCGCTACAGCACTCAAGGTCGCCGCGACCGGTGCAGCGACAACTGTTGACAATAAAGACACACTCCCCACCCCGCTTACAACGGAAGCTGAGGCTAACGTGGTGCTCACCCCCTCTAATATAGTGACTGACCGCCTATATTTCTTCGCATAACCCGTCCGCGTCTCTCCCTCGTGTTGTAGAATCTGTTGTATCTTAACGATCCTGGTCATCCTAAAGGATGCCGTGTCGGCCGTCCCCGAAGGTAAGTGTGGATATAATTTCTTGTCATTCATCATAAATCAAGTTCTATTAACAGTGTAACAATAGTGGAGGAAGTTGATTGGTCAGCGATTTTTGTAACAAAGTTAATAACACTACCTGCCGGAACTTTAATTGCAGTGTCATCATCGAATATCGTAAACCCTGACCTCTGCCCCGCGTGCTTGGTGATGCCAGACTTCTGTTCTACACCATTTAGGACGATATTCACTCGGACTTTGGCAGCGGCGTGTCCGCGAAAGTTGACCGAGCAGACCGCCATTCGAAAAATCGTCCCGGACACTGTCATGGTGTATCCCCCATATCTGTTGCTTGCGTTGGCACCGAATGAATATTCGTAGCCCCCCTCGTTCAGTGTACCCCGCTCCTCAGCCCAAACTGTTATGACGGGTTTTCGAGCTTGCAATTCCCCTACTTGCGCAATCGCCCTAGTTAAAATTGTGCGGTACTGCGCTACGCCCCTCTCCAGCCTTCTCATTGCGGTTTCATCGTATGCTGCGGCCGCGACGGGAACGTCCCGTTCTAAGTTGGAACTACCTGGACCGTATATGCTCATGATTAATATGTAAATATATATTATGTTTAATTATTTTGAGAACGACCGAAATCGGGTAATCGTTATTCAACTTTCTCGCTTGATCATCAAGAATAGAGACCGTAAATTCGTGGATGTGACCAGATTCCAAATGTTTCATCTCGTGGTGTGGGAAGTCTAAGGTCACAGTCTCACCATAGAAACAATCGCTGGCGGGCACGGTTTTCAGTAATGTGCTGGGGGCCCCATCTAGCATGTTGCGTGATGTGTTCAGCTGATCCAGGTGCACCCTGAGAGTTTTTGTGACATCGAAGTTTACTGGGGTTGTGCCGACGTGCTCGCCCGTATCAAATATTTTAATCGTGGCAGGGGATGTTTTAAATCCTAACAGTGAGCCCAACCCCGGTGAGATCCTTAACCGTTTTCCAACTGTCAATGTCGCGAGCCCTGTGGCTTTCGAGATTGCGAGAGCGACTACATCATCAAGCTTTGCCGCGACAAAAGCTTGGAGAGCTCCGAAGCTCCAAAGGCCAGGAGGTACTATGGTATCTGATGGACTTATGGGTCTATGAGGAGGAGGTACTATGTCATCTGGCGGAGCTATGCGGTACCTGGCTATGTGTTCGAAGTCGACGTCCTCGCCAACACCTGCTGAGAAAAACTCGAGCTATTCTACGTTTTTCCACCCAACCGTGAAGGTGATCGATCTGAGACCTACCCTGCGTTTTCCGCAGCAGTTGTCGATTGACTTTTGAAGTTCACAACTCTCTTTTTGAACATTAGTGATAGTAGCAAACATAATAATATCTTTCAATGGATAACAAAGCATTTAACTTTAATTCTGATGCAAAGTACGCGGTCGGAGATAAATACACGCAAAAAGACGTTGTTAATCCCCTTGTACATCCAAATATAATGGTTAGACCGGACAGTGGCTTTGCCACCAATTTTCCCGACATCTTTGAACAATATAGGCTGCCCAAGATTACTACGATGGAGGCCGTGAACGGGTGGAAAGCAACACCGATGCAGTTTTGGCAGAATCAGCTCAACTTCGCCGTATGCATGGTGCGCAACAGCCGGATGCGGGGTTTCCTCTCAGGACCATCTGACATCCAAGAATGTCATGCTCCGAAGTGTCTACAACTTTCATGTGTATTATACTATCAGGAGGATTCTCAAAGAACTAGGTATTCCACTACCTCAAGACGACGGGTGGAATCCCATTTCCAACACATACGACCGTAGGGCGTTCGAAAGACTGTGTAACGAATTTAACGTTTCAAAAGACGAGGACTGGAGACAGAAAGCATTTTCTAACAGCACTGGCCTCGGGGACGTTCTCATTCGGGGCCAGTCCGGAAATTGGACTCAGACAGATTTTAGACACGATCACTCCAGCGACCACATCGTCAGTCGGAACGCCGGGAATTTTGACCCCGCGACGATGACCTTCGGGCCGGAAGTGTCTGGAGGTCGGCACTGTGGCGTCTCATCCTGCAATTGGTTACCTCCGAAACGAGCTCACATAGATTACATACAGCAGGCTGCTGAGGTCCAGGATGCGTGGACCACATTTATGTTAGATAAGGGTCTGCGTTCACGCAGGCCGGGGTTACTCGCCTCAACGACTCCATTCGCACATACGTCTGGGCCATCCTCGGCGCACAGAAGCAAACTCGCAGTTCTATATTAGGCACGGGAACGGCGTTTGACGAGCAAAAACAATTCTTGGCACTTGTAGAGGACGCCATTTCAGCTAAGGTGGACCTGGAGAAGACGATCAAGCAGTATCAAGACGTTTTGCAGAATGCCAGCACCCCAGTAGACTATGTATTTGGAATAGGTCTTTATATGGCGCCAAGCAATATGATACTACGAGACGACGCGGTTGACAGTTACAATAATCAGATCGTAATCGCCACCGTCAATCAAAATATCGGCCACAACGGTAACGTGAACGTGGATATCATCAAGTGCACCCCCAACATGATCGGGTTCAACAGTGGAAGTGGAACTGATTTCATAAAACCGCAAGCACCCACCCCACCACAAAGCCCCCCATCAAGTTCATTTGAACCCAGTGTTCCACTGAGTTCCGTGGTTGTTCCACCCGCAGCAATAGGACCAGCAAGTTCCCCCAATTCACAAATTGGAATAGGAGCGAAAAAACTAGTGTCACAACCCACGAGGAGGAGAAATTAGGGCTCGTCGTTGCCCTCCCTGTGTTCGGACTATTTGTGCTTTGGTTTTAGGAACTCTCGGGCGGAGAATAGTAGGAGACCGGCGATCGCGAAGATTAATGTCCAAGCATTCTCGGCGAGCCATCTGACCGTTTTTGATAATATAGATAACAAGAAGGAGAGGAGACCTCCCATCAACCCAGGCAGCGCGGCAGCCACCTTTCCGGCTAATTTAGCCAGGAGACTGGCGAGGGCTTTTAGTTGCTTTTTTACCCACTCCTTGGCTCCACCGGATGGAGCTGGTGCTGGCGCTGGTGCTGGCGTGGGTGCTGACGCCGCACCACCCGTGATAGATAGAAGTAGAGACGATATAGATAGAATTAGGGTCGATATAATCATGGTGAAAGCTGTGAGGATGGTTACTATCATGACGCCCTTCTCTCTGAACAGAGTGCGAAGACGCTCACCGAGTGTCGTGTCCTCGTATAGGACCCTCGAGATTGTTTCGCGGCTCCGACTTAATTGTCCAGAGAGCGTCTCACGGTTAGTCGAGGCAGCCTCCAAGCGAGCTTCTCTTTCATCCCGCAACGACCGTAGGAGTTTGTTGATCCGCTCGGTAGATTCTCTATCGCCACGTGCTTTCTTTATTTTTCTTTCTTCTAGCGCTATATGTTTGTCCAAGTTTGGAGAGGTTATTGACCAGTTCGCCCCGGGTTGTTCGCAGAGCCTTATCGAGTCCCAGGAGTTCGCGAAGAGGTAACGGTGGGTCATACTTTGTGCCGTTTATTTCGTTGACCGTGGTTTCAATTGTGTGAATAGCATCGGTGGCTATACGAGGGACCTCGCTAATATCGCTCATTTCTATAGTGGTGGCCGTCTTCGCCAGCGTTTCGTCGGTAGCCTGTAGGGTTTTTACTAATTTTTGAGACACCTGCGTCCGGTCCCCGATCACTCTGAGAGCTCGAGCGAGGTCCAATCCATATGTTTTCACTGAAGAGGCCCCGAGGAACCGGTTCGGATCGTTCTTGAACGTCAGCAACTTCCAGTTCTTGCCCCATTTAACCCACAGGTCTCCTATTTTAGTGCTGCGGAACTCCAACGTGGCCTTGATGCCGTGTTTAGACACCTCACTCTCCCACCGTTTCACCCGAGACTCCGTTTCCTTGAGAGGCGCCAGCTCATTCTTGGAGATCCCCGCAGGAATCTCGGCACCGCCCTCCCATGGCGGAGTTTCGGGTGGGGCCTCCCATATATAGCTAACATCACCAGCAGCTGAAGTTCCTGGTGTCTCTATAAAGGTCGTTTCGTCAACGTCGTTGAGGTAATCATGATCGATGTCATCGCCATCGAGATAATCCTCTCGGTTGCCCGTAGTGCGATCAAATTCGTTCATGCCAATATCGCGACCAGCCATCTTTATAATTATGTATTAAACAAAAAACCATACAGGTTTAATATAGTTATTTATTTTCAGTGAAAATATGTCTTCAAGTCAATACGGTCACAAACTCAATCCATATCGCAGACTGCGTGAGCCCCTCGGGGCAAAAGGCGTGAGACAGAGTGTCGTTATTACGAACAACCCATCGACGATCGACCAGAACCAGCAGCTCTTAGTCCGCTTCCCCAACCTCGGAACTAGCGACGTCATTATGCCGGGGACTGTTCGCCTCGCTTTCACTATTTCGCTGACATCGACGGACGCGGACCGAACCATCGTTCAGAACCTGGGTCGCGCCATCGTCAAGAAGACCATGATAAAGATTTCTGGTAATGAGGTGATGTCGATCGATGACAGCGACGTCTACCATTGCTACCAAGACCTGTGGAAGACGGCGCAAGAGTGCGAAAATGCGGTATATCAAGGTATTGACACCAGTCGAAATAAGAACGTAACCAGACTTAGAATCGGGGCTGGTGACAAGGCAGATAACGTCGCGAGCGACAACGTGGTCGCGGCCACTTACGCCAACCGATTCTACATCCCGCTCGACTTTGAGTTGCTGGAGAGTCACATGCCCTACTATCAAAGCGCTTTGGCGGACCGACTCGAATACGAACTAACGTTCAATGACTACGGCCGAGTTATCATAGCCACCGACGTGGCATCGACGTATACGATCGATAATGTTTCGCTGCAGTACGACATGGTCACGATGCCCGAACTCGCGCGATTAATCAGATCCCAGTATGCCGGGCGCGTTGCTATACTTTACGACCGAGTTCTTCGCCACCACAAGATGACGAAAGACAAAAGCGACACATTGTGGAATATTAACGTCAACGTACCCGGCCGCTCGATGAAAGGTATAATGATGCTGTTCGAGGATGCTCGGTTCGCGCTCGGTGCTAGAAAAACCGACAAATTCTATAATCACAAAGGTCGAGGTGACGATCGAGGGAGTCCCCAATCAACTCTACAGCGCGGGTCTTCGCGCACACCAGCAGTGGGACGAAGTCAGAAAGCAGTTTGCTTCCGTCTCTAAGCGCTCCCCAGAGGTTGCCGCAGTTGCCAAATACCTGCAGCTCTCAGACGTCTCCCTCGCGGAGTTCCTGACTACCAAATACGGGTTATGGCTAGACATGCGAGCCAGCGACGATGACCAAATGTACGGTAGTGGACGCCAAGTTCAGAACGCTAGCGAGGGTGTGACGATCCAGATAGCCAAAGAGGCGGACGGAGCTGGCGCATTGAACGTGTACTTATATATAATTACATATGCGCAACTCAAAATCGAAGATGGCCGATACGTCTCAGCTTTATACTAAAACTCTACCTTCAAACAAATCCAATTTACCAATTGGTGATGCCCACTCTGCCATAATATGTGGGCAGACAGGATGCGGAAAAACGGTTTTCATCCTGGACTTGCTCGAGGGGTGATATTGTGGTGCCTTTCGACACATTGTGATCCTGTGTCCCACTGTGCGGCTGCTCGGCCAAGGCGGCGATGACTAAAAAGAAGGACATGCTCTCTGAGCTCGCTTTTTCTGGCCGCCATGCGAGGCAAAGCGTATGGATCTCCACTCAAAAGTACAACGCCATCCTGAAGGATCTGCGCGAGCAAACGAAATGGGTCGCCCTCTTTCACTGCAAGGACCGAGACTCATTCGATGAATGTCTTCGAGAGAACGACGTTATCCCAACGCGCGAAGAGCGGCTGGAGGTTCGACAGATGCTTTCGGAAACTAAGCACGCCAAGCTTCTGCTAAAGACCGATCAACCAACTGCTTATAAAGTTATTAATTAATTAATTTTAAGAAAATTGCAAAGTAATAAGCAATTGCTTAACAATGCTGAACAATGCTGAACAAATGCTGAACAAATGCTTAACAATGACAAACAAATGTCGAACAAATGCTGAATAAATGCTGAGCAATTGCTGAACAATGTTGAACAATGCTTAACAAATACTTAACAATGCTGAGAAAATGCTTAACAATGCTGAGCAATTGTTAAGAATGTGTTGCTCCGCTGCGAGCTTTGTTGCGAGCATAACGGTGATCATAAGTATCAGGTGGTGTGCTTGGCAATATGTTAAAGTTATTTATGAGACTTGTAAGAATAGTTAAATTAATTTTAAGAAAATTAGCAATAATGAACTGCGACGAACTTCTCGATCAGCTAATGGAAGAAACATCAATGCTGACTATCCCCAACTCCAATCGCGAATTGGGAGGAACTGAAACCTCAACTCCGTTGATCCCGACAGATGGAACACCTGTCGGCACGAATGAAAATGAAAACGCGGCGCGACGCGAGCGGCTAGCTGCGCTGGTTGCTGGGGGACAATCGGAGCATTATCTCGGTAGGCGTCTCTCAGTTTGTCAGGTGGATAAGATGTCAGATGCGGAGGTCGATAAAATATATGCATAATACGAATCCAAATTAGGTGCGGAGATGACAAAAACTCTCTGATCGGCGGCTATTCATTTGTACGCTACCACCGTTAGTATACTTCTCCCTATACCAGACACCGCGGGGTTGATTCGCGATCTAGAGACTGACCCTTTTATAGGACACACTCTTAGAACAGCCTGCTGCTCAATTTATCACAAGTTTGGAATGTACTTAGCTCTGCTGACAACCGCGTTGACCACGGGTAAACACTGTTAATTTGGACATATATGCCCACTAACTATAAGCCCTAATATTAATATTATAAATGATGACACAAGACACACCTGAGAGAGTGACGGAACAGCAATCCCCGATTGCAGCACTTCCAATTCCGATTGATCCTCCAACGGAACCGCAATCCCCGATTGCTCCAACACTGTTGAACCCGATTGCACGACATAAAAATCCAAAAAGACAGGCAGCTGGGCGAGCAGCGGCTGCCACACGAAAAGCTAAACAAGATAAAATATTCGCCGATCTTCGAGAGGCCAAACGGTCGTTGCAATCGGAGACAGATACAGCAAAACACCTGGTGGCAGCTGTTTCTCCCCCAATTCACGAATTGGAACCGATTGCTCAAACTCCCAATCCTGATTGGAAAATCGTCCCGTGGGTTGTTGGTGGTGGTCTGTCGGTTGTGGGCACCCTGTATGTGCTTTACCGTTTCAACAACAGGTACCCCCTATTACACCAATCCCGATTGGAAAAACAACCCTCAACACTGTTGGATGCGGTTCCGAAGAAAGTTACGAAACACCAATCGCAATTGGATGCGCCCCATTTAAACATTGATCGCGATCCCTTTTGTATGCAATAATTATAATGGCTGAACACGATGTAAAATGATAGTGAATGCGTTTTATCACGCCGTGGTGATATCTGGTCTCAGTATCGGGTTTGCTCGAATATGCCCGGTTTGCCGGGTTTGCGGCCGCAGTTTGGACCCGAGATTATCTAATTAAAGCTGGAATTATACCTGCTAATATATGGAAATAATGGCTTCGATCGGAATAATGATAGGTGGTGCGCTTGTAAACGCATTGATTGGCGTTCAGTGGTAGCAACTTTATATTCTCGAAAATTATGCAAAGGAAGCATGGTCGAAAAAACGAACCACCCATCTGGACTGGGTCAGCGAAGAGCTTCGCCATGATAATCACGCCGCGGAAACTTTCCAGAACGTTGAAGAAGCCAACCGCGAGTACGCGCTGGCATATCCACAGAAAAGTCTCGCGCCGCTGGATCGCGAGCCTCAGATTTCTATGTACCGTCAGAGGTCCAAAAAGACCTCGAGATCGCGTTCATCGTCGTGGGAATGGGTGTGGTGGGTTTCGTCAGCTACTATATTCAATCGAGATTTCAAATTAAGTAATTTTATAATTATTTTAAAATAATTTATTTTTTTATAAATATATATATATAGAACGATGTTAGTTGACGAACTTTATTACGCTATGATCGATGTAGGCTACACTGCCCTTAAACACCGTATAGCTGGTGCAAAGAGTATGATTCGTCTGGCCCGAGATTCTCTCGAGACGTGGCGCGAGGACGAAAAAGCGGCCACCCTTTTCGCAAAGCGGATGTTAGATTCCTCCACCAATCCTGGGGGATTGGATGAATTAGATTTTCCCAAGTTCCTTCAGAACTTAACCTCCAATCGTGATTGTACTTCCAACAAAGGTTTATTATTAACGACGCAGTTACCGGACGATCTGGCGAGGGCATGTTGGAGATTGTCCGATCTATTAGAATACATCGCATACGATGGACTGATGGACACACGCAAACTTGATATCAATCTATCAGTTCACCTAATGCGCAAGCTAGTGAACACATACTACAGCCCCCGCGGCTACTGGAAGGGACTCGCGGCCATCAAGAACCTCGCCGCGGCGACCAAGGTTTCCGAAAACACCACCAAGGAATGGCTCAAGAAGCAGGCCATCTGGCAGATCTATTTACCCGTGCCTCGCAGTATTCCACGGCTGAAATTCGACGTGCCGGTGCCTAACCAAGTTCACCAAGCGGATCTCCTGTTTCTCCCTCACGATCGCGTCGGTCGCAAAACGTACAAGTACGCACTGACAGTCGTTGATGTAGCGAGTCGCTATAAGGGGGCTGAGCCACTGGCTACGAAAGAGTCTAAGGAGGTGGCCGAGGCTCCTTCTCGAATATATAAAAGGAGTCCTCTCAAATGGCCGAATCTTCTCCAGGTCGATCACGGCCGCGAGTTCATGGGCGCGGTCTCTCATCTATTGGCTAAACACAACGTTTCTGTCAGACGCGGCCGCGTCAACATCCACCGGGACCAGGGGATCGTGGAGCGATTCAATCGAACCCTGGCTGAGAGACTGTTCGGTCACCAATACTCCAAAGAACTTGTAGACCCTCTTTCGCGATCGACCGAGTGGGTAACCAGGCTGCCCACCGTGGTCTCCGCACTGAACGGCGAGGTGACCAGATTGATCTGTAAGAAACCCGTAGATGCTATCAAGTCTAAAAAGGTGACGAGCAAGCCCTCTGCCGTCTCGCGCGGGCGACCCATTGGTTTAGAGGAGCAACGGCTTCCATCGGATGTTGACGTCCGGTACCTCTATCAACCGCGAGAGCTCGAAGGTGGCAGCCGCCGCGCGACTGATCCCGTGTGGTCTCTCAATGTATATCATCTGGATCGATCTATTACCAAACCCGATGAGCCCGTGCTCTACTATTTGGTTGATGGTCCATCTCGCGGGTTTGTTCGCGAAGAACTTCTTATGGTACCTTCTGACACCCAGCTACCCCCGGATCGTCAGAGTCTTTAGTATTCTCCCCTTTTTCAGAGTTCTTTTTTTTGTTACCTATCCTATAGGCTCGGTGTGTACCCCGTCTTCTAACACTCTCCTCTTGTCGTAGTACGCCGACAACCCCAACTTCTCCTGATTGTACGTCTTCATCACCCCGTTAACCATTCGGAATCCCCTGTTCTCCGCCATATCCCTACCCCCTTCGAGAGCACTCTTGTACCTTCCCCAAGTCAGATTGTTAGATCTCTTCGACATCCCCTTGGCCGAGTGCTTAGATCTTCCGTCACCGCTCACGTAGTAACACTTGCTACACAGAGCGATGGCTCTATCTCCCTCGAATTCCAGCTTGAACAGTCCCGGAGTTCTGTTGCTCCATTTATCCCAAGCCAACCACTCGGCCTTCTCCTTGTTGAACTTTCTCTTCATATTCTTTCTCACCACCGCCTCCAGTGTCTTCTCCGACACCGCGAAGTACATGCTGTCAGTGTCCATCTGTATAAGTTCAAAATCTCCGCGATCCACGTACTTGTCCAAGAAGTCGTAGTAGAACTCGAGCATCCGGAGCTTGGCCAACTGGTAGACCGCTATGCCACATTGAAACGGTCTGTTGATTACCACTCGAGTCTTCCTGCTCGATATCTCGTAAGCCTCCCCAATCTCCTCCAGGTCTTCGAACCACGCCGACCTCAGTGCCCGGTCGACATTCTTCTCATCCTTCGTATATGTGGTGTTCATGTGTCTCTCTTGTGCCTCTATCAGCTTGCCACAACACGCGTTGCCAACCATTTACCGCCTTGCTCTTGTCGACGTCCCCCGTCCGTCTGGCAGCGGTGACCTCTTTAACGAACCATTGGAACGGTTTGCCGGGCGTGTAGTCTAGTCTATCACCCTATGCACCGCCTTGACGGTCAGACCGTGCTCCAGATACCACTTTAGCAGCGGGGAGTATATGATCATCTTGACATTGCCCCCACGAGCTTTCTCTGTCCTTCGATCCTTTTCCTCCCGGTCTTGGCCAGGTAGTCCTTCATGTGCTGCAGAACCTCGGTCTCGTCGACTTCTCGATTAACAAACAGCGGCGACATTTCCGAAAACTTGTCTCTCAACATTTCCGGGACCTCTATATCCAACTCCGCAAATCCGAACCACTTGTCATTCCTGACCTTCCTCACGAAACAGTCTATATACGACTGTCTTTCCGGGTCGTCACACGTCCATATCGTCTCCTCCCCGCACGGCATGTCTTTCGACAGAGTAGACAGGTACAGCGCATTGGCGTCGTACCCCGTCACCGCCTTGCACATCTTCTCCTCCCGACTACCTACCTGACCCGTGATCGTCGACCTGCCAGCCTCTGCGTATCTGGAGAACACTATGGACGGACCACCGACCAATCCCTGCTTCATCATCTCGTAAGTTTCAGACTTCGGCGACCACATCTCGGGCGTGTCCGCCTTCCCACGATCGACCCGCGGAGTAGGTACTGAAGGGAAACACCGGGCAGAGACACAGCATCCTTGAGTATATCCACGCCTCTTCCCCTGTAGAACTCCGTCATTTTAGTCAGAGCCTCCCGGAACGGTCCTACATCCAAGTCGTTGTAGTGTTGCAACCATTCCTTGAACGTCTTCATCCAATTTTCTCGGAATACCTTCTTACACTCTTTCCACTCGGACAACGACAGTAGGAACTCACCTTTCAACTTCGAGTACCACTCGGGATAGTTTGGCAGACCCGGATGGTCGAGCTTGTCCGCACTATCGAACCACTCGTATGGGAAGTGAGACTTTATCGTTTTACAGTCGTACGCCTTAACCCACCGGTCATACGTGGTACCGGGTCCCAGATACCGGATGATGTCGAGAAATCTAAACTCCGGGGTAAACAGAAACATCGTCGTGCTGGCTCTCTTTCCGACCATCACCTTATTCATGGTGGCCGCCAACTTCTCTACAAAGTACTGCTTGTTGAGGTTCAGGTCTGTCACGAATCGTAGCCGACTATATTCTTTATCATCCATTAATTGTAACACGGGTCACATAGTCAAGAGCAGTAATCGAATATTCTAGTACAAGACGGTCGAATAGGTATTGGTGTGTGAAATATCGCCCGTGGAGTACACCGCTGGAGAGAATAGCCTTTATCCGAAACCGCGCACGGACCACCAGTATTGGATGTTGCACTGGTCGTATCTGGGTGATCTACACTGTATATGCAGACGTAGATGCTAGCCTAATTACCTAGTAAGTTATACCTATTTATGACAGAAGTATTTCAGACTAATTCACCAGATATCTCATGAGCTAGACTGACTGTCAGATCATTAGTCCACTTACGTAAAATTGTAAGCTAAATGTGGGCACATAAGTTTTACATTGACAAGCAGACTACATGGGGTAGTCATGCACTAGGGTGGGGGTATATATTCGTTGTAGCACCATATATTATCAGTCGGACATTCAATTTCATTCTTGTGACATTGGAGCGCAAGTTTTTCACTGGGAATTGATGAGTACATATGTTGTTACTTTCTAATGCTGCCATTTAAGTCTGAATCTTGCCAAGACCGGCAATTCTACGCGGTGTTATCGTATCCTCGATAATACTGCATTATTTAATAACCTGAGTTATTTGGCCTCGTTTCGACCAAACGCTTGGTCAATAAAAGCCGTATGGCATGTATCCGCTGATGTAGATTATCTCCCTTAATCAAATATTATTGATTCATTAATTCGTCGTGCTTACGTGTAAATAATAACGATTACAGGACTGGCATGTGGGAGCATTCCGTGAGTATTGTAATGGCATATTATTCTCGTGTGTTTTGTTGCATGTCACTCTGACTAATTGCATTAGCAATTTATTGTATTTGTAAACGAAGGGCGAACTTGATTGAAATGTTCACTAACATTAGCCATGCATTTTATGTTACGATTCAATCGAATATCAGTCTGCGCCTGTACAATACATGAGAATATTGCCAATTTTAACATGTCACAATTGTAACGTGAATTTTCTGGACGACTTTCATTACTCTATGGGGAAATACATGTTAACTCCTAACCCAGTCGTCTGTACATTCATTTTATTAAGTCATATTACGTTCGCAGTGTGTTGTAAATATTGTAAATGCTATTGCGACCAAGATGGGCCAGATCAGACAGTTCTGCTCTAAGTGCACTGATTTATGCATCAGTAAGCTGCAATAAGGACATGATGTGAAGTATAATTTGTTTCAATCACTGATGCTTTAGGTCAGCCTGTGGAATCCTACAGTCTGATTAGAGTATACAGTGTTTATTATTAGTAATGTAATGTAATGTAATACTGTGAATCTGCACAGGAGAATACTTCAACATTATACGCCTGCAAGCATCCATGCACAGCGCATCCATGCTCAGATAGGAAGTCGCTGGTAGGCCTACTGAAGGCAAATGGCACCGAGGAGGGCGCAAGGGAGTTAACGTTTTATATTTGACATACATGTATTTAACACAATATGAAAAATATACATCCTTTGAATGATTTTGCGATACAAATTATTATTGCCGAGGCAGGCGCGGATACAGGGGGGGGGGGGGGGGGGGGGGGGGGGGGGGGGGGGGGGGGGTGGGGGGGGGGGGGGGGGGGGGGGGGGGGGGGGGGGGGGGGGGGGGGGGGGGGGGTGGCTCCAGGGGGTCCGGACCCCACCTCCTGCTCCCGGCAAAAAAAATAATCAAAAGACGAAAATCTGCAATACTCGATAGTTGGATGACTTTTTTCGTGGCCTAGGTGTCAGGAAATTGCATCTAAGGCGATCTGGCATCTAAAAATGTCCTGGGGGAAGACCCCCAGACCCCCCTACTTTACGATTTCGCGCTCGCGGAGGACGGCTTTGCCGACTTGTAATTACAGACCCCCCCCTGCAATTATTTCTGTATCCGCGCCTGCGAGGGGTATATAGCTTCTGTCATTCCGTCCGTCCGTCCGTCCGTCCGTCCGTCCTGGCACACATTAGGGCACTTATAGGGGTAGGGGCGTGGCCTAAGACAATAGAAGACAATGATTATTCAGTATGTGTGGGTCCTACATATATCGTATATGATATATACTATTACGTACTATTTACGTTTCAGAGATGTCGTATTAGAATGGTTTATACTATTGTAGTTAACATATCTTGAGTATCTTAATATTACCTTAATACAGCATACATGTATAATAATGTACTGGAACAAATTCCATATGTAACAATCATATGCATTTATTTGTGTTGTATCTATTGATTGATTTAATTGTATAGTCTTTAATTTCTTTTGTTTGTCCTGTTACTAGCCTGTTGTTGTTGATGTCTTAATGTGCATGTCGAGGCACGGTGGCAAGGTTTTTTTGGTTATTGAAGTTTAATGGCCTATCAACAGCTAAGGTATTAAGGCCGGGCCAACGGGTTGGACTATCCCGCATTCAACCTAATGAGGGAAATTCCTAAAATCAGAGCTCAATCTTTATATAAACTATATATTCAGCCCTGATATTAGAATATCCGGACCTGGTCCCAGGTCCATGCCACACCAGTGTCACTTAGCTCACACCATAAGTAATATGATTAGCTATAATCTTATTTTTTTTTTTAATATGGCATAACATGATTTAGCTCTCAAGTAGTAGGGGGGGGGGGGGGGGGGGGGGGGGGGGGGGTGGGGGGGGGGGGCGAAAATGCACAGGAGGGCCAAACAATGTAATGTCTGCATTCCGGTAAGGATGAACGGTGGCAAGGTAAGCGGGAGGGTTGCGGCGCCGCGCTAACCACGTTTGAACGCCGCATTGAGAGTATATTCATTGACAGTTCCAATGCAGCAATATGTGTCCACGATGTTCACTTCCACAAGATATCATGAACCAAGTTCTGTATTCTGTATGCATGGAACTTCGAGCATGCTGAATCCTATTTTGTGCGGGAGCACGTGTTGCGGCGAATGCTTTCCATTCATACTTAAATAAATTCAACATGACTGCCAAATATTAACAGTTTGCACTACAACTGTGTACATAGTCAATACTAATGTAATGTTCGATTCTGGAAAGACAGCAGAGATACCATTTTTTGTTACGACTGCTTCTGAATGTACATATATATTATGGAAATAAAAATAAAAATGGCCATCAAATATGCTAACAAATGAATATTTACATGCCATAGTATGATAACAACTGTATACATTTGGCTCAATTTGAACAAAGATCCACAGTTACCTTACTCCAAGATGGCAACCAAACGTCTATACTATATCTGATCATGTGATTTTTTCTCTTTTTATTAATTATTTTTAGTGGCAATACTATCAAAGACGCCGAGTTTGTTTAAACCTAGTTTCATTAATGTTTTGTTTTCAGTTCGCCGGAATAGGTGCAGTTGTCGCAAACACGAGTGCTTCACCTCTACCATCGTTTTGTTGGGCGTACATTTTCGGGCAATCTGGCTTATAAGTATGGCTCCCATACTATGTCATGTCGTGTTGAAGTGTACATCTGTCATAATAGGTGTATTAAAACTCCTCATTTGTAGATTGTCACGAGTTACATAACATTCAAAATAGGTGTACAAGCCCTTTCAAAATTTCTGCATCTGTGGTGTGTTGGTCTTTCAAGTCATACAATAGCATACACAATCATTGGTGGACAACCAATTCTGCTGGTGGACCACAACTTCCGCTCACAAACAGTTAGTGTGAGTGCAGTTATTCTACAAACCCAAAGTAATTTACTTCACGTTGTGATTTAAATAATTGTACGACTTCATTTCTAAGTCTATGAGTTTATTCCAAAAGTAGGTGAGTGTTTGCATCCCATGAATAATATTCACGTGTCTATCCGCCCATCAATGCAACCAAATCAGGGTTTGTTTGTTTGTTTGTTTGTTTAATGGTGTTTAACGGTTTATCAACAGCTAAGGTCATTTAAAGCCGGGTCAACGAGTTCGAGTCCCGTGTTCAACCTGTATGAATTGGGGGGGGGGGGGGGTGGGGAGAGAGTCCAAAATCAGAACTGAATATTTACAGAAACTGAAATTTGAATATCCTGACCTGGTGCCAGGTCCATACCACACTAGCGTCACTTAGCCCCTTCCCTAGAAGTAGTACCTTTAAGTACTTTGTACGGGATATAACCTGATTCAACTCTAGCATACAAGAAGCCAAACTATGTACCTGAGGGCCAAACGAGGTATCTCGGAATTCATATAAGGATGAACCCCTGCCGTTAAATTACCCTTCGCATTCTCCCAACCTCCAACCATTAAATCAGGGTTTGCATTGTGTGTTGCTGGGTTATGCAAATTAATACATCGCACACTTCGTCCATTCCTCATTATGGCCACCAGGCTTAGCAGTTAGCAGCTAGTAAAGTGTGCACAAATGGAAGACTTATACCGTTGACGTTGTATTGCATATTACTAGTATACATAACGTACAGTACTAAAGCAGGTGGTGGGTAATCATAATGAAATGCGTATCATCTGAGTTTTTTTCATGACAAAGATGTGAGTCTTCCACCTGTACTAAGCGATTTTACTTCTGATTTGGACGACTAAAGTAATGGGATATGAAGAAACTCTTCAGAATAACAACGCACGTGTCTATAAAATTATACAATTTATTATTAGATGGTTGATTTTGAAGCATGAACATACAAATCCACATCACAACTAGTTGTCAGTAAGCGAGGCTTACAGAATACCCCCTCCCCCCGCGCATGTGTCCAGGTGCCCCAAAATATGTACATGTATTTTGTACATTTGTCAAGTTAAGTTTTGTGAATACACTAATATAAGTATGTGGTTTTGTGAATACACTGAGTATGTGACGTTGACCTTGGGGTTAGCGGGGCTCAGACGGTCGTGTAGTTGACACGGCATGATAAATGTAGTAGACGTTTGGAGGAATACATGTAACAAATATTAAGATTGATTATTGGTGTTTAACGGCTTATCAACAGCTAAGGTCATTTAAGGCCGGGCCAACAGGATGGATTTTCCCGTATTCAACCTGTCCAAAATGAGGGAAATTCCCAAAATCAGAACTCAATATTTACAGAACTATATATTCAGTCCTGAAATTAGAATATCCTGACCTGGTGCCAGGTCCATACCGCACCAGAGTCACTTAGCTCTGACCCAAAGTAATAGGATTAGCTATATTAAAGCTTATTACTTCTTAATGGAGCATAACAGGATTTAGCTCTCAAGTACAGGGGGCATGTAAATGAGGGCCGAACCATGTAAGTCGGCATTCCGGAAAGGATGAATACTGATCGTTAAACTACCCTTCGCTGCTCCCAACCAACCACCCACCCATATTAAGAATTTCTCATGAAGGAAACCGCAGTTCTAACCCATTTATCTGATGTTAAGTTTAGTAACGGACGGGCACACAAATTTACGTCAACCTTACCTCAAGGCCAAGGTCACAAACTTAGTGTGGGCATAATGCCCACACTAAGTTTGTGACCTTGGCCTTGAGGTAAGTTGTGGGTCGTGGCTAAGTTACAACTTGATAGAGTGTCTTGAGAGGAATGCATGTATGAAAAGAAAGGGATTGATTGATTATTGATGTTTAATGGGCTATTAACTGCCAGGGTCATTTAAGGCAGGGCCAACGGGATGGATTATCCCGTTTTCAACCTGTCTACCATGAGGGAAATTCCCAAAATCACAAATCAATATTTAGAGAACTATATATTCAGTCCTGTAATTAGTATATCCTGACCTGGTGCCAAGTCCATACCGCACCAGAGTCACTTAGCTCAAGCCCCAAAAGCAATACAATATGTACAGATCTTATTCCTTTTTTAATCGAGCATAACAGGATTTAGCTTCGCATAAATTAACCTTCGCATGCTCCCAACCACCATAGTATAGAAGATATGGGACAATAAAGTGAGCACAATTTTAAAGTGAGCTGTGCACTTTGTGAACAAAACATGAAACTGTGCCCTATGTTTTTTTTTGTATGCTGAATCCAAACATTGCGGGAACCACGACGCCACTCCAATGATTCCCGCTAAAAAATGCGAAATTTCATGATGGCCGCCAACAAATTTGAAATCTTGATAACTTGACTCATAACTCTCAAAATGTATTGATGTGGATGTCTAAACCCATGTTTTATGAACCAAGGAATTCAATGGAATACAGTAAAATAATGTATGTTTATGCTGGACGTCATTTTCAAGATGGCCGCCAAAAAATTATATCTTTGTAACTTGACTCATAACTCTCCAAAATGTATTGATATGGGTGTCTAAACCCATGTTTTCTGGACCAAGGAATACACTAAAATAATGTATGTTCATGCTGGACATCATGTTCAAGATGGCCGCCAAAAACTTGAAATCTTTGTAACTTGACTCATAACTCTCAAAATGTATTGATGTGGATGTCTAAACCCATGTGTTATGAACCAAGGAATTCAATGGAATACAGTAAAATAATGTATGTTCATGCTGGACGTCATTTTCAAGATGGCCGCCAAAAAATGATATATTTGTAACTCGACTCATAACTCTCCAAAATGTATTGATATGGGTGTCTAATCCCATGTTTTCTGGACCAAGGAATACACTAAAATAATGTATGTTCATGCTGGACATCATGTTCAAGATGGCCGCCAAAAAACTTGAAATCTTTGTAACTTGACTCATAACTCTCCAAATGTATGGATGTGGGTGTCTAAACCCATGTTTTCTGTACCAAGGAATTCAATGGAATACACTAAAATAATGTATCCTCATGCTGGACATCATTTTCAAGATGGCCGCCAAAACATTGATATCTTTGTCAATCTTTGGGTTTAAATTGGCTCCAAATATATGTCTCACCTGAAAGACACCTAATTTCTCAAAAAGTATTGATATGGGTGTCTAAAGCAATGTTTTCTGGACCAAGAAATTAAATGAAATATACTAAATAATGTATACTCATGCTGGACTCCATTTTCAAGATGGCCGCCAAGAAAAATGACTGAATGAACCAATTTGTGGTTCTCTGAATGCATCAAGTTCACTATCTAATATCTATGCTCGCGTTTTCTTTTAGTAAAACAATCCAATGGAACACATACAATTAAAGCTACATTAAAGCTGAAAGTCTTATTTTGGTAAATCAACCATACATTATTGAATCGTATAAGACATGACCAATCGTATTGTCTACAGTCCATGGAATACATATATTCAGTGAAGCAATACATTTTCACAACGGTGACCTCTCTGCGCTCCGTATTTTATTTATAAATAACCTATTACAGAATGACGTAGATAGCTACATTGGCCCAAAAATCCAATAAGATGTCATACATTTCATTACACATATCCACATATGATATCAATGATATCAACTAAGCCATGTTTAAAGATACAATCAAATTATGCACTTGTTTCTGTAAGTAATACATTAAGATTTTTGAAGCACATACTAACTATATTTTCATCACATGTATATTGTGGAATATGCCTTTTTCACCAAAGAATACAAATATGTTTTATATAGGAGACAACAAATTTAATTACCTATATACCAATAGTAATTTCATAATGTTTGGCATTTTTATGGGACAAGCAAATGGTGAGTATGTATTTACCCATGCTGACAGCATTGCCCCCTTCAAAAACATGAACAATTGAGTGCATCGTAAATTTGACTTATAACAATCGCAACAGTTATTTCATGACTTTCTAGTTACATTTTTTCAATAGTTCTTGGCATCCTTTGGCTGCCTCAAGTAGTGTAAACCTGCATGGTGTCCAATGTGAAGTGTCGTCCTGCTGTTTCCACCCCCACGACAATGGTGAACGTAACTGTGGAATAGTAATAATTAGGGTTTAAATCTTATATGTCTCACCTGAAAGACAGCATGTTTGACATGCTGTTAGAGAGCATCTTTGGTTGGTGGTAGGTTTTCTATCTTGCGGTTTCCTGTTGAAAACATTTGTTTCCAGGCCTCATTAACACGACGTATGATGATGAACGCCAACACAACACGACAACAACTTTCTATCGCCTCAAAGTCCTCAGTGGATATTTGGTTTGGGCCCTTTACCAGCCGAGCAAACACATTTTAGTTGCGACAATCTGCTTAATTCTGTTTCGTCTAGTAACATTTTCCCAGATAGTTTGGAATACCAATTCTCTATATCCGGTAGTCCCGGGTAATCCAGCTTGTCTGTAGAATCGAACCACTCGTAAGGAAAGAAAGATTTCTGTCCTTTGCAGTCAAACGCTTTTATCCAACTATCGTAACTTACACCGGGTCCTAGGTAAAGTATTACATCAAGAAATCTAAACTCTGGAGTAAATAGAAATATTGTTGCGTTCGCCCTTTTTCCAACCATTACTTTCTTCGTTGTTGATGAGAGTTCACCTACTAAATATTTCTTTATTAAGTTTATATCGTACTTACTGCTGTTAAAACCTATAACCGGTACTTGATCTATCCACTGTTCGATCTGGGCGATTTGTTTTTCACGTAAATATTCCGTATTAGACTCGTATCTTGACCATACTTCTTCTCTTATAGCTTTTCCCCTGACTTTCAAATCTTCTGCGAATTTTTCTATAAGTTTTGCGGGATCTTTATCACAAATATGAGTTACTGTTCATGAGAAATTATCTCCTATACTAACGCTTACCGGAACGTGCTCAGCTTCGTACTCTAAACTATTACCGGTAGTTTCAACTTCTGGCTGGAGATACGCCTCAAAATCGTATACTATCTGATATGGATAAAGAGTAGTGTCGCAACCGATCTTTATATCTTTACCCGTTCTTCGAAATTCGCATTCCCACATAACTACTAGGTTGAATTCTTTGCTTTTTCTAATAACTTTATCTCTTCTCATTGTGGATGCGCGTTCCTCTTTTGTATCTGCATTTGCTGAATCTCACACCCGTGCCAGTAACAGCCGTGATATTGATATACGGTATTGGTTTCTGGACAGTATATATCTACCGGAGCTCCTAAAATCCATCTTTCACCTCCGTGTCCGCACTGTTCGTGGTGAATGTGAATTCCCTCCCGCTTTTCCACAGAGTGCATCCAATCGATCGCACCATAACTGTTAGAACCTTTTGGGTAGAACGCTTTCTCGAATGACGAACGCGGGCGCTCTAAATAATTACCATCGCATATTACTTTTGTCTCACCTCTCATACATGTTGGTCCGTGTCTCTTCAAATTACTCGCTTTCGTGAATTTCTGCTTGCAATTATCGCAGGCGTAAATTTTAGATAGGTTTTTAAGTTTTTTTTTATCAGAAATGCGTGATTATTAAACAGTCCTATTGTCATTGGTTTATTACCTATTGCATCATAGTGCGCTGGTACCTTTTTCAACCACCATACGTCACATTTGGTGGGTTGATTATACTTCTATCCACCAATTTTAAAAAACTCTTCAACCTTTTTCAGATCGGAAAAAGGAATTGGTGAAACCACATTACTACCGAAATATTGCTTACTAAGTTCTTTCGCTTTTTCTGTACATCTGTCAGGTCTGATCTTTTTATCAAGGTGCATAGCTAGACACCTGAACAGACAAAGGTCGTCCATTATACATATCTAAAGAATACATACCTTTCTATTCCTCAACCATTCTGGAAGTTCTCCTCCTGTCTGCTTCTTTGGATTAGTAGTCCCAAATCTATCCCCCTACTGCCCTGTATTAACTTTACAAAAACCTCTACCCATCTTACAAACTTCCACTTTGTATTCGGTCTGTCTATTTTATCGGACATTATTCGTGTTTGCTCCTTATCTGACAACCATTTTTTAACGGTTTTCATTGATGATAGTGGTTCGCTACCACCGAGATTTTTGTGAAATATTATAGTTTTAGGTTTTCCATTTTTAGTTTCCTCCATATGTTCTAGCTTGTAAGAATATGAATATCTCAAATAAAAATTTGTTGTTAGATACGGAGCGATTTTATCGGACATGAGTTCAGACTCGTTGATGTCAATGTTTTTACGAAAGGATAATATAACTACCCGTCTTCTTTTCTACTACCTTTTCCAATGTTTCATCGTGAGCCCCCAATATTTCTTCACCTTTTTCCCACTTATCGCTGCGAAATCGATAGATTTTTTCTTATTATTTGCGTTGCATGTGCGTCTAATTTGGAATGTGCTTGAAGGTTTGATTACACTGGCCCTTAACCCCGCAATACTTTCTTTTTGAATTCTGTTACCAACTTCCTCCGCTAGTGACAGGTCTTTAAAGGCTCCTCGTTTGTGGGCGCGGGTAAACCGCTTCATAAACGCCTCATTCTTTGTGGAATTTATAAGATTTGTCAACCCCCTAACTCTCAACCGTTTACTATAAGTAATCCCTAGAGATTCAGCTTCTCTTCTCAAACTTTCTATTTCTGGCCTTATCATATTTTCTGTAATATAACCTATGAGATTTATCTTCAATTGGACATGAAAAATTTACACATGATGTTTTTTTCATGTCCAATTAAACATAAACATATACATATATATACAAAAAAAAATGGAGTGTGCTACTTGTTGTAAGACTTTTGCTTGTAAAGACTATCTACGAAGACATATATCGAGACGTAGAAAGTTTCCTTGTGTCGCCCCACAATTTCAATGTCCCAGATGCCCCTGTAAGTTCGTTAGTGCCCAAACTCTTTGTAGACATAAGCAACTACGCTGCCCTGTGGCTGGGGGGGAACGTGGTAGACTGGAGCTGGTAGAATTAGTTGCTGATCTGCGAAATAAATTAGCTATAGTGGAGGAGGAAAATGCAGTGTTGGAAAATAAACTATCGCACGCGGACGCATTGAAATTGCATTAATGATTTCTTCTAATAATTTCTTCGTTAAAAGCAATATCGAACCGTAAACGAATCGTTGATTTTAAACGGTTTTATAATAATATCATTTTGATAATGTTTCGGTAGTGTTTCTCCGATCCTATTTAGTCGCTTCATTTCGCGAATTTGATCCTTGTACCAGCGACACAACTGCCGGTATAATATTGTAAATGCAACGTTTTTATCGGAGCGTAATAAATTACGTTGATATTTCATGTATACTCAACAAAACTAGAAACGTCCCTGTTTTATAGCCGGTGTAGCTCTGTCTATGTATGTACCACATGTTCAAAGTACATGTATTTTAAACCGTGGCGATGTTCAGAATACGATCGTGTAGAGTTTAGCCGATACACACTGTTTGCATAGCGGCCAGTGACCGGAACGTTGATTTCCACTTTTTGCACGTGCACGCTATACTTGTCATCGATAAGGTGATTCAGTTCATGTCGTACCATTCATGCGATAGGGGCTATTCGGAAAATTAAAAAACTTTTTTAATTTTTCACTGTTTTCGATATGCCACGGCTTTCAGAAAACGAGCGAAATCAGGCAATTGGGATGCTTGCGGGTGGGATGGCCGCCAGGGCGGTCGCGCCTCGGTTTGGTTGCTGTCGGAAGACGATTGATCGTCTTTTGCAGCCCGGTACCAGCAGACTGGGGCTGTTCACGACCGGCAGCGACCTGGTAGGCCTCGTGTAACGACGGCTAGAGCCGATCGTTACATTACGTTGACGCACTTACGTCAACGTCGATTGGCAGCCACAGTCACTGCTAGGCGATACGGTGTCTCAGGGCAGACCATTCGCAACCGGTTACGTCGTAACGCCCAACCAATCCGGGCACGCCGCCCGTACACTGGTCAGATAATGACCCAACGTCACCGTGCTGCCAGACTGTTATGGGCGCGACGTCATCTGAACTGGAGAAGGGCTGACTGGAACCGAGTTTTGTTCACCGATGAATCTCAGTTCACAGTTAGTCATACTGACGGAAGATACGGGTATACAGGCGTAAAAATGAAAGATTCACCGATTGTTGCATTGTTGAGAAGAACAGGTTTGGGGGAGGGAGCGTAATGGTCTGGGGAGGGTGGGATCATGGGAAACCAAGGAAGAAGACAGATTTGGTTGTTGTACAAGGGGCAACATCAATGCACAACGTTATGTTGCAGATGTGCTAAATGCACATGCCTTACCATTTATCCGTCAGCATGGTCCTGGTGTGACATTGATGCACGACAATGCCCGCCCTCACGTAGCCAGGGTCACCACTCAATTACTTACAGCAAAACAACGTCGACGTCATGCCATGGCCCGCGGTCTCCCCGGATCTCAATCCCATTGAGCACATGGATGGGATGATGGGCTGGGCCGCAAAGCACGAGCTAAACCATCAGATTGACAATGTTCGCGATCTTACACGGGCGTTACAACGGGAATGGAGGAATTTGCCCAACGCACTGGTATTGCGTTACGTCACGTCGATGCGGCGTAGGATCATTGCATGCATTCATGCAAATGGTGGCCACACTCGGTACTAACGAGATTTACTGAATTTGCCACATTACTTATTGAAATTCCATCTCTAAACATTAAGTAACACATTTCTGAGTTTTTGTGATTTTTGATTTTGACCCCTACCGCCCTTGGCCGGTTATCTCTCGAATATTTAACAAGATATCCAAATGCAATTTATTGGCTTTGATACAGAAATGAATGAACTTGTTTTTCCATTTTGATTTTTAAAAGTAACCCTTTTGGTTTTTGATGAATCTTTCCTTAAACATGGAGGGACGTTTCTAGTTTTGCTCAGTATATTCTATATTGCATATTATTCTCGTTTTAAAGTGTTTTAATGTTGTAGAAACACCGTAATATTCTTTAACAGCGTTATAAGATTCCATATGTTTGTGTATTATATTATCCATTTTGTCACTTTATATTTCTGGTGTATATAACCTATGAGATTTATCTGTTCAATTGGACCTCTTTTTAACTTATGTATTTATGACAACGAGACAAAAATAAATCCTTTTTATTATTATAGTTGTATCTGTTCAATTGGACGTTAAATGAACATGAGGTATTTATGACACCAATATGACAACGAGACGAAAACAAATCCTTTTTATTAGTATAGTTTTATCTGTTCAATTGGACCTCTTTTCATCTTATGTATTTATGACACCAATTGTCACGTTTTTGTTTTCGGGAGACAATTTTCTTGTTAACCAATTTTGGAGTTTTTCGGGGGGGGCGGTGGAGTAGTATATAGGGTGGAGAAATGATACCACCGTTAGGTGGTATCATTTTGACTCCCTATATATATACTACTCCCACAGATGAAATCTTTTTTGAATGCCAGGGGGATACTAAAGAATCTCACTCCTCCACTTGATGGTAGGACTGTATACCGAATGTGAAAAGAATTGTCCGAAGACTGTAGAAGTAGTTTGGCGTAAAACTGTAAACAAAATGAAAACTGTAGGATGAGTTCGCTGTACAGCGAAAAGTGTCAATTTTTTGGTCGAAAAAGGGACATAGGTCAGTAACGACTGAAGGCGAATTTTTTTTTACTTTACGCGCACCAGCACTTGATGGTGATCATGTATGCATAGTATGAAATAAATCGGTAGAAATCTGTAGGAGGAGTTCGCTGCACCAGAAAAAGTTAACAGACGGACGGACAGACAGACGGACGATGCCATAACATAATACGTCCCGTTTTACCAACGGGCGTATAAAATGAGAATACATTCGTCCTGAAACTTTACGATCACCCCATTTTAAGATGAACAGTTACAAAAACAAAAAATCTCGAAATTAAATGACCTAATATAATATACCTGAACAAATTCCTTCAGCTATGATGGACTTCTCAACTTTTAACCAAAATAGGTGTGCATCCACTTGCTCAGGACATTCCTGCTCATTCACAGTCAAATCTGAAACTACAGACAAATGCTGTTGAATTATAGCAATTCAATGAGTGAAAAAAACACCATAATACACTAAATGTGATTCCCCTTATATTTTGTCAATATTACAAGTAGAAATGTATCCTGGTAGCCTGTTAATTATACAAAATTTAGTCCAGCAGTAAATTACAACACAATAACTAGGTTACCTTGACATTGAATAGTAGAGGTTCCAGTCACATAAAAACAAGGGTAGTGTGCATTTTGTATGCCTCGATCACCACGATAGTGGAGGGGCATTTATTGTTACCCTTGTCCGTCCCGTCCCGTCCGTCACAAAACTTTAACGCTCGGGTAAATGTCTTATAATTTCTGTTTCACATATTTGCTTCATATTTCACACATTGCTCTAATGGTCCTCTACTGCCCTGTGACAAATCCACGTTCGTACCACCCCCAATAAGACCAGGGTCAAGGTCACATACTTAGTGCGTCAAAAACTTTAACGCTCAGGTAAATGTCTTATATTTTCTGTTTCCTTGCACAGATTTGCTTCATATTGCATACACGCATTGCTCTAATGGTCATCTACTGCCCTATACCACCACCAGGGTCAAGATCACAGGTTTGGTGTTTCAAAAATGCTAGCGTAAATTTCTGTTCCCTTGTTCAATTCATCATTTGTTAAACTAAGGCCGTTTTATACTATCAAAGCAGTAAGTGGGGCATCCGTGTTCTACAAACACATTTTCTAGTTCATACAAGAATGAGATTTGGTACATTGGTATGTAATATTATTCTATATTTTTTCAGACAAGAAAACGGGCCGTATATAGCGCCAAATCAAAATGGCCGCCAAAATTCAAAATGGCCGCCAAAATAAAAAATAAAAAATTGCGGCTTCTAGAAAACAGGGAAACAGAAACCCAGTGTCCAAATTTTGTCTTATACTATTCTTGACTTTTTTCAGATAAGGAGACGGGCCAAATATAGGGTCAAATCAAAATTCAAAATGGCCGCCAAAAAATAATTAAAAAAATCGGCTTCTAGAAGACACAGAAACACAAACATGGTGTAAAAATTGTGGTTTTAAGGGTCAATGAAACTGAACATGGCTGTCATAATTATCTCAAATCCAATATGGCCGCCAATATGGCTGCCAGTATTCAAAATGGCTGCAAAAATTCACATAATTTGTTGTTCCCGGCCTATAGTTTACAGACAAAGGAAAATTTGGTGTGTAAGTTGTTACTTTTGTATTATTGAACCTGAACATGATGGAATCATCTTGTATACATAGAAATGAAATTATTGAAGGGTATTGAAAGGAAGTCCAAATAATTTACTGCATTCATTATCGCAATTATTTGTTTTGTGCAATGATCTAAAATGCCTCTATGTCATCAGTCTGATTTCATAATGGAGGCCTACATTTGCGAAATCAACAATAAAATAAAGTATGTTATTCAAAACAAAATTGGCTGTTGACGGCGGGATAATTAAGTTTTCATTTTTTTTAAGTAAGGTATATGGACAGACAAACAGATGCTGACTACATCTACACCCATTTGTTACCATCCAACACATATTCAGCATGAATAATACCTGCATATCGAAATCCCGCCTTGCGACACGTGTCCCAGATCAAAACTGTGGGATGGAAGCCACAGAGAATGCAGCTGAACGTATACGATTGGTCCGTTAATGCCTCGAAATGTCGATAGGCACGTGAAACATTATTGATGTTGATTCTCACATCCAGCATGTCCTCCAGAACTTTCAAACTACGACCAAGTGCAACATGATTCTGGAATAAAATAATGTTTTGGCATAATTAGAGACATAAACAAATTACTGTTGTGTAATAGCTCGTGATGTAAAGATGTAAAATTTAGCTTTGCAGTAGTCACACATATATGGATAACTCGCCTTGTAGTGTAACGTAGACAGCGAATGTGGGATTGAGAAACGTGCACATAGATTTGTCCCACTATGTCGGGATGGAGGGACATACGTGACATACGTACATACATGTACATGGCTATATTCCCCTGTACCCCCGCATACACTATATCACTATATGTCCATGTACCTCTCGGTAGCGGGGACATACAAATGTCATGGTCATGTTAATCAGTTTCTTCCTAATGCTAACATATATCAAGCGTCCGAATATTAAGATAATTATTCAAGTAATATTAAAGTGATAGCTTAACTCGTTGCACGCTAGCGGTGAAAATATCATCCAAATATGTTATGAAATTTCATTGGAATTTCATCGAAACAATGCAATTCCAATAAAATTCCATTACGTATTTTCATAGTCTTCAGGGAGCAATGAGACTATATATTTATAATTTGTCGTCTGCTGTAAATATTTGAACTATTTTCAGCCATTATTTACCCAGCATGCAAAAAGTTAATGACGAAGGTTGTAATTTGTTTTGACTTTTCGGACAATGATGGAAAAAGCACCTTCTGGTAAAAGCAGGCACGACAAGTCTTACTTCTAAAACACTCATTTTTGCTAAGGATCTACTTGGTTACAGCCAAAAGCAGGTTAATTGTTTATATTATTAACAAACCGGAAGAAAACTTCCAAACGATCAAGAACAATGCAACGTTTGTGGATCACAGATAATCTGTTGTGCCTTTGCAAATCTGTTAATGTAGTAGTTAGAGTTTGAAACCCTGGATGTGCTTTGTTTGCAATGCAATGTAGATAATGACCATGATGTTAGCTTTTATATACGACCCTTGGGGGATATGGATTATCTCCACCGTTTCGCCTGTTCGTCCGTCATGGTTTCTTGTTATTTGTATTTAACGGCCTATGATTGATTGCTTATTGGTGTTAAACGTCCTATGATTGATTCATTATTGGTGTTTACCAGCCTATCAACTGGCAGGGTCATTTAAGGCAATTTAAAGCAATATGGTATGTACAGATCTTATTCCTTATTAATGGGACATAGCATGATTTAGCTCTCAAGTAGCCACAGCATATGTTTTGATGAATATTAAAGAAAAATATCTCAATATAATCATTAAATTCTTCCCTTATCTGTTGCTTCGATGAAAATAGAGTACCATCAAAATAAGGAGATTTTTGTCAGTTCCAACAGTATTTTACTAGTCTAACTTGTCCACGTGGACAAGTTAGAAGATGATGCATGAAACAGTTATTTCCAGTAATATTAAACTGTTTTCATGTGTATATCATGCACACATCATGTTGTGGCAATGTGTTCACCAGTTTTATTCAAATCTAAATTTGTGAAGAAACTGGCCATTGAACGCATGCATGCCACTTTAAGGCCGGGCCAACCTGTATATGAGGGGAATTCCCTTAGTTCCAACCCCAAAAGTAATACAACTAGCAGCTCTAATCTCATTACTTCCTAAATAGGTCATATTGGTAATAGTTAGGATGTTTAATCTAAAAAATGTTCACTTTTATCTACAAGCACCATTTTTGGACCAGAGACGGACATTAACATATAATTTAGATTTTTTTTGCGGGAAGATGAAATGTTATGGTCATATCTAACTCTGGTAAAAAGTTGGTGCTTGTAGATAAATGTGAACAATTGGGGTGTTTTTGAGGATTAAGCATCCTGACTATAACAGCATTTAGCTCTCAAGTATCGGAAGCCGAAATGTACAGGAGAGCCAAACCATGTAAGTCGGCATTCCGGTAAGGATGAACTCTGATCGTTGAATTACATACTCCCAACAAAACCACCCACTCCATCCTGGATTATCTCCCTCTTTCGGACATAGAATTTCGTTATTTTTCCTTGTACCGATCTGTCTGTAAACTTTACTATATATCATATACTTGCCTGCAAGCCTGATCTCAGGTACAAACACACATCATGACCAAGCAATAAACTGTTATTGAATTTATGTATTCCTTCTTTCCATTCCTGGTAATTGTACTGGACATTTCACCTAACACATCTTTTAACGAACACTGTTACATCTGAAACAATTTCAAACAACTTTATAACTATAGCAATTGAGCGAGGACTTATGTATACCACCGGCCACCGCCTTGACACAGCAACCAACAAATGCAAAAAGTAATTTTACCTCGACCTTGGGCATTACGGCCGCATGGATGTGCTATAGAAATGAAAATGTGGATGACGATTATTAAGCATATGTAGTTTCAAGTCAATCTGACTTATAATCTGAGTTAATGGGCACCCAAACTTTAATACAAATTTGTAAGTATATGAAGTTTGAAATCAATGCGATGTACTGTTACATGGATAATGACTAACCAAAAACATTTAACGCAAGTGGGATGGACGGATGAACGGACGGACAAGGTGAAACCAGTATACCCCCCCCCCCCCCCCAATATGGCTACCTCACCCAAACCATCCAATATTACTATTAACAGTAATATCATGTGCAGTGGCCCTAAAAACATGGGTATAAACGTCAAAATTATGTCTCTGGTTATCACAGGCCAAGTTATTGTTACCAAAAAATATTTTGAACGGCGGCCATTTTGAAATAATTTAAGATGACTGCCTCAACCAAACCATCCAATCTTATTGTTAACAGTATTACCAGTAGCATGTTCATTGACCCTGAAAACATGGGTATAGACATTAAAATTATACCTCTGTGGTTACCACGGATACAGTTATTATTAACAAAAACCATTTTGGACGGCAGTCATATTGGCATAATTGTAATAACCCCCATTTTGTCATGATATGACTCTTATATTAATGCCAGTGTCTATTATAAATGCTAACTGTACCATACGCTATTAATAAGTGCAAAACAGGTCCGAAGTGAATATCATTTGTGGAAAGTTTTGTAGTTTACGCATATTATTACTATTACGGTGGCCATTTTGAATTTGGTGGTCATATTGGGCTTGGAAAAATTTACATACTTTTTTTGCAATGCTCAGACTATCAAAATACAAACTCAAGAGAGAGATTGCTTTTAAAAAACAATGGACACGGGATATGTTTTCATCTACATTCCAGCTTCCACTATATGAAGAATGTAGTGGCATTGTAGTAAATATGCATAAATTCAAGATGGCCAACATGTTAGGAGGTATTAACAGCCCAAATGTAACATTCCCCACAAGCTGGAAAGCCACACACCTTCCAAATTTATGAAATTAAATATTTATTTGGTTAAACAGGCAAATCTGCATAAACAAGATGGTCGTAGTTACCTGGTATTATCGTTTCAAGAGAAACTCCGGCTGCTGGTGAATTCCATCGGAGTGACTTTGTAAATTTGACGGGATTTTTTTAGACATTGAATAATTTAGCATGCGCATCAATTGATCATTGGAACCAATTTCACTGTTTACTGGCAACAGATTACCAGATGGCTCATCATCACTAGCATGATTCGTTTCAGCATCATCATCAGAATTGTCTATGAATTCCAATGAATGAAAATGATGAGGCATTTCTTGAAAAATATACCATTTTGCAACTGCTTTATGGAGACAGTATCTTCTGCTGTTTGAGCAGCGGCAAAACACTCTTTGGTCGCGAGAATCCACTGTCAGTATAGTTCTACCAGTTTTGCACCAATATCGATTCATCCCTGTATATATTGAAATGTGGATATACCGTTGAGATGAAAATGGAGCATGTGGAACTTCTACAACAAATCGTGCTGAACTAGCCTCTGCACTGTCTTTCAATGACAACATTTGGTCATATCTGTCTTTGGTTATGAAATTTGTCAGTAGCAGTTTCTGTAGAGACGAAATCTTCAATAAGTTGACAACTTTTCCAGAAACTGCATAACTTGTCGACTTCACATGATCACATTCATATGAGTTATTTCCACCACGTTGAGCAGTAGTCTTTACATCTATGCATCCCAAGTGCTCGCAAAAACTGTTTTTATTATTACCTGTAGTCTTCTTAATAACATGGATGGGTGCAGATCTACCACTCATGTGAATAAAGGCAGTGAACACACCTTCTTGGGCATCTATCACTGCAGAGTGGTGGTGCCTATTTACATTTATTTCAACGGTTTTGTTATGAGTTTTCAAATGAAACTTCATCCAGTTACGCTTAACTAATTTTGAGCACACAGAACACGCCAACCTTTCCGGCACATTTTTCCTTGTCGTTTCTGGTGCTTTCTCTCCGTCAGATGAAGGCTTCGAGTATACAGGATCTGATTCTGTATGTGACGGTAATGCTGGATCTTTCGAATGACATTTGGTGAGGTGATGGACAACATTTTTCTTTTGTTTTATTGTCTTGTTACATGATGCACGCAGTTCATCATGTGCCAGCTTGCACATGACTGAGTTGAGCCCTGAAAGAAACAGGAACCTGAGTTGTCAAACATTAAAATATTCAGACGTTCAAGAGGGATGACACAATAGACAAGCGCTGACTGCAACACACAAAATATGACACCAAGAAAAAATTAAGAAATAAAGTCCACCACATTGAATATATATAAAACTCAATATTTTAAGAGCCTTTCGTCTTACCATGATCAACATGATATTATTATGTAGTACATTTTGTCTACATTTGTCAAGTAAAACTTAAGTTATTGTGTGGACATGTGGAATTTAAAAAGACCGTTAAGGGAAGAACAATAAGATAATTGTGAAAATCAATGGCTTGACAGTTCTTCATCTTACTGTGGTACACATTTACAATTGTTTTAACATGTTACATCTAGAAATTGAGTTATTGTGAGAGCATATTGGGAAACAAGAGTGCCCTAAGTCGCAAAATACTTCCGTAGAAAGTAGCCAGACAAAGAAGATAGAAATGACGGCCAGACAAAGAAGATATATGACATCACATTCAACATTGAGAGGAGAAGACGTGTACATAGTTTCAGAACGATCGACAGAACCGTTTCAAATGAGTGTACACAAACTCGGTACCCTATATAGAAGTGTATGCAAAAATGTTGGAAAAATGGTTAAGTTGATACGATGATATTTTTGTTAAAAATATATATTTTCAGCATTAAAACACCAAGGTGGCATATTAAATATGTGTAGAAGATGTGTGTATAGTTGTACACAAACTCTGTACCCTATATATAATTGTATTCACAAATGATGAAAAACGGGCTAAGTTAAAACTGTGATATTTCTTTTAAAAGATAGTTTTTTCGGCATAAAAGCAACAAGGTGCTCATCTTCAATATGTGTAGACTGATTGATTGATTCTCGACCTATCAACTGGCAGGGTCATTTAAGGCCGGGCCAACATAATGGATTATCCCGTATTCAACCTGTCCACAATGAGGGAAATTCCCAAAATCAGAACTCAATATTTACAAAACTATATATTCACTCCTGAAATTAGAATATCCTTACCTGGTGCAAGGTCCATACCGTATCAGAGTCATTTAGTTCCAGTCCCAAACGCAATATGATCTGTACAGATCTTATTTGTTTTTAATGGGGGCATAACATGATTTGTAGAAGACATGTGTATAGTTTCAGATCGATGGACGTTTTCGGAGGATACACAAACTATGCAGTATTTCTGTCCGTCGCCCACCAACCACCTACCCTGCGGTAAAACATTATACGTACAGTTTTTTTAAACGGTCGTATAAAAAATTAACATATTTGAAAATGTGCACAGACAGAAAGTGTTAACAATCGTTCACTTCCACATGTGGTCCAGTTGAGCGAAATGTATATATTACCATTTTGGGACTGTACCCTTGTCCTCCAATGAGTCGTATTAAGGTGAGATAAAACTCGACTTTTCACAGTTGGCTTGAATGTATCGGCTGGACAAAGTGGACAGTGGTAGGAGAAACAATCGCCGGGACAGCATGTTTCACATTTTTCAACCAGTAAATCCATTTCATCGACCACCTTGTAAACGGCGAAAGGGACCTCCATGTTGGTTGTTCACTCTGAAAATATTTACAGAAGCTATGGACAATACAAGTTGGGTATACTCGCATGTTGGCAGCCTTCATAAAAACATTGTGATATGTTACAGCATGAGAGAATTATCCGAAAAATTAATGAATGAACTTACATAGATGTTCCCTGTAAAACAATAGACCCATATGGTCCTGTATCGCTCACCTGGAATTATTACATTTGAAAATTATTAAAAATAACGACCATTGACATTTCGGCCTTCATTTTGATATAAGACATGACCATGTTCATGACTCTCCTGCACCGCACATTATGACCGGGTGGGAGGGACAATACATTAGAAGGAATCTGAATAGACTGGACAGGGATGTATTAAACTGGGCATGGATGTAATATACTGGATATGAATGTAATGGATGTAATAGGCTGGGCATGGATGCAATAGGCTGGACACGGATGTATTAGACTGGGCATGGATGTATTAGACTGGACCGGGATGTAATAAACTGGACACAGATGTAATATGCTGGGCATGGGTGTATTAGGCTGGACATGGATGTAATAGGTGGGCTGGATGGATAGGTGGGAATCGAGCTGCATCGCATGGATGTATTGAGCTGTACATGGATGCATTGGAGTTGTGCATGATTGTATTGAGCTTGGCATGGCAGTGTATTGGAGCTGGCATGGATGTAGGGTTGAAGCTGGGATGTATACTGTATTGAGCTGGGCGGATGGATATATCGACTGTATATGGATGTATTAGGCTGGACATGGTATGTAATATACTGGTATGAATGTAATGGATGATTAGGCTGGGCATGGATGCAATAGGCTGGACACGGATGTATTAGACTGACGGGATGTGATACGGACTGTACAGATGTAATATGCTGGGCATGGGAGTATAGGCTGGACATGGATGTAATAGGCTGGGCATGGATGGAATGATAGGCTGGGCATGGATGGGCATGTATTGAGCTGTGTGCATGGATGAATTGAGATGTACATGGATGTATTGAGCTGGGCATGGATGTATTGAGCTGGGCATGGATGTATTATACTTGGCATGGATGTAATAGGCTGGGCATGGATATAATAGGCTGGGCATGGGTGTAATATGCTGGGCATGGATGTAATAGGCTGGGCATGGATGTAATAGACTTGGCATGGATGTAATAGACTTGGCATGGATGTAATAGGCTGGGCATGGATGTAATAGACTTGGCATGGATGTAATAGACTTGGCATGGGTGTAATAGGCTGAGCATGGATGTAATAGACTGAGCATGGATGTAATAGGCTGAGCATGGATGTAATAGGCTGGGCATGGATATAATAGGCTGGGCATGGATGTAATAGGCTGAGCATGGATGTAATAGACTTGACATGGATGTAATAGGCTGGGCATGGATGTAATAGGCTGGGTATGGATGTAATAGACTTGGCATGGATGTAATAGGCTGGGCATGGATGTAATAGGCTGGGCATGTGTGTAATAGGCTGGGCATGGATGTAATAGGCTGGGCATGTGTGTAATAGGCTGGGCATGAATGTATTAGGCTGAGCATGGATGTAATAGACTTGACATGGATGTAATAGGCTGGGCATGGATGTAATAGACTTGGCATGGATGTAATAGACTTGGCATGGATGTAATAGGCTGGGCATGGGTGTAATAGGCTGGGCATGGATGTAATAGACTTGGCATGGATGTAATAGGCTGGGCATGGATGTAATAGGCTGGACATGGATGTCATAGACTGAGCATGGATGTAATAGGCTGAGCATGGATGTAATAGGCTGGGCATGGATGTCATAGGCTGAGCATGGATGTAATAGAGTTGGCATGGATGTATTAGGCTGAGCATGGATGTAATAGGCTGGGCATGGATGTCATAGACTGAGCATGGATGTAATAGGCTGAGCATGGATGTAATAGACCTGGCATGGATGTAATAGGCTGAGCATGGATATAATAGGCTGAGCATGGATGTAATATGCTGAGCATGGATGTAATAGGCTGGGCATGGATGAAATAGACTTGGCATGGATGTAATAGGCTGAGCATGGATGTAATAGGCTGGGCATGGATGTCATAGACTGAGCATGGATGTAATAGACTGAGCATGGATGTAATAGGCTGAGCATGGATGTCATAGACTGAGCATGGATGTAATGGACCGGGCATGGGTGTAATAGGCTGGAGGCCTGGGTATTGGTACAGTAGTCACAATAATTTTCAGATAATCGCACTTGGAAAAACTTTAACATAAACTTGAACAAAAATTTCTAAGTCATTTGACCTTGACCTTGGGAACCTGGGCAACATGGGTAGGGTAATAAATGAAAATATAGATGGTCATCAATGTGTATATGAAGTTTCAAGTTGATATCCCAAGTGATTACAGAGATATTGCAATTAAAAATCTTCAACGTAAGCTCGGACGGCGGACGAAGCGGTAACCTCGTATATTCTCTCCCGAAAAAGATATTTTCGGGGAGCATAATTATGGTGTCTATTTTTAACGTAAATCTATTTCGCATGAATTTCATAAATATACCACTACATATGTATGTCGATATACAACGTATGGGGAAATGCATGTTACTAATCAAGTTTAATTTGTTCAAATAGCAGCACGCCCAACACGTTTACGACGATGCTCATTTCAGAAGCAATGGTCATCAACGATCAGAAACGCAATCGGCGTAAACGTTTAATGACAACACAACCGTTAATGTACATGAATAACGCTTTTTGTTCCGAGAACAAATGTATGTACACCAGGACCTGTACAATACGAAATACACAAGGATGCGATCTATCTTGTGACTTTGAAAAACGTTAATGTAAACTTTAACAAAAAGTCATTTGTCCTTACACATACATGTATAGTATACTATACTATCATAACATATAGCGTAAATAATATAGTTGCAAACTGTAAAGCATGACTATATATTAATGAAACTTTTTAGCAATGTTGTTTTTATATGTTATACACGTTGTAAAATAATTATTATTAGAAACATGTGACATAAAAAAGCGACCGGAAGAGAATTCCCGCAAAAGAATACACAGATTAAGTCGTATTTAATGTGCGTTATACATGTAACGGCGCCGGTTGTGTAAATACCAACAAATTGGTTTCCCAACCCACCACCAGCGTGAGCCCTTTAAGCCGCTATGACTAGGCTGAAGGTTTTCACGGACTTACGGGGCTCACACCCCCAGCGTGAGCCCCTTAAGCCGCTTGGCTCACGGTACACCGGCTTAAAGTGTATCTATACAAGTATACAACAGACTATCAGATTAGTTGTGCCCATCACCTGTGGTCATCACAAACGGACCATGTTCTGTCGTCCTGCCCTGGAGCCATGTATCTTCCTGTAATAGAACATACCAGACACCCGAATTAGACATAACTCTAAATGTAGCTGCGACTGGAGAAATATGACCAGTGTAGCTCCTGATCAGATAGCCCCACTTAGGTAGCCTGATAACGATATATGATTACCATTTTTTAAGTATGACGGGTTATTCGACGAACAGAGCAGACCTGATCAGAATGTGCAGATGCAGAGGCTGATCTGGATCAACTATTGTCGTAAATCTCATTAGCCACAATTCTCCATGAACACCGCCGTAGTATGTTTTCAAGCTACGTTTGAATGTTGACCTCAATAACCAAGAGAACACGTTATACTAAGTATACTAACCTGTGTAACGGATATAACTATCAATTGGTTGTTGTTGAAATAAATGTACACAATACACAATTTTAAAAGAGCATAGCACGCGGCGAAGTATGATAAACATTTCATTATATTGCGCTTCTACTCATAAATGTTTATCTTAGTTTAAGGAAGTTGTTTACGGACTAATGCGCTATGTGTACATCGTACATGTACTGGCGTTGTTAAATTACAAGATTTACTATGTTTAAAACAAGTGCGTAACGATCTTATAACCTGTATGAACGACGCGCATTTATTCCCTTACTTGAGCCATATCTTCATCCGTAAATGTTACCAGCAATTCAACTCCGACTTATATACCAGTCTACAGAAGTAGACGGCTGTATTTAGCAGCGGTAACTGGGTTATAATGAGCCCTTCACTGTGTATGTAAGTCTGCAAAAATAACAAGATTGCAATGCGTACTCGTAAATATACATGTACAATACGACGACTAAAGGGTGTTTCAGTAAATATAACATAATCAGTTTCAATAGTATTACTAATTATGGACATACATGTATAGTATGTTATACTGTATCGAGAACATAGTATGCTGTGTGACTATCACCAGATGATCGACTGTCATATTTATAATGAAAAATCGAAATCTAAAAATCTAATTCACGATAGTACTCAAACTTGTGTTTATTCTGACGACGTACATACGCTTTAATTGTCACCCAATGCGTCTTCGGTTGTTTTATTGTGTTAACGAGAACTATATTCTCCACATTAACACATTCAACAACTATTTATTGAGTAAAGTGTGCATGTAGTAGTTGCTATTTGTCCCGTGTCTACTTGTTGTGGGACTTTCGTTGCATTTGTTTTTCTTGTTATATGCATTTTACGTACTTTCCTTCTGGGACCACACACCGCTGGTAGATGTTCGCTATGTCAGAGTTTGGAATCACGTGCACTCCGAATGACATGACGTAATTGTTTCACAGTATACTTTCATTAACATAGGTCTAATAGAATGGACATATTTGTTTTTATTTTTGGTAAAACAGCACACAAATGTAAAAATAGTTACCGTGTATTGTGCAGCTTGCTATATCGATGGTCTAGTAACAAGAGCATCGATATGTCTGATATTCCTGTCGTTTCAACGAAGAATATTTTAAAGACAACCAACTTTAAAAAATACGTTACTCATTGCATCACACAGGTAAACATCATTCGGAAACGTTCGGCGAGCACGTGATTCCATTACCTGACTGTAGGATTTGGCATGTACCCGTAGGTAGACAGCATTGCTGTAGTTATTGCAGCCATCCACGTGCATCGACAGAAACGGGCGACACATGTCCGCTGTATAGAACATGCATAGAAAAGTGTTTTCTGATATTCAGAAAATTGTTTCAGGGTTGGAAAGGCGTAGGAATTCCGAGGCTCGCCGAGGTATTCGTACCGTTCCCGAGTGGAGACCGGTAGGAATTCCGAGGCTCGCCGAGGTATTCGTACCGTTCCCGAGTGGAGACCGTTTCATTTGGTGTCGAATGACACTATTATTGTGTGGTATTAATAAGGTAACCGTTTAATTTAGGGCCGAGCAAGACTATGGTGGTTCGGTTGAAACAAATGGAACACGGAAACGTCAAATTACATGAAACCAGTGAATCAATAGTGCAATTACGATGCAGTTTTATGATAACTACTCGTATGTCGTCATCCATTTGCTCTATGACGACGTGAGTATATCAAAAGACTGAAAATCCTGAAATCCTTCGCAGTACGTGCTTAACCATTTTAATATTTCACACAAAAAATCATATAGACTCCATTTAAAATCAATATATTCGTCGAATCAGTATACATTAGCAATGCTGCAAAAACAATATTTATCTTGACAAACATGATTGTTCAACGTAATTTCACCTTGATCTTGGACATGAAGGCCACATGGGTGTGGTACATGTATGGAATGAAAATATGGATGATGTTAAGGAAGTATATGAAGTTTGAAGTCAATCTGACTTACGGTTGCAGAAAACTTTAAAGCAAATCGTACGGATGCAAATGTCTAAGTAATTTGACCTTGACCTTGGAAATGAAGGCCGCATGAGTGTGCTATGGAATGAAAATATGGTTGATGATAAGGAAGTAATAAAGTTTGAGGTCCGTCCAACTTTCCGTCACTTTCCGAGATAATGGGTACCCAAACTCTTTAACGTGGACGGACGGAATTACGAAAATGATATACCCCTCGACATACTTTGTATGCCGGGGGGGGGGGGGGGGGGGGGTGGGGGGGGCTATAGTTTTGTATACACAGTTTAAACTTTATATATTTTACAACAATTACAAACAAGAGCGATCAGTCATGCATGGAACACGACAGGTGACATATGACATCAGTCCATTTTTTCATGTCACAGTCATAGCTCAGGAACTAGACTGGTGACGTATGTCATCAGTCCATTTTCTCCTGACACAGTCTCCTAAATTTAAAATTCATATCATTTTCCAATTCAAATAGGAATCCTCAGCGATTTGTAACCCGGAGGATATAACAAAAACGTTCTACTTTCACTTTCATTTCAGCTACACATTCAATTTTAATTTATTGAGTAAATGATGCCGAAATATTTATATAAATTAATATCTAATTATTTAAATATACTTTTTTTAATTCATAATACAAATGAAAAGTCATGCAGAGCATGATGTTATTAGCCGATCAAATCAGGGTTCAATATATATCCACATTTTAGTAGTTACGGAATAGCAGGGTAAAGTGAGAGAAGTGTTGATTTCCTCCCCAACCAAATTCTCCCAGTTATATTTAGTAAATTACTATGGGTTTGCCATTTACTTGGCGGCCATTTTGAGTTTTCTGACAATGGAGTATATTAACTGCAATATTGTTCCAGTTGGAAGAATTAACCTTTGAATATAGGTGAAGGCGCTTAGCATTACACAAATATGTAGCAAGTCAACCGAAATCTCATAAATACCCGATTTTTGGCGGCCATCTTGAAAATATGATAATAATATACTGAATATTAGTGTAGTTTACGTAAATTCTTTAATATATCCAAATGAAATGTTTTTGAACAACTTACACCAATTTCCAAGTTAAGGACCATGACCTACCTATTGGCTCATATATTGGAAATTTTCGACTTCCGTCAAGCATAAAGTTCAATGACCTTGAAATGACCTTGAACTTAGTTTAAAAAAATGGCACCCGCATTTTTTGGAAACGTTATACATTCAAGTTTATAAAAACATCGGGTGCCATAAATTAACACGAGGTGCCGGAATCTTATATATATACCTATTGCCCAGACTGTAGAAAGATGCCAGAATTTAAGAAAAACAAGCGTGTAAAAAGGTGATTAATTTGGTGTGCAAGTACTGTATGTGTACTGTATGTGTACCAATGCAGATATACTGTCCGTATAATCGAGACGCACCATGTGATTTTGTACCTACAAACAGGTGCGCAATTTCATGAAATATGCTGAAAGTTGCTGAAATTCTCAAAGCAAATGCGGAATCGAATTCTGCATTTGCTCTGAAAATTTCGACAACCTTCGGTGCCATTCCAGGAAAATATCGTAAATTTTGTAATTTTTTTATGAAATTACACCCATTTTTTGTAGGTACAAAATCACCTGGCGCATCTTAATTATCATTATTACACTGGTGCTGCACTCCGCGCCGGTGGAAAATGTAAGACAATCCACTTGAAAAATACAATATGCGCCATTATAAAATGTTTCTAGATGAATATAATTACTACTCGTCTTGAAACATTATTTTACAATTAATAGCGCCTATTGTATCTTTCAAGTGGATTTTCTTGAAATATTTCCATCGGCACAGAGTGCAGCAGAGTGAAGTAAGTGGACTGTTTCTCTAACGGTGCATCACAAATATAGAAAAGTATATGTGACCGTGGCTTGAGAAAAAGGCCTTATGGCGTTTGATCAATCTGGATATTAATCTGCTAGCACACTCCTGTATGTGAATGTGCAGGCTGATCTGTGCCTACACAGGTCATATTACCATTGAAAGGAAGTAATATCATGCTTACTATGAGTGTTTATATTTTATTATTACAGGCTTTATGTGATAATCATGATAATGGAATAAATTATAAAGTATACATGTTTAGCTTCTATTAAAAATGGTTTTGAATTGGGATATGTATATGATTTTAATTTCAAAAGGTGCCAGCAAATCTGATGAAGAAATTCCACACCCCTGGCCCAGGAATACCAATTCAGCGATTTCGGTCAGCTGCCGGCATGGTACAGATAAACAGGTCGGCTGTCGGTCGGTATAATCGACTATACCGACCGACAGACAACCTGTTTACCGGTACCATGCTATTTACAAAAGGACACGAAGAAGTGCAAGGACCAGTGTAGATCAATTTGGTTCAGTTAAAATCAACAATTGAGTCACACAAATGTACTAGTCCACACGAAACGGTAACAATTTTGTCAGTGACCGTCTTACCAAACTTATCCTTGTTCATGAGACAATTAATGGGAAGACAACTGTTCAATATAGTATATTTCTGTCGAACTGAACCAATAACCCGTTCCACATGTATTCTTGAGTGGGCAAGTTTACGCGTTGATTCCACGTCCAGAGGGGATAGCTGATCACGACCTTCCGTAAATGCTGGAATCTTCACTTCTGCAGCTACCGAGCCAACACTGCCAACAATCCCTTTGTCCGCCAACACTACATCCCCAGGTAATAACTTGGACAGGAAGTCACTGTTCTCTGTCACAAACTTCAGAAAATTAAACAATATAGATACAACTGTGAATGATGGTAATCCTGTTAAATGTTTCACCTTCTCGTCACTACCCTTAAAATAACTTGCAGTGAATTTAATTTCCAAATGGGCCACTTTTTCCTTCAGTTCCCCATTCTCTGTACGCAGTTCATGCAGCTCCAGCGACATAGCCTTCATGAGTGGACCATCAACATCAGTCTGTGACTGAACGCCGTCTTCATCAACGCTGTCACCCATATCCATACCCGTCTCAGTGTGATCAGGTCCAACAATAGTTGTGGTTTCAGCTGGCTTCCTTCTCTTCTTTTCCTGCTGCCGATCATATCTTGATGTAGATTATGCTCGCTTTTGTCCGCCAAGATTAACTGATGGTGCCCAGTTTGGGTTAAGATGGTCATACAACTCTGCCTTCCTTTCCTGAAACATATGCATGATATATACAAATAAATAAATACATGTGTACTTGTCGGATATTGTAACTTTGCACATTTAGTTACAATATAATAACTTATTTTTATTATTTCTTCTCGGAAGTATATGTTGCATACACCATCTGAACATTCTTGCTGAGACGGTTCAGATGAGTGGTCACAACATTTACATGCACTTTTGAGGAGAAATAAAAAAGAAAAGGTGTACTCTTATGAAATATCACTGAAATATTGACAATTTATGACAAATGTTATACATATGACATGCGCCATGTGATTTTGCATGTGCAAACATGTGCGCACTTTGATGACAAATATTTACAAAATTTACAATATCTTTCATAAATAACATTGAATGGTGACAACATGGTGACATTCTGCATTTGCTCTGAGAATTTCATCAACGTTTGGCATGATTTACAGAAAATATCGCAAAATCTGTAAACATTTTTCATGAAATTCCACACAAACTGCAATTTTGTATTGTCTGAGGTCCATCTAAATACACCATCTCGCACGTCTTAAGCATGTTAAGTACAGTGACAGCACGGGTGTCAAACATTATAATTCAGTGGGTGCCCGCAGGGCTCCAGATAAGGAATTATTAATTAGGTTTGAGGCGGCTTTCAGCTGCGCCGAAAACCTATTGTATTCGTTGTTTTTTTGTTGTTAGGTTTGAGGAATTTGATTCCTCAAACCTTTTGTTTTCGTTGGTTTTTTTTTTTCTCTTTTTTTTCTTTTTATTCAGCCGTCGAGACTACAGCCCAAACCGCTCGTCGGATCGACTTCAAATTTTGTATACCGATTCGCATCAACAGTGAGACGAGAATAACGCAATTTTCAGAATTCTCATGACGTCACTTTTTACGAAACCGTCATATATCATATAATTCCCTATAACTTCCTTATTTTCCAACCGATTTCAAAAATTCTTTTTGAATTGTAAAGCTGCGAGAATTCTCTATCTTCGCTTCGCTGACAATGTTTGGCTATCTGCTCAAATGAGAGAGTTATAGACATGTGAAATTGAGAAAAATGAAAGAAATCAACAATTTCAGATTTTTATTTTATTTTAACGGGTGGTCTTTGAAAACAGTTTCCAATTTGTACAGTAATCTCAGCAACATAATTTTTTGACAGCGTCACGCGGGACATTCATCCGCACAGAAGATGATATTTTTCAGAGCAATGGCTTGAATAGTTCTGATTCTATTGTCTTTCAAACTTGGACGTTTTTTTTCAATTTTTCAAATTTGAAATGGTCATAACTTTTTTATTATCTAACCGATTTCAAATATTTTTTTGGCATTAAAAAGCCAACAAAATTCTCTATCTCCGTTTCGCTGGTAGTTTTTGGCTATCTGCCCAAATGAGAGAGTTGTAGGCATTTGAAGTTTTTAAAACAAATTGAAATGGTCATAACTTCCTTATTATTCAACCGATTTCAAATATTTTTTTTGCATTAAAAAGCCAATAAAATTCTCTATCTCCGGTTCGCTGGTAGTTTTAGCTATCTGCTCAAATGCGCGAGCTACATGCATTTGAAGTTTGAGAACGAGCATATAAACTTAGCCGCCTAGAACAGTGTGTACAGCTGACAAACTTCGAGGTGGAGGCCAGACAGGTATGGTGGGCTGTATCAGACACTGGTTTTATATACGAACTGACATGCTGTGAGTGCTTTAGAATCGTCTCAACTTCAATGTCAGACTAGGGGGTTAACGGTACACATTTCGTAGAACGTTATATAATGAAAAATGCTTAGGATAGTCAAGCGATTCTGAAAATACAAATCTTTATTTTTTCAATTTCATTGGAATTGCATCAATTTTTTTGAGTTTCATATGTTTTCGTCATTGGCAATGTCTTCTAATCACTTTGCCAGTGTACGTTTGTCAGTACATCAAGCCTCAAACCGTTGATGCAGCTTCAGCTGCTCTATTTTTTTTTTTTATTCAACCGTTCAGTCTACAGCCCAAACCGCTGGTCGGATCGACTTCAAATTGTGCATGCCGATTCGGATCAAGTGTGAGCAGAGACTTAGAGATTTTCAGAAAAATCTTAATGCCACTTTCCACGAAACCGGAAGTGACGTCATACTTTCTATAACTTCCTTATTTTCCAACCGATTTCAAAAATTCATTTTGCATTGGAAAGCTGATAAAATTCTCTATCTCGAACAGTTCTCGGCTATCTGGTCAAATAAGAGAGCTATAGGCATTTGAAGTTGAAAAATGTACATATTTTTCAACGATTTTGCCGATTTTTTGCCGAATTTCGGCTGATAACGGGTGGTCTTTACAAACGTTTTCCAATGTGTACAGTAATGTCAGCAACATAATTTCTTGCCAGTGTGATAGGGGAGTGTCAGGTGCATAAAATATGATAATTTTCAGAGCTCTATCTTGACTACTTCCGGTTCTATTGGATGTCAAAGATGAAGTATTTTTTTCAAGTTTTCAAAATAGAGCAAACGGATGTGACGTCAGCTTCGTTATTTATCAATGGATTTCAAAATTTCTTGCTGTGGTCGATATTTCAGTCCTTTAGCTAAAACTTTCCCGCTTTGTGCCCGGCCTATGGTGAAAAACAAACGAAAACTTCACTGGCGGAATATTGCACATATTTAATTTCCGTTTTATTAGGTGTATTTACAAATGGCGTAAACTGCAATTTAAGGGCGATAACTATCGAAAAATAATCATCCACTGACTTACGGGCTCCCTCCATCTACACCAAACCGCTGGTCGGATCGACTTCAAATTTTGCATGCCGATTCGGATCAAGTGTGAGCAGAGACTCAGAGATTATCAGATATCTTTTAATGCTACTTTCCACGAAAACAGAAGTGACGTCATACTTCCTATAACTTCCTTATTTTCCAACCGATTTCAAGAATTCTTTTTGCATTGGAAAGCTGACAAAATTCTCTATCTCAGACTCGCTGAAAGACTCAAATAAAAGAGCTATATGCATTTGAAGTTGAAAAATGTACATACTTTTCAACGATTTTGCCGAATTTCGGCTGATAACGGGTGGTCTTTACAAACGTTTTCCAATTTGTACAGTACTGTCAGCAACATAATTCCTTGCCATGGTGATAGGGGAGTGTCAGCCGCATGAAAGATGATAATTTTCAGAGCTATATATTGACTACTTACGGCTCTATTCGATGTCAAAGATGAACGTATTTTTTCAAGTTTTCAAAATAGAGCAAACGGATGTGACGTCAGCTTCGTTATTTATCATTCGATTTTAATTGTTGTTGCTGTAGTCGATATTCCAGCCCTTTAGCTAAATCTTTGGCTGAGGATCGAACCCGGTATCCCTCGCTCCGAGTCCATCGCTCTACCTCTAAGCTAACCGGCCCCACATCGGTGTGATGATGCGAACACAATAATGTTGGACTGTTCATTCTAAAACTTCAGAAATTCTTTTTCCAACCGATAGTTTACACCTTGGGCTAAAGATTAGTTACACATGAAATCAATGTTTGAGACTCAAACCGTTGATGCAGCTCAAGCTGCTCTAGTTGAGTATTGTTACTCCATCAGTTCTGAAGCAATTGGGTATTTCAAAATTTTAATTGGGTAAAATTAAATCACACTACTGTTTACACATCAACAGACATCAATTATTGAATAGTTTGTTTCGAAATGAAAACATATCTTGGCATTTCATTAGAATTGTCTCCTTGGATGTGATTTCATGGAAAAATAATAAAAAATATGCTATATTGTGGTCTGTTTATTGTTTTCTGCAGCATGATAAATGTACCACAATTGTTCTCATTGCTTTTTGATACTCACTACTTCTGATTTCAATTGGGTTTTTGGCAATTTTAATTGGGTATTTACGCAAATACGCAGCTTATCTGGAGCTCTGGGTGGGGTTCACACACAATATAATGACTACACCAGCTTACATTGTCTCACCAGCTGACAAGTAGAACTATCGGATCATTTATAATATCAAGGACTTACCATTGACAAAATGCGCCGAATACACCCGAACATTTTGGATATTCTTGTGCCCAAATTCTTGTCCAATTCTAGCCAGCGTCTCCGATCCGAACTCAGTTTCTCGCATTCGCTTTGTGAAGTGTATCGTACTGAATATGCTGTGTAACGTCAAGTCGCAAGACTGTCGGCAGCGTATGCGCTAACACACACGACGTGTAATTATCAAAAAATTGCTAGCACCTCTTTGGAAAGTTTGGATTTCCGCGCGAACTGTTTTACTAAATTCATTATAGATTAGGTGATTTTTTAAGTAAAATGGACACTGATTAATAATATCGATGGCTCAAGATGATTAAAATAGTATGTAACTGTCAAAAAACAATATTTCAGCTTTAAATCATCATCATTTTGCTGTCGAGCCATTGACCTATGTAAAATGTAAAGTTCAGAATGTAAGCTTTAATCTGATTGGTCATTCAAGAAAAACGTCACAGGGAAATCCCGCCCCCTACTATATCATTGCGCAAAATATCAACATACATAACAAAGAACTCATATTAATACATAACAGTTAATAGTTTATAAAGTATACAATTTGTTTTGCAATAACACACATATAGCACAAAAAAGCAAACAACACATGTATTACGCTGAAACGGTAATATAACTCGCTGTTTTACTGTTGTTGAATTACTTTTTTATGGCGTAGTACCGCGTGTTTTTCTAAAGTTAAACCCGCAAACAGTGACACTGCGACCGCCACTTAACTCATTAGCATATCTTCAATGACTGAGAATTTCCATATAGTTACTAAATCCGAGCTAATAGCTCAGATAATAATATGTGAAGAATGTGATGCGGACGAAAGATCTGCATATATGTAATATTCTAACACATATCTCTTAATTGAAAATCAATGCAAACTGTATGTATAATGTACAGAAATTCCCAGGTGTAACCGTCTGTTTTGCCTATAATGGTCTTAAGTAAAAACACCAAAACACAATATGTCAACAAAGGTAAATACATATAGGTATGGCAAGCCAAATGCACAATAATTCCTTAAACCATGGTTTGGAGCTTAAACCCTAGTTTAGGCACCTCAAACCCTAGTTTGGGCTCGCCAAATGCACAACAATTCACTAAACCCCAGTTTGACAGTCTAAACCATGGTTTAGGCGCTCAAACCCCAGTTATTGTGCATTTGGCCAGAAACTGCCGTTTGAGATCGTATTCCAATAAAAAGCCTAAACCCTAGTTTGGATCCAAACCATAGTTTAAGATAAAAACTGCCAATCGTGATCCCAAACGGTAGTTTTCTTAAACCCTGGTTTGGGCAATTATTGTTCACTTGGCCGCTGAAACCACCGTTTAGACTCTCAAACTAAGGTTTCCGATATAGTAAATACATGGCTAGTGCCGTCGAATATAAAATATATTCGGTTGAGCCTTAGACAGCTTTATTGGGGCGAGCTTTAGCGAGCCCCTATAAAGTTGTCAGGGCGAAACCGAATATATTTTATATTCGACGGCACTAATCATGTATTTAATTTATACCGCATACCAAACTTAATCGTTTGAACGTGCGTGACGTCATGTTTTGACGTCATTCCCTCGCCATACGTCACAAATCTAGCGACGTCATTCAAAGCAAAATGGCGGCGTCCACGCTATGTAGATTCGGTATTGTATCTGATTAAATCTCCGATCTATTTACGATGAGCTTCAATATTGACTGGTTTTAGACTGCAGAATTGTCATAATAAGCATTGCAATAATAATGGACATATCCATGTCGTTGGTTATAGTATGGGCTCTGGGGGGTTGTTTGTGTACATTTTTCTTTCACGGCAAAACTTTGCATTTTATTGTTCGGTGTGACAAGACCTTCAAAAAAAGTTTGGGTAGCACTTCCAAGTCGAGTACGTTTTCTCTGTGGCGGCCATCTTGGATTTTAGTCCGGGTGCAAAATGGCCATAATTTATGATATTTTATTTTCACAAATTAAATCATTATTAGGCATCAATAAATTATTAATTTTGATGTTTTGCATTATAATGGTTCTCAAAATACATTATGAGCACAATTTACTATCATAAACATGACTTTGGGGTACACAATGGACATATTTTACTCAAATTTATCACAAATTTTCTTCATTTTGGAAAGTCGCTCAATCTCTGATGGTGTCTCAATCGCCCAATAATATAATTAGAACTCTAAAATATTCCCCAAAACTTGCTAATTAAATCGTCTAAATAATGCAATCCTCTTTGCCATACATTAGGGCACTGTGAGAAGTCCACTTGAGCGAAAAGTTACCCCTACCCCATGAGCACTTTTTTGGAATTTTGCTAGAAATGAAATATCTTCTGAACGAATAGACTTAGGAAGGTGATCTTGGTGTCTACACATAGGTTTTCGGGGTCAGATATTCTATTTCTGGCATGAAATTAATGTTTCGAGTTAGTCATGTGTATGTAAATCCAAGATGGCCGCCAACATGGCCGCCAAAATGCTGAAAAATTATATAATACAAACAAATTGACATACGAAGGTGATATTGGCACCTAGACATAGGTTTTCAGGGTCAGAAATTCTGTTTCTCATGTGAAATGTATGTTTTGAGTTAGTCATGGGAATACAAATCCTAGATGACCGGAAATGCTGGAAATGCTGAACGTTTTCTCTGTGGCGGCCATCTTGGATTTTAGTCTGGGTGCAAAATGGCTAAATTTATGGTATTATATATTTTTTTCAGAATAAACTACCCAGTAATTGTTCAGTTTGATTTATTGCCATTACCTGGATGTTACTGATACATGTGTAGCATGATTTATTACTCGAAACATTGATTTAATGTACAATATGAACATATTTTTCTGAAATTTAGACACATATTTCTTTCATTTGGAAATTAGTCTCATGTTTGATGTTGTATCCATGGCCCAATATTGCAAGTACAGCTGTGAAATATGGTCATAAGTTTGCTATTCAAATAAATTAGCTAAACAGTGCTGCCTTCAGTTTGGTGCATCATGGCTTTGTACAAAGCCTAATTGAACCGGAAGCTACACCTACCCCATAAATTACCTGAATCCTGAAGTAAGTTTCGTATGATGTTGATCTTTGTGTCTACATGTATGTATTGATTTTGAACCCACATGAATTGAATGCTAGCACATACATATGCTACAAACTCATCTAAATTTAAACTTTAATGCAGCACCGAATCAGTCATGGTAGATGAGAACCTCATTGATGCACGCGAAGTTCATCATGGGGGTGATAAAGGCGATATCGAGACCAGAGAAGAAAATGTCACCTCTTCACTTAGTGTTGTATAATTCAATCTCAGCTTGTAATCTCAGGTGACAGGATTCTTACATACATGTTGTGACATTTTCTTGCAACAACAGAATTTGACACATCTGACCTCTGCTCGTAGATCAGTGAAATTTGTAGCATCAATTTGCCTTTTCAGCACCTTCACCAGGTATTGCTCGGATGTACGGATCATGGCTGGAGAGAGGATTGGCGACTCACCGAAGTTGTTGAGGAATTTCTCTGGCTCTGCCTTTAATGCCGCTTTCTTTGTGCCAACTCTACTGGTGATGTCACATCCCGTAAGACTGTGCAGAGCCGGTAGTACTGCACATAGCCGAGACCCCATGCGTTGGTATAAAGTATGAAGAGGCACATACCGGGTTGAATCTCCAACACCAGCTCGCACCCACAGTTCCCGAAGATTGTGTTGCATCAGGTCGGGCATGTGGTACAGCAGGGCGACGACTACATCAGTGTCATTGGATATAACAACGCATATGTTGTGTCCTACCTTCAGACAGTCCAATACATGAAGTGGAATACGGTGGTCAGCTTCTTCAAATGATGATTGCAGATTGTTCATCACATGATTACTGCCTTTGTGAACCATAAGGCACTGCCAGTTCTCATCTGCTCTCGTCACCTGCCCGACTACAGTGGGAAACTGTCGCGTTTCGGGAACATGATCACGGAGATGGTGATATATCAGTTGCTCCAGAAGATGCTTGTTGGCATTCGAAGGCCAGAAGGTATCCATCTCTTTTGGTAGAGGCGTCCCTGGTGCTATCGAGTTGTGTTCAATGGGCACAGTAGCGGAGCGGCGCATTCTCTCACTGTCCTTTACAGAGGGATCGTCCGAGTACATGTCAAACACATAGTCGCATCGCCCAAACTGGTGATACACCTCTGTAATTGATGAGAACACAGACACAAAGTCATGAAAGGTGGAGAGGCCGCTGACACGAACCTTACGAACAGTTGCCATGGTGTCTATGACAAATGCAGAGTTATGCCGATGCACATACTCATAGTCCTCCGGTTTCAGGTGGGTCTCCAGCTCTTTGAGTAGTTGACTTTTCTCCGGTTTGGTGGTCATCATCCCATCATCACTGAACAGAAGAGGGGAGGGTGCGACATCACATTCCAGAAGGTCTTTTGTGCTGATGCCTCGATCTCGTGCTATTTCAACCGTCTTCTCCTCAATGTTCATCTCCTTCACTGCCTTCTTGACTGTCTTCTGTGGCTTGGCTCTGATAGCTTTCATGGTTTTCAAATTTGTTCGGTGTATGCATTCACTAAGTCTTGCACGTTTAGTGATAAATCTGCTGAGCCGAAATGTCAGGTATTTTTCCTTTCCTGTTGAGAAGGCATTCAACATGTCATCTATGATGTCTTTTGGCATGACTTCTTTCGTCACAAAGTTTTGCAGCTCTGGAGATGCTTCTGCAGATAGTGGAGAGCCCTTTTCTTCGATGAATCGTATCATTGCTTGGATATGTGACTCATTACGTGTTGTAGTGGCTTGTGATGACTTGTGGTGGTTACACGACTCGTGTGTATCCTCCATCACGCCAGCATATTCCCGATGCAGATTCTTCACTGCCATCATTTCGTGGTAAATTAGGTCCCATTGAGCCACATACTGCTTCAGTTTGGCATGTCCGATGACTCCGTCACTGCATTTTGATGACAGATTGATACTCTGCTCCAGTTTCTGGTCTCCTCCAACTGCGATGAAGCGGCCAGGTTTGTCTTTGATGGAAAAGTTCCCATGTGAGAAGTTCTTGTAGACTGATGGTGATGTTTGGGATAGCCGTCGCATGTCTTCCAGGTAGACAGAACACCAGCGCAGGTAGTTTGTGGAATCAAATGCCGTGAAGAGATATAGGGCTCGTTGCACGGCATCAAGATGGAGCTCCCAGATTCCCTCGCGATCAGCTCTCAGCAGATCGTGCACCACATCCATCATGCGAAGGAATTGGACCCAGAACTGGAAGTTCTCGTTCACGGCGGACTGAGATTCGGTGAAATTATTCAGATCTCCTGCCAACTTGTGTGATGCAGTGGCAAACTCTACCATGCACCTCTGACTGTCACTGATGTTCGTCTTTGACACACTTGACTTCAGTTTTTCCAGGATAGCAAGGACTGGTGCATATGGCTGAATGCCGTTCTCAGCGAAGAATTCATTGTAGAGAAGGCGTGTGAATGCTTCTGCAAGAAACTACATGCCTTCAAGAGATCGTCTGTAATGACCTCCATTGAGAACCGAGTTCTGAATCACGGTTGGACCAAAAACACCTGCCTGCAGCCAATTGATGTCGGCTCCACTTCCACTTAGTGCTTTCCCCATGCACTTCAGAACAGTTTTTGTCAAGTGGAATGTTCCCATAACTGGGACTAAAGTGCGAAATTCCTGCGGTCGCATCATTTGAATTTCCTTGACGATGCAGTACACCCCCTCATCACAATACATCGGGATTTCTTCTTGTAGTAACTGTGTACCTATTGATGTGAAGTTCTTCATTGCAGAATACACGGTTGCATATTCAGTGACGGGATAAGGCAGGACAGGTAAGAATGCAAGATTCTTCACTGGAATGTTTTCGTCAGTCCAGACGGAGTTGCTTGCACTCCAGCAAGGCATTGATTGTAATGGAGGATACATCGAGACTTCATCGTCGGTAATAGCCAGACGCGCCAGGGACCATGTGGTGTCTTTCTGTTTTGCTACTTCAGCCTTTTCGGATTTGTAGACGCTGTCATTTACCGTGTAGGATGCAGGGATGTCAGGGCGTTTTGCTGACTTATGGAAATCTGAGAGAACTTGGCACGGAAGGAGATCCTTGAATGCCTGCGGCCCATGTGTGACTTGTGTATCAGATATATTGGGTTTACATGTCGATGACGGCGGTTTGTCCTGGTAGAGTACAGTCACTGTATCGTGCTCCGAAACATTTGTACCCTCGTGATCCCAGTTGTCAATGGCACCAGAAGTGAATTGTCCAGGGTCGAAGTGGCTGGGTAGTGCCACCCGGTCTTTGTTGTGCTGTGCTGTAAATGACGCAAGGTCGTGCTGATACCTACGTAGCTCTGCATAGCTGATTGCAAGTCCTTCATGGTTTAAAGTTGTGGTCACAATTTGCCACCTCGCCCAAGACTATGAACAGATTCCGCGTTCAAAATATGCATCGGTGTTCTTTTTCTCCCACAGTGGTACACATAGTACATAATTTGAAACAGGGATTGAACCTTTCTGCAACGTTGTGTGGACAGGTTGTCATCTGCTTCTCCGGCATTGATATCCTCGCCATCATCTTCATCATTATCTTCGCGCTCATCTGACACTTGATCATCTGTCATGACTGATTCTGCTGCCTTTTTGTATGTACCTCCAGGATTAAAATTGTACTTGAGTACGGGATCGGGGATATTCATATCATTACATGCACGTTTAAGATCATGAGCATCACAAAAGCTATCGTCAAGACCAACATTGTAGTCTTCAAGAGACGTCCTAATCACATTAGCACATACTTCTACAGGGCTAACAGAGCGAATATGCTCAGCTAACACATTTGTTTTGCAATTTGACACACGGTACACCATCAATGATTTACGAAAAGAATCAGGATATGTGAAATCAATCTCACAACTAAATTCGTTAATCAAAAACATTTTCACATCTCTATTGCGGAAATTACATTGCTCATCAATACTATTCAACTGGTATCTTATAGCACTCAACTCATAACCCTTGCCATTGTTCATGCCTTGATCCAACTCTGGTACAACTTGTCTCCATGCAATCTGTTTGTCTGATAACTTAGGGGTCAGGTCCCTTGTCTCATACCTATACAGATAGATACCTAGTCATGCATTCTCTATGATAATAAAGATCAGCTCCAAAAACTGAATTCTGATCTTGTAGGTCGCATGTTCGAGTAAATACATCATCCTGCAATATGTTTGTTGCCACGAGAAAGGATGATGCTCGCTTGCTTTCACAAATACGATATTTGGTGTATATTTTCTTACAGGATTTCTGATCACATATAATACATGTTACATCTCGCACTGATAAAGCATCTGCATTAGGTGGGTGACGGACAGCCTGGGAGCGATTGATTCGGCTATCGGTTTCCTCCTTTGATGAACATTGGTCTGTGGATTGCTTAGATGACCTACCAAGCATGGTCTTCATGGTGTAGTGCTTATAACAGTCATTAGATACATGGTAACAGAATGTGTCGCCTTCAACAAGCTTTAGTCGCTTTGAAACATTGTCTTTGTGGATTTCGCTGGCTTCACGTATCCGTTTGCGACCGTTACTACTACTGGTGGGTTTATTATTGCGCACATTTTGGCATATTATACACTTATTTGCATCAAAAGATAGGGCTTTTGTTGGTGTAGAAAGCGTTACAGACTCCATAGTGTTTGTTAGTGTTTGTCAGAACTATTCCATATACAGTTAGCGTGTGTTAGTGTTATATAGACTGTAACAGCTGTAGCCAACAGCCATAGACTGTAGCGTCACAGCTGTAGCCAACAGCCATATACTGTAGTGTTACAGACTCCATAGTGTTTGTTAGTGTTTGTCAGAACTCTTCTATATACAGTTAGTATTTGTCAGAGCTACTCTATAGCCAGGTTACGCCTGGGTTAGTCAGGCATGGGACGAAATTGGTCTCGATACATCGCATCCACGAACTTGATGCCTCACATTTACCTGCAAAAGAAATACTGTTACTCCAGTTTATATGTAGATATACGTCGCATATACTGTAAAAATGGACACAATTCAACTGAACAGACAGCGATTTTTATTTTAAAATTAGCCGCCATCTTGAATTTGCTGTTCAGACTGACCAATCAGAGGCAGCGATTAGGGGTCAAAGGTGAACAAATAAAGGCAAAAACGGCACTTCATGTATATTAGGCTACTTCAGTGGCCTATTTCACCAACATTACACAGTATACTTATCTAGCAAAGTATACTTTGAGGGAGAAATTTTCAATTTAAGGATAAATTTATTAATTTTTATTATACTGACGTATTACATTATCACAGCCATTTTGGCTGTGATAATGTAATTCATTCAGTATAATGATTCTGCATACTTTTAATCATCAAATTTATGCCGTCGTTAGTTCTATATGAAATAATGCATTTCCGGAAAAATAAATGATTACTCCCTCAAAGTATACTTTGCTAGAAAAGTATACTTTGCAATTTTTATGAAATCGGCTACATGTATATTAGGTTACTTCAGATATAAATAGTAAATACATGGTTCCTTAGAATATAAAATATATTCGGTTGAGCCTTAGACAGCTTTATTATAAATAAAGTTGTCGGGGCGAAACCGAATATATTTTATATCCTAAGGCATTAACCATGTATTTACTTTATACCGCAACCCATTTTACGCATTAGGTGTACGCTCCCATAGAAAGTCGGATACTTGTAAACCCCACTACTTCAAAGAAAACGTGGGGTCGGGAAACCCGAGTTGCACAGCTGGATACTGGAATAAACCTGTATGCATCCCCAATACCAACCAGATTTAATGTTCCTACGGCGAGATTTAATGTTCCTTTAATGTTCCTAACACCGGGTCAAATGGCCCATTAGGCGATATGATAAGATTCTGAAATTCCCAGTTAAATTCTAAATATGTTATAACGCAAATAAAATCTATAAATAATGCTATAATCAATTTTATCATTATCAGAGATGCAAAAATGCCTTTTCTCCCGTCAAAATCGGTTGACCAACGACAAATATATTGTGAAAAAAAATTAAGATTTTACCAAAATATGTGTTCCGAAGACCTCTCCAAATCCCGCCAAAATGGTTCCAATACGGCGTAGGAATATGCGGGCCAAAATACTATCTATGATACCATTATAATATAAAATCGTATTCAATATTTATATACACCGAGGTGAATCGATATATGTATGCGTTCCACTAAACAAACGAAAACTAACATGAAAAGTCATGCAGAGCATGATGTTATTAGCCGATCAAATCAGGGTAAAGTGCATCGAACATATGTAGGTGTCTCTGGTAACATTGTCAATGGTAAACTATTTTCGACAACAGTTCTGTACCCAGCGTTGACATTTTTCTCGATTTTGTGCAGGTTTTGGAAACCCGTTCCCAAATCCATCCAATAGCAGCAATGTCATAGCAGCAATGTTTTGTTGTCACCATTATGTTGCGAAATATTCCAGCGTAACACCTGCTCTATTTATCTACAAATTACACTCCGCAATACACAAAGTTGTAGTCACTGTGTGTTTGTCCGAATTCTGTGGCAGCACGCGAGTGGGCGGAGCTACCAGGGCTATATATATATCTAGCGGTTACAGTGTCATCTAAAAATAGACGCAAGCTCCTGCGTATTCAGGCACATGCCCAGATTGGCCTAATGTGCCCCATCCGTGATTTTTTGCGCGATGTCGGGCGCAAGACAATCAATAATTTGCGGCATTGACAATAATTAAGGGGGATTGCCGCAATCGCGCGTGCTGGATGCATCCCTGCCATCCCTGCATGATACGTAAACAAATCAAAGTTGGCTATGAAGGGCAATTCTTCGTTTTGATTGGTGGAACATTTTGTGAATATTAACTAGCGTCAAATGACGCGCATACGCGATCCAATGGGATAAACCCCGAGATGCTGGGATAAACCCGAAAATGCTGGGGTTGCTAGTAAGGAGATTTTGAGCAGAGGTCGATTATAAATTAGCCGAATAAACACATTTTACGCGATTATACGTGGCTGAAACTTGTTCTGTTTAATAAATAAAAGCTTTAAATTAGCCCAATAATCGGCGTATGTTGGCGTATATGGCCATTAGAGCCAACTATGGACTTCAACAACAATAACTTCCGGGTTAAATCTCTTCCGGCGTTCAGCTCATACGTATTCAAAATTGTGTTATTTGGCTATAAGTAAAGTTTTAAACGGAGATAATTGCCAAAAATGCAAACTTTATCGGTTGATGCGATTTGGAAGTGATACATAAAAATTCGCGTTCGTAGATTACCGAATAGCGGAGAAAAGGGTTGCTACAAACTTTTTCAGAATTCGATGGATAACCAATATATTAGCCGATCTATAAATAGATCGGCTAATAAAGAAGCCAAATCGCCAAACATAATCCTTATGTGCGAAAATGAAACTGGACGTGTGAGAACTATTTTGTGTCCGCGCATTGATAATGGTCAGGCGGCTTGACCACTGCATAGGGACAGAATAAATATGTCTGGTTTCTGAACTAAAATGGGAAGATATAATAAATACTAATCTTTTTTTGTTATTATTCGATAGCAGAGATATGTACTAGATATTTGCTGTATTTTTATATTTTATTCAAAATGTAGCAGTAAATATGAAGAGCACATAATTATGGCACCACGATTGCAAAACCTGCAATTATCTATGCCATACATGCATACATATGGCATATGTTGTCATGACAGAGAAATGGGGCTTATGATCTATGCTGCCAACTCCTCTACCCAAATCCCCTGCATATCCGCGCAGTCTGATCAGGGTCTGCACGGTTCGCCATTCCGTCTATCTCAATTGATTTCATACATAATAGCAGCCGCGATATTCAAAGAATAATATTTATAACAGCCTTGTGTTTTTTAGTAAATGATGACATCTTGTAATATGCTTTGAAAGTGTCATAAATATTCGTTGTCATGTACGGAAGAAAATCATAAATTATGTAAATATTTTTCATGAACTATGACAACTGTGGAAATGTATCAAATTACTTACATGGTTGGTCTCATAACGGATCACTGTGTACATAGTATACGCATATACAAATATAAGGCCAAATATGTATAATTTGCAATTGTGTGTTATTGATTAGAATATTTGCACTAATTGACACTGAGAATGATTGGGAGTCGAAGCGTTTTCCTGGTATCATTAATATTACTCCTTCAAAAAACTTTAGCCCTGATCAGACTGCGCGGACTTGAGATTGATACAGATCGAGCTCCGTGTCAGGTGCCGTGGTGGCGAAATTCTTATTTCTCAATGAAAGATATCAAGTTAGGAGTCCTTTAGAATCGTCTCATTGAGATCATTGAGACTCCCAACTTGCCATTTTTTGGTGCAGAAATTTGTTGTTATCCAGAATTGATAAAATTACGCACCTTAGCTTGAGCTCTGTTGATAGTTTATAAAACTTTTCTAATCAAACGTTTTAACAGTCATTCATTCAGTATCAAATAAACTGACAGTCTAGATCCTGATGTGACTGCTCATTCTGATCTGGACCTAAGCTGCAAAGATTACGGCCATAATTGTCGCTGGTGGTAATAAAACTCACCTGTACATATTCTCATGCACGATGGTCGAGTCTGGCGGTTACTGGAGACTCCAGTAAGGCAGTGAAAGTAGTTCTGCATGCTTTGTTATCTCATTAGCTGACCCCATAGTGCAATACAAAATCATTAACAGGAACATTAACCTGTCAGAATCAGCTTGGCATTTGGCTGTTCGTTTTCTATGGGACTGTACACATAATGTTTATGTCACGTTGATTTATGACGTAACGTCAAGTTGTCTGACTGACGTCATTATGTCATTTGAAATTCACTCCGAAACCCGGCTAGATAGCTTGGAAATGGTCTAACTAAGAAAACAAGAGTTATATAGTTTGTGAAAATCGGTCCAGTAATTCTAAAATTATTCCAACACTATTGAGGTGAAGTGAGACATTTTTCCGTTGCTATTTTGAACCCACTGGTCACATGACGAGAGGTCAAAGTTGAGAAAATAAAGCTAGTACGGCTGGTACCCGGTTACATTGTAAGTATATGCAAACTGAGCACGAAAACAAAAGTGCAAGTTTATTATGCTACTTTGATGTATATACGGTTAGTAGCGAATATAGATGATGTTTATTCGGCCCCCTTTATTAGGTTACTTCAGACGCTGGTTGCGGTATAAACAGCATTTATTCAACCCCTTTACTATGCTACATGGAGCAATGGTTGTGGTATAAAGCTTACACCACGGTTTGAGCTCAAACCCCAGTTTAGACTGCCCAAACCCTAGTTTAGGCTTGCCAAATGCACAATAATTCACTTGTCACGAATTGTAGCCGACTATTTTCTTTATCATCCATTATTTGTAACACGGGTCACACAATACTAGTATAAAGCACAATAATCAAATAATCTAGTACCGATTATCGAATAGGTCTTCGTGTTTGAAATATCGCTCCCGTGGAATACACAGCTGGAGAGAATAGCGCTTTTTATTATATACCTGCCCATGAAATACATAGAGTAGTATATAGGGAGTCAAAATGATACCACCTACGTTTCCACCCCTCTACACTACCCCCACCACCCCCGAAAAATCAAAAATTGGTTAACGAGTAAATTGTCCCCCACCACCCCCGAAAAATCCAAAGATTGGTGTCATAAATACATCATGTTATTTTCACGTCCAATTGAACATATAAATTTAATAGGTTATAATAAAATATTATAACAAAATGGATAATAAAATACGCAACGAATTGAATTTTGTAATGACTTTGATGAAGAATTTTACGCTGTTTCTACAGTATTAAAAACACTGTAAAATGACAACACTATGTGGTATCGAATACATGAAATATCAGCGTAATTTATTACGCTGCGATAAAAACGTTGCATTTACAATATTAAACCTGGCAATTATGTCGCCGGTATAAGTATCAAATTTATGTAATGAAGCGACTAAATAGGATCGGAGAAACACTACCGAAACATTATCAAACTAATTTTATAAAACAGTTTAAAATCAAAGATTCGTTTACGGATATGCATTTCTACGATATCACTTTTAACGAAGAAATTGGAAAATTATTATTAGAAATTGGAAATTGAACAGAAAAAAAAACAACTATTAGAGAAAATGGATAATACAATACAATTGGAATTGAAAGTTTTTAATGACTGTGTTGAAGAAGTTTACGAAGCTTACGGGGGTTATGATCCTGTATATAAATTCTATAAAATGAGAACACTAGGCGATATCGAATACATGAAATATCAGCGTAATTTATTACGCTCCGATAAAAACGTTGCATTTACAATATTATACCGGCAAATATGTCAACTATACAAGAGGCAAATACAAACATTAAGACGGATAATGCGTATCGGATATGAAACTAAGGTGTGTTATATAAAATTGTTAAAACCCAACGATTCGTTTACGAATATACATTTCTACGATATCGCTTATAAAGCTATTAATAATTTGTAAAAATTAAAAAAAAATAGCAAAAGCCTCCACTCGCGCACAACACCCCCAGCGACTGGGCAGATTTCTAGCCGGCACCCAGCCACTGGGGTGTTGGTACCTTTCTTAAGCCCACGCATCTGTTGGCTCACAGTTTAGTTTTACGGGTCGCCTTGAACCCCATTGCCAATTCCTCTAATTTAAGAGAAACCAGCGAAGTAAGGCGAGCCTATGTGTGAATTTGGTTTCCGAAATTGCAAAGCTCTTAGGCAGAAATCTTTTAGGCCGGCACCTTTGAGCTACGCAATTTACATCGCCAAATATCACATATTTATAAATAAACTGCTACCATTAAACAGACGAGACGGACGTCATACCGGATCAACAACCATGGCATGCACGAGATTGAGACCAATTTCTTGTAAGGTCAACAAAGTGTATATACTCATCAGTTTCCTATACAACATACAAATGGTGTGCAAATTATAATTATTTATTAATACCTATTGGCGAAAGAAAACATGGGATGGTTCGTTATTTTGTTAATTTTATAATTAATTTTGTAATTTTTTTTAATAATTTAAAGCTGAACACCCCCTATTATTACATAGTAATTAATTTAAGTTAATTACACGGGTTATTTTATAGCCGAGTGTTTCAATTACACGAGTTATGTAACTTGAGTTATTTATAGCTGAGTGTTTCAATTACACGAGTTATGTAACTTGATAGCCGAGGTAAACAGACAGTTTCAATTACACGGGTTATGTAAATTGATAGCCGAGTGTATCAATTTACACAGTCGATTACAGTGTAATCCCCGACTCTGTACATTGTCATTGTGATACACCAGTACAACCAATAGTGATTACGGCGTAATTCTCAGTGAAAAACACATGTTGTATGGGTATGTAAATTTGTTTACTGCACCAATATAATTAATTTTTTTTTTTAATTATTTTATAATGGTGCTGTAACATTTCCTCCGACTTTATTTCCAAGTTTTACCCTAAATTTATCCCAATCAGTACACTCAATTTTGGGCATGGTGGCGCGCGCCTTGATTCTTATATCATTTTTTAATTCTTCATATCTCCCCATTTCTTCCACCACGGATTCAAACTCTAAATTTGATATTTTCTTATCGGCCAACGCTTTGAACACCATAACGTCGATGCTATTTTTCTTAGACCTAGCGAGAACGGATATTCTATCATGTTTTCTACTTTTTTTCTCGAGTTTTCCACCCGACGTAATTACCATACACAGCAACCCAGAAACGGCCGACACCGCACATAAAATCCCCGCCACAGGAACCGTTATAATGGTGGATATAGTTGCAGCTGTCCCCGCCCCACACAACACAGAAACACTTGCCAGAACCGTACTAGATGCTTCAGCTATGTTCACCGCGCGCTTATATTTGTTAGCGTGTCTTTTTCTATTTGCACATTCTCTAACTAAAATATCCTGCATAGCGACGATATTATTCAACCTAAAATCTGAACTTCTTTCGTTAATTGGATATAGTGTTGGTGGAGTGGTATTGAGAGTTGGATTCAGTGTTGGTGGAGTGGTATTGAGAGTTGGATATAGTGTTGGTGGAGTGGTATTGAGAGTTGGATACAGTGATTCGTTCATGATTTTCAATATATTAGTATTTTACAAATTAAGTTCAATTAACAATGAGACAATAGTGGAAGAACTCTCTGGGTCACCGATTGTCGTAACAAAGTTAATAACACTACTTTGGGAAAGTCTAATTCGATCATCACCGGCGAACGAAACAATCGTCGAACTATCTCCAGCGATTTTAGTGACTCCAACCCCCCGTTCTTCCCCATCTACTACAATATTTATCGCGACCGCGCCCACAGGTTTACCACTACCATTAACCGAGCAGACCGCCATTCGGACAACTTCACTGCAGTTGTCATAGTGTAATCCCCCACATTTATTACTCGCTTTGGCACCGAACGAATATTCATAGTGCCCCTCAACCAATGGGCCCAGCTTCTCAGCCCAAACTGTTATGGCACGTTTTGGTGTTTTCATTGTTCGCACTATTCCGGCAAGCGCACTGTTTGCGTTATATGCCTCAGTACGAATATTATAAGAGGCCTCCTCAAGAGCTTTGGTCGCGGCTATACGATCATGTTTCAGTTCCTCGAAATTTCGTTATCTTTTCGTCTAGTTCGGCAACCGCCGCTTCTCTGTTGAGAGAGTGCTTTAAGACCAACACATCATAAGCCTCCATCATATCCGCCTGGTGGTCTTCTCGGACTTTATCAATATCCGACCTGCTCTCTTTTTGAAATTCGGTTATTTTTTTTGTCTAGTTCAGTAACCGCCACATCTCTGTTGAGAGAGTCCTCCTGAGAGCAACATAATCCACATGGTGGTCTTCTCGGGCTTTCTCAATACCGGTTCGGTCTCTTTTTGAAATTCGGTTATTTTTTTATGTCTAGTTCAGTAAGTGCCGCTTCTCTGTTGAGAGAGTCCTCTGAGCGCAACGCCCCATAAGCCTCCGCAATGGCCTCCTTGTGGTCTTCTCGGACCCCCTCAACCCCCGACCTGGTCTCTTTCAGAAATTCGGCTATTTTTCCGTCTAGTTCGGTAAGTGTCGCTTCTTTACTGAGAGAGTCCTCTAAGCGCAACGCATTATAAGCCTCCGCAATGGCCTCCGCAAGGTTCGACTGGTGGTCTTCTCGGACTTTATCAATACCCGACCGGGTCTCTTTTCGAAATTTGGTTATTTTTTTATCTAGTTCGGCAACCGCCGCTTCTCTTATGAGAGAGTCCTCTGAGCGCAACACCTCATAAGCCTTCGTAAGGTCCGCCTGGTGGTCTTCTCGGGCTTTATCAATACCCGACGTGGCCTCTTTTCGGAATTTGGTTATTTTTTTACCTAGTTCGGTAAATACCGCATCTCTAATGAGAGAGTCCTCTAAGCGCAACGTAAGGGCCGCCTGGCGGTCTTCTCGGACTTTATCAATATCCGACCTGCTCTCTTTTCGAAATTTGGTTATTTTTTTACCTAGTTCGTTTAGTTCCGTTTCTCTGATGAGAGAGTCCTCTGAGCGCAACACCTTATAAGCCGCCTGATCTTTCTCAATTTGTGCAGTCGCCGTCAGCACTTCTACTCTAACATCTGATATACTCCTGTGAATCCCGTTTGTGACCTTCGATATAGTTTTATTGAATCAGGCCTTGGTTTTTTCAGTAGTAAAAAGTCGCCCTCTGTCGGGATGAATCCCCCTTCTGTCGGTTCCAAATTCTTTGAATTTGTCACCCAATCGGAAGAACTACCTGGTCCGTATATACTCATAATGTTGATAATATATATTACAACATGCGTTTAATTCTAAATAATTTTTCTAATTTTTTCAATTAATTTGAAATTTCTAGGACGACCGAAATCGGGTAATCGTTCTTCAACTCTCCCTCCCTTTATCATCAAGAATAGAAAATCTTCAACTCGTGATGTGTCCCGATTCCAAAACTTTCATCTCGGGGTGTGGGAAGTCTAAGGTCACAGTCTCGCCATAGAAACAGTCGCTGGCGGGCACAGTTTTCAGTAATGTGCTGGGTGATCCGTCTACCGTGTTGTACGATGTGTTCACCCGATCAAGGTGCACCCCGAGAGTTTTCGTGAATGTGAAGTTTACTGGGGTATCGCCGCTGTGATAACCCGCGGGGAAGACAAAGGTCCCCGGGACCAGTCGCCCTTCATCCTCATTGTAATGGTGGTAATATTTAAATCCTAACATTGAGGCCAACCCCGGAGTGATCTCTATTTTTTTATCAACGGACAATGTCGCAATCCCCGTGGCTTTTGAGATTCCGAGAGTGACACTACTAGGTATATCCCTTGCGATGAAAGCTTTGACATCTCTGACACCCCAAGGCCAGGACGTAATGCGACAGCTGATTCCCCAAAAGCTACGGGCATGATAGCCTCTACCCGTTCTATTCCTTTGATATACTTGTACATTTCAATGTTTTTCCACCCAACCGTGAAGGTGATTGATCTGAGGCCCACACGGCGTTTTCCGCAGCAGTTGTCGATTGATTTTTGAAGTTCACAACTCCCTTTTTGAACATTAGTGATAGTAGCAAACATAATAATATATTTCAATGGATACCAAAGCATTTATCTTTAACTCTAATGCAAAGTACGCGGTCGGAGGTAAATACACGCATAAAGACGTTGTTAACCACCTTGTACACCCAACCGTAACGGTTAGACCGGACAGCGGCTTTGCCACCAATTTCCCTAACACGTTTGAGAAATATAGGCTGCCCAAGATTAATACGATGGAGGCGGTAAACGGGTGGAAAGCAACACCGATGCAGTTTTGGCAGAACCAAATAAATTTCGCTGTAT